>CM060410.1:129429544-130029544 GCA_030545235.1 Helianthus tuberosus
TGTTTTAATTGTTCAAATCGTTCTTGTTTTAATTGTGAAACTACTTTATGGTCGATTCTCTAATAACATTCAAACCTTCTTGACGCGTTCCTCGTTCCAACTCGCTCTCGTTCTCGTTCTTAACAAACCCTTACCAAAGGGTAAATTAATAATTACAGATTCAGTCGTTACCCAAAATACCCACACATAACCATGGGTATAAAGAATAACAGGATTTGTCAGATCCTATGGTACCATAACCTAATACTGGTCGGCTTGATCATTGCTAATGAATGTCATTTGGTTATGTAACTATAACCAACAAGTTTGTTCACTTTTTGAAATTTGTAATTAGTTTTTGAACCATTGAAATCGTTCTTGAAACCCTTGTTATTGTTCTTGAAACCACATTGTAATTGTTATTGAAATTATTGTAATCGTTCTTGAAATCACATTGTAATTGTTATTGTAATCGTTCTTGAAATCATTGTTAAAACATTTAGCACATATGAGTCACCCCAAAACAGTTGAAAACAGTAAAAGAGGGGAATAATGTACTCGCCTGAGAATGCTTAGAAGTCTTGAACAACAACCAAACAAAGCTAGAGGAAGCACGGAATCAGTCGGCAATCTAAAACTATATAAATAAACCGGACTTAAATCGGGAGATCGGATAGGATGAGGCTTGGTAAACCAAATGAGTATTGGAACTCATATGATATGGTTTAACAAGGCCTACATACTACATGAAACCTAACCTAAGTGCTTTCGACCCATCGCGACCCATTAAGGTAGCTTATGCTATTTTAACGCGTCGTGCGCGTGAAACGTGTTCGGACCGTCTAACTAGTCCTATGACAAGTGTTATATGCCTAAACATGTTACATAATCAGTTATGTGACAAAAGTTTAGGTTACATATGCTTAATTACCAATTATACATGAAAAGGGTATTCTGGTAATTTACCTAAGGCATATAAACTACCTATCATACAACTACTTAAACGAAGCGACCATAGGGTATAACCTCGGAAGGTTATTCCCTACCTACTATGGTCACCTAATGTATTTGGTCGGATCCTAATGATCGACCAAATGGGTCGGGTTCGAGGTATAAGCGATTTATTAGATCGCTTACCCTACGACCCTAGACAACGTGGTAATCAGTAGGCATAGTCCCAATGGACTATAACCAACGTGATTACACTCACGTTGCGAAGTTCCTACGAACTTCGCATTGACCATAAGCTGGTCAACGCTGAAAGTCAAACAAAGTTTGACTTTCGGACTCGAAAAGCAATAAAATAAGGAAAAGAACGAAAGAATACTTACGAAGGGTCCCCGAATGCTAATCTAGATCTTAATAACTCAGGTATGAAACAATGGTTCCAACTTAGAGTCACTTAGATCAGATTCTAGTGGTTTTGGAGTAATGGGGGGTGGGGTATTTATAGTTTTTGGGTAACCGTTAAGATCGTTTGTCGAATATCGTGCCTTAATCGTATCCGTACAAGTGTCGGAAAGTTATGGTGCCTAAAAACAATCCTTATCAGCTGAATATGCAAGTGGTGAGTGTGTGGTGGTGGTTAAAACAGCTGGAACACGCTGACTGTTCGATCTGATCTGATCAGGGAGTCGTCCGCGGGCCGCGTAAGGCACACAAGGATCTCACGCGGGCCGCCTGGCCTGCCCAGATCAGAAACTATGTTCCATTTTGACAGTTTCAGCCCCTGCATGTGTTTAAGCCCATTTCCGGCACTTCTAAGGCCCGTAAAGCCAACTTTAAGGCCCTAAAATGTTGCCTAAACATTGTGGACTTGAAACATGTTCAAAAATATGTCTGATGATGGTTCGTTTGGTCGTACGAACGCGATGTTCGCTTAATTACGACGGAATGCGCATAAGCACAAAAACGATCCAAATGACGCGACGAATGGATTTTTCTTAAGCCAAACACTAAAGCATAATATAGTCATGCTTACATAAATTTTTGGATGTCCGGATGTATTCAGAACGTAAGTTATGCTCGAAAATGCAAACTTGTGCACTTTTTGACACTTTTAGTCCCTGAATGACCCAAAAGTTTATTTTAGCATACCAAACCCCTCAAAGCCTATTTCTAAGCTATGTAAAGGATATTTATGGTATGTTTAACTTATGGTCATGTTCCGGAATATCTGTTACAGTTCAAATTGGCATACTTTCGCAGTTTGTCAAATTTAGTCCCTGTAGACGAATTAACTTGTTTTTGCCATACCAAAGCCTTCAAAACTTATTTCTAAGTTATGTAAAGGTTATTTAAGGTATGTTAAGCCAATTTCACTATTCCGGAGTGTTCGTTGCATTAAACTGGTTATATTTGCGCATCGGTGCGCGTATAACCTTCCAGAAAGCGATTTTAGAGTTTGAATTTGAATTTGAACAAAAATTGATATGTGCAAATGATACACATATTTTTACAATTACCAAGTATGAAATATAATATTTCATTGGTTCGGTATTTGTTTGATGGCCGTGGAGGCACAGGTGTTACAGTCTCCCCTACTTTAGGAAATTTCGTCCCGAAATTTATTTAGAGGAAACTTGTGAGAGCTTGAAAACATGAAGTTGAAAAGATCGAACAACATTGGTTAGGGTTTTGAACTTCTAGTAATCTTTAATAACATCATGATTGCAATGTAAGAGGGATACTTATATACAAGTATATGAAGCGTCATTGGTGCGTCCACCGTACCTCCATTACATCGTTCTCATTTCGTTATTTTTGTCACTATCGGTTCTTACACATAATAAATCTTACTGTGGTTACCGTGCACTGAATCTCACAATTATGTACGCGTCCATAATTAGACAATTCCTTGCATAGTTCACACAGTCCATTTTATAATATGTAGGGTAAAACCAAATGAATAATCCTGTGATGAGTGTGACTAGACCGCCATAGAGTCCTTTTGACTAAATCAATAAATGATATAAATAGACTATCAAGGAGTCTGTCCAGCTACATCACTAGATGTCGTCCTTTAACCAAATTGTGAATCAATCTTTTTTTACTAGACCACCAAAGGGTCTCGTATGAATCAAGGAGTGGTACTATATAATCCAAGGGTCTTAACTATTACATAGAAGCCCATTAAGGATTTAAGGTAGTACCTTTTGAATATCCTACTATGAATCCCTTATATATAGATATAAAAGATTCTATGAGGATTTTGAAAATCGGATCACACAAAAACATAAAGGAGAACACATAACACGTAATCACATAATCGCATAATTGTTTAATTTGACCTTTAAATTTGTTATCTTTGGACACGGTATTTAAAGCATACAAGGAATCAAATCCTTAATTGCAGCAATTTGGATGGATTCCACAAGAATACCCTGCTTGTTGACTACATGACCCAAAAACTGAACTTCTTTAAGCCAAAATTTCCTCTTGGAGGATTTAGCGAAAAGTTTGTTCCTTCTTTAAGGGTTCCAGTGTCAATGAAGGTGTTGATCGTTATCGGCTCGTGATATGAATAGATCAAGATGTCATTAACAACAATGACGAACTGATCCAAATAAGGCTTGCAGACTCTATTTATTAAGTCCTTGAAGATGGCTGGAGCATTTGTCAACCCAAAAGGCATGACTGTAAACTCGTAATGGCCATACTTCATGCAGAAAACCGTTTTGGGAATATCTTCTTCGAGAATACAAAGTTGATGATACCCAAAACGCAAATCGATCTTGGAAAAGCATGAAACGCTAAGCAGTTGATCGGAGAAATCGTTGATTTAAGGTAGGGGGATATCGATTCTTGATGGTAAGCTTACTAGGCTTACGTTAATCGATATACATTCGAAAAGATCCATTTTTCTTTTCACAAGGAGAACAGGAGTTTCTCCAAGGTGAAAAGTTTGGACGGATGAATCCTTTATCAGACAACTCTTGAAGCTGTTTTGATAATTCTTGCATCTCGAACGGTGCAAGACAATAAGATACTTTAGATTTAAAAGAAACAAGTGTTTGAGGTTCTTAGGGAGATCACAAGTGATCGTAAAAATGACAGAACCACACGAGTAGTTTTGTCTTTGTGTTGACATCATAAGGTTGGATCAAACATTCATACAATTGCATTAGTTAGAAAATAAAACCACAAATTTTTATTTATATAACAACCGCATTGTCTTTAAATGTTACAAGATAACAACCAGAGGAATTTCAAAATTCTACTTGTTCTTCATCATTGATTGCCTCATTGATGTTATACACTCGTCCACGTGCTGGATTCACATTGACGTTGACGTTCGCATTCGGGTTTGCGTTAGCATTTGCATTCACCAGTCTTGGGCAGTTGTGGCGGAAGTGACCAATCTCTCCGCAGTTGAAACATGAACCCAGTGGAAATCTCACAGCATTCCCTTGAATCGAAGCTTGAACCTGAGCAGCCTGATTTTGTCCCAAACGACAAACCTTGGCCAAATGCCCAAGTTTACCACACGTCGTGCGTTGCCAGCAAGCTTGTTGTACTGCGTGATGACCGTTGCAGCGTGCACAATAAGGTGCGGTACCGGCATATGCTTTCTTTGCAGGTGGCTGAGCTGGTGGGTTCCGCGGGTTCTGAGCAGTCTGTGATGTAACAGCAAAGTTCTGAACACCCTTTCGCTTTCTTGATTTCTTTGACGTCTCACCTTCCTTACCCTTCTTGTTTTGACCTTTCTTGCTATCCTCCTTGTCAGACCCCTGCTTCTTACCCTTGTCATCCTTTCTGTGTAACTTATTCTTCCGAATCTGCGACTCAGTCAATGTCGCAGCTAACTCGATCGCCTGACGGAGTGTGGCAAGGTTACTACCAGTAAGGATGTCTTGCACAGAGTCAGGTAGGCCGTCGATGTACCTTTCAATAGCCTTGTCGAGTGGGGTAACCATAGTTGGGCAAAGCAGACTCAACTCCTCAAACCTATCAGTATACGCCCTGTGCTCACCACTATCTTGCTTCAACTCATCAAATTCCTTCTCCAAAGCTCGTTGCTCATGACGAGGACAGAATTCCCTCATCATAAGGGCCCTAAGTTCAGCCCATGTCTGTGCTAGAGCAACTTCTGCACCACGATCCCTCATAACCCCGTTCCACCATGTGAGAGCCCTCTTCTGAAACACACTCGAAGAAAACTCGACCTTGCGATTGTCAGGACACTGCACGTGGTGGAAAGTATTCTCAATGCTCTCGAACCATTGAAGAAGCCCAGTCGCCCCTTCAGAACCACTAAACTTGAGTGGTTTAGCCTGGTTAAAATCCTTGTATTTGCATGTAACATTGTTGTTGTTGTTGGCTTGGATCCATTGAGCAAAGAGGTTTGGGAATTGAGCAGCCATTTGCTGCGCAATAATTTCTGCCAATTCGGCAGTCTCTATCTGGCTTTCGCGTCGAGGAGGCATTGTCTAAAAGAGGAAACATGAAAGGAAACGAGTGAGAGAATTAGACGAAAAGAATGAGATGAACAAATCTGATGAAAGCAAGGATAGTGGTCATTTGTTTGTTACTACAAAGCAACAAACGACCCCGGTGATTAATCAAAGTAAATAGGTCAAAAATAATGTATCGCGAAGACATGCTCGCCTATAAGTGAACACTCATCCCAAGAATTCCCAGGTAAGCACAACTGGTCTCGCGTCTGATGAGATATATACGAAGTGCTTGCCTAGACAGAAAACCCAGAATACAGGCATTCACCCTTCCAGTTTGCACGTGTTCACATTATTTAAAACCCAAAACCTTGAGGAGATTTTGAAAACTCAAAAGGGTTCAAAACCATATAACAGAGGGTTCAAAACCTTGTAATCAATCATCCTACAACAGATGATTAGTTTTCAAAGCGGTTTCGAAAATTGTGTTCTTGTTGTGGTCGTCACCTAAGGATAGGTGACGGTATTGTTTTATGACTAAACGCAAGTAAACTCGCGTTAGGGTCCTAAGAAGGTTATAGACTAGGTCAAAGCATTACTAATAACCTAATTCCCTATAACCATTGGCTCTGATACCATCTTTTCTGTCACACCCCGACCACGTGTAACATACAAAACGTGGCGGAAACGTCGGGGAGTGTTGTAACAGAATTAATGTTTCATAACCATGGATACCAAAAGTGTTTCGTTTTATTAAACATTGAATAATTACATCGTCTGGAAATCTAAATACACAATTTAAACATAATCTATCATTGTTATTGAGTCACTAAGGCCTTGTCCAGTCCTATGTGAGCATGCATCTTATCAATCGATATCATTCAACAATACCTGAAACATATGTGAAAACGAGGTCAGCAAAGAAATGCTGGCGAATACATTAGTTTTGTTGAAAATAAGATTCATGACTTCTGTTTGAGAAAATGTTTAGTCATGAACCTTGTAATTTACTTTGTCTTTGTAAATCATTTGAAAAATAATAAGTTTAGATGATATGTATAAATAAGAGAATAATGCATGATTAAATGAATAACCATGTAAAATGAGTTTGTATAAGATAAGTTGTTTGTAAATCAGTGTCTTGTGAAAAGTATGTTACTTGTATAAAATGTTCTATGTCTCAAACTGAAATGATTCAAATAACGCTACAATATGTAATACCATACAAACACTTATATATAGGAAGTACCAGCGGCGTATCCACCATGTTTATATCATATTACATACGCATCGTTACTTAATCACTTAATCAAACCAAACCACCAAAGTAATGTTCATGTCCAATGTAAATCATGTAATATGTATAACCAAAATGATATGTATGGCTAGTGAAATGCATCAACTAAACCATAGGTGAAACGCAAAAAACAAAGTATTGAAGTAAAACTTGGTTTAAATCAATACTATGTTTCGTGTAAATGCATGATCAAATGTAAATCATGTCCCAATGTTTACCCAATCGTTAAACCATTTTGTAAAATCGTTCTAGTCGTTCTTGTTTTAATTGTTCAAATCGTTCTTGTTTTAATTGTGAAACTACTTTATGGTCGATTCTCTAATAACATTCAAACCTTCTTGACGCGTTCCTCGTTCCAACTCGCTCTCGTTCTCGTTCTTAACAAACCCTTACCAAAGGGTAAATTAATAATTACAGGTTCAGTCGTTACCCAAAATACCCACACATAACCATGGGTATAGAGAATAACGGGATTTGTCAGATCCTATGGTACCATAACCTAATACTGGTCGGCTTGATCATTGCTAATGAATGTCATTTGGTTATGTAACTATAACCAACAAGTTTGTTCACTTTTTGAAATTTGTAATTAGTTTTTGAACCATTGAAATCATTCTTGAAACCCCTGTTATTGTTCTTGAAACCACATTGTAATTGTTATTGAAATTATTGTAATCGTTCTTGAAATCACATTGTAATTGTTATTGTAATCGTTCTTGAAATCGTTGCTAAAACATTTAGCACATATGAGTCACCCCAAAACAGTTGAAAACAGTAAAAGAGGGGAATAATGTACTCGCCTGAGAATGCTTAGAAGTCTTGAACAACAACCAAACAAAGCTAGAGGAAGCACGGAATCAGTCGGCAATCTAAAACTATATAAATAAACCGGACTTAAATCGGGAGATCGGATAGGATGAGGCTTGGTAAACCAAATGAGTATTGGAACTCATATGATATGGTTTAACAAGGCCTACATACTACATGAAACCTAACCTAAGTGCTTTCGACCCATCGCGACCCATTAAGGTAGCTTATGCTATTTTAACGCGTCGTGCGCGTGAAACGCGTTCGGACCGTCTAACTAGTCCTATGACAAGTGTTATATGCCTAAACATGTTACATAATCAGTTATGTGACAAAAGTTTAGGTTACATATGCTTAATTACCAATTATACATGAAAAGGGTATTCTGGTAATTTACCTAAGGCATATAAACTACCTATCATACAACTACTTAAACGAAGCGACCATAGGGTATAACCTCGGAAGGTTATTCCCTACCTACTATGGTCACCTAATGTATTTGGTCGGATCCTAATGATCGACCAAATGGGTCGGGTTCGAGGTATAAGCGATTTATTAGATCGCTTACCCTACGACCCTAGACAACGTGGTAATCAGTAGGCATAGTCCCAAGGGACTATAACCAACGTGATTACACTCACGTTGCGAAGTTCCTACGAACTTCGCATTGACCATAAGCTGGTCAACGCTGAAAGTCAAACAAAGTTTGACTTTCGGACTCGAAAAGCAATAAAATAAGGAAAAGAACGAAAGAATACTTACGAAGGGTCCCCGAATGCTAATCTAGATCTTAATAACTCAGGTATGAAACAATGGTTCCAACTTAGAGTCACTTAGATCAGATTCTAGTGGTTTTGGAGTAATGGGGGGTGGGGTATTTATAGTTTTCGGGTAACCGTTAAGATCTTTTGTCGAATATCGTGCCTTAATCGTATCCGTACAAGTGTCGGAAAGTTATGGTGCCTAAAAACAATCCTTATCAGCTGAATATGCAAGTGGTGAGTGTGTGGTGGTGGTTAAAACAGCTGGAACACGCTGACTGTTCGATCTGATCTGATCAGGGAGTCAGACGCGGGCCGCGTAAGGCACACAAGGATCTCACGCGGGCCGCCTGGCCTGCCCAGATCAGAAACTATGTTCCATTTTGACAGTTTCAGCCCCTGCACGTGTTTAAGCCCATTTCCGGCACTTCTAAGGCCCGTAAAGCCAACTTTAAGGCCCTAAAATGTTGCCTAAACATTGTGGACTTGAAACATGTTCAAAAATATGTCTGATGATGGTTCGTTTGGTCGTACGAACGCGATGTTCGCTTAATTACGACGGAATGCGCATAAGACGAAAAACGATCCAAATGACGCGACGAATGGATTTTTCTTAAGCCAAACACTAAAGCATAATATAGTCATGCTTACATAAATTTTTGGATGTCCGGATGTATTCAGAACGTAAGTTATGCTCGAAAATGCAAACTTGTGCACTTTTTGACACTTTTAGTCCCTGAATGACCCAAAAGTTTATTTTAGCATACCAAACCCCTCAAAGCCTATTTCTAAGCTATGTAAAGGATATTTATGGTATGTTTAACTTATGGTCATGTTCCGGAATGTTTGTTACAGTTCAAATTGGCATACTTTCGCAGTTTGTCAAATTTAGTCCCTGTAGACGAATTAACTTGTTTTTGCCATACCAAAGCCTTCAAAACTTATTTCTAAGTTATGTAAAGGTTATTTAAGGTATGTTAAGCCAATTTCACTATTCCGGAGTGTTCGTTTCATTAAACTGGTTATATTTGCGCATCGGTGCGCGTATAACCTTCCAGAAAGCGATTTTAGAGTTTGAATTTGAACAAAAATTGATATGTGCAAATGATACACATATTTTTACAATTACCAAGTATGAAATATAATATTTCATTGGTTCGGTATTTGTTTGATGGCCGTGGAGGCACAGGTGTTACAGTTCGTATGGTCATTTCCAATGCCCGAACCCTTACGGTCTTAGCCCTTTCTTTTCGACTTAGAGCATCTGCTACAACGTTTGCCTTTCCAGGATGGTACTTGATCTCACAGTCGTAATCATTCAGCAGCTCGACCCATCGTCGCTGTCGCATGTTTAGTTCTTTCTGATCGAATATGTGTTGTAGACTTTTGTGATCTGTGAAGATTGTACATCGAGTACCATATAAATAGTGTCGCCAGATCTTCAGGGCGAATATCACTGCGCCTAGCTCCAGGTCGTGAGTGGTATAGTTTCTTTCATGCACCTTCAATTGTCTTGAAGCGTAAGCGATGAATTTTTTGCGCTGCATAAGCACGCAACCCAAGCCTTGTCGTGACGCGTCGCAGTATACCACGAAGTCTTCAGTGCCTTCGGGTAGTGATAGTATTGGTGCATCGCATAGCTTGTTCTTAAGTAACTGGAAGGCTTCTTCTTGTTTGTGACCCCAGTCGTATTTCTTGTCTTTCTGAGTAAGGGTCATTAGCGGTTGAGATATCTGTGAGAAATTCTTGATGAATCGCCGGTAAATTGACGAACTTCAGTTGGGGTTTTGGGAGCTTCCCAACTCTTTATCGCTTCTATCTTGGATGGGTCTACATGAATGCCCTTCTCATTCACAACGTGACCAAGAAATTGTACTTCGCGAATCCAGAATTCGCATTTTGAGAACTTTGCATAAAGCTTCTCTTTCTTCAGTAGTTCCAAGATGGTTCTGAGATGTCGCTCGTGCTCTTCTTTCGTTTGCGAGTAAATCAGGATATCATCGATAAATACAATCATGAATTTATCGAGATATGGTTTGCATACGCGGTTCATCAGATCCATAAAGACCACTGGTGCATTCGTCAGCCCGAATGGCATCACAAGAAATTCGTAGTGCCCATAGCGTGTTCTGAATGTAGTCTTTGGTACACTTTCCTCTTGGATTCTCAGCTGATGGTATCCAGATCGAAGGTCGATCTTGGAATAGTAGCTTGATCCTTGCAATTGATCAAATAAGTCATCAATCCTCGGTAGCGGGTACCGATTCTTGATAGTGAGCTTGTTCAGTTCCCTGTAATCGATACACATCCGCAGTGTTCCATCCTTCTTCTTTACGAAAAATACAGGAGCTCCCCAGGGCGAGAAGCTTGGCCTTATGAATCCTTTATCCAACAACTCCTGGAGTTGTGTAGATAATTCTTGCATTTTGGATGGCGCAAGTCGATAGGGAGCCTTGGCTACAGGAGCGGCTCCTGGAACCAAGTCTATACGGAATTCGACTTGTCGTTGCGGAGGTAGTCCTGGCAGATCTTCGGGAAAAACATCAGGGAATTCCTTCACCACAGGAATGTCTTCGAGTTTTGGCTCCACAGCCTTCTTGTCTATGACGTGTGCTAGGAAGGCAGCACAACCTTTCCTTAAGCACTTTTGTGCCTTCATACAACTGATGATTCGAAGAGGCGCGTCTCGTTTTTCTACATGCACGATGAGAGTTTCATCATTCGCCAAAAGGATGCGAATGATTTTCTCATGAAAAATAACCTCAGCTTTGTTCTTGGACAACCAGTCCATTCCGACTACTACATCGAAGCTACCCAATTGAATAGGTAAGAGGTCGATGCTAAATCTTCGTTCACCAAGTTCTAGTGTGCAGCCTCTAACAACTTCGCTTGATTCAACAAGTTTACCATTGGCTAGTTCTATGGATTAAGGAATTTCTAATCTACTAGATTCTATTCCAAGCATTCGTTTAAATTCCACAGACATGAAGCTATAATCGGTGCCAGTGTCAAATAATATGGATGCAAAGTGATTGTTAATGAGAAACGTACCGGTGACCACATTAGGGTTCTCGCGTGCTTTCCTTGCCCAAATCATAAACGCTCGATTCTGAACGTTGTTTCCCCTTGGGCAATTTTTCTTGAAATGATCCATGCTTCCACAACCAAAGCATCCTTGGTTTTGCCCAGTTCCATGGCCATTCCGGTTACCGTTGCCACTTCCATTTCTACCATTGTTTCCAGTTCCAGCACCGTTGCGGATTCCATTCCCGTTCTTCCCTTTTCCCCAACAGTTCTCGGTATGGTGACCCAGATTTCCACACTTGTCGCATTTTGGAATGCGACAAACTCCTCCGTGATGACGCTTGCACTGATTGCAGAAAGGCATAGTGCCCAGGTACCTTTTGGTATGAGCGTCATTCATGGTTGGAAGAGTTTCCGCTTCCTGAGGCGGTTTAGGGTCGCGCTTCTTGTTGTTGTTGCGAGTTGTTTGATTCAGATCCGGATGCTTCCTCTTCTTGTCACCAGACGACTTAGCATGCGTCTCGGTCCTTTCAGTTGAGTTTAGTGATAACCTCTTCCTACGAACACAACCTTCCGTAAGGTTGGCAGCCAGAGTTACCGCCTCAGTGATTGTTTGAGGTTTGGCCGAAGTTACCATGCCGCGGAACTCTGGGGCCAGTCCCCAAATGTAGCGTTCAACACGCTTAAATTCAGGAGTCACCATGTAGGGAAACACTCTAGACAGATCGTGGAACCTTCGAGTATAACCACTAATATCCGCACCTTCCATGGTCATGTGCCAGAACTCCGTTTCCAGTCTTTGAAGTTCAGCACGAGAGCAATACTTCTCTCTCATTCTTTCCTTCAGCTCCTCCCATGTTAGGCCATAAGCGGCATCATTGCCCAAAGTTTGGGCTTGCAGGTTCCACCAAGTCAGAGCTTCATCGACAAACAACCCAGTAGCAAAGGTGACTTGTTGATCCGTGGTACACTTGCTCATGCGGATAGTAGCTTCAGTCTTCTCCGTCCAGCGTACAAATGCTACTGCACCTCCTGTGCCGTCATAGTTCATTGGCTTGCAGTCGAGGAACTGCTTGAAAGTGCAGCCTGGAGCTGCATTGCCTCCAGATGAATCTCCGTTCCCATCACGTCTAGCGTTGCTTGGGCCGCCACTGTCTTGAGTTCGGTTTGCCTCGTACTGGGCGATAGCAGCGGAGATCCTTTCTTCCAGTAGAGCTTCCAGCTCTTCGGCAATTCTTGGCAGTGGGGGAAGAGGAGGTTGGTCATGAGCGTTCACGGCTCTTCTGGGTGCCATGTTCTGAAGAACACAACCCAATAGGGTTAGACATTTGTTTGATATCGTCATACGAGACGGTAGTAGTATATATATATATTCACAGGTATATACCACATAAGTGACATCAAACAATTATTACTCTAGCAGAGTACTTAGTAGGCTTGCACTGAGGGAATCTATACGTGACAAGACTTGCTGTGGTTTCTGTGCACTGAATTCCATAATTATGTATGCATCCATAATTACGTAACTCCTTGCCCAGTCCGCACAGTTTGTTTCATCCACGTATTTCTTCCTTCAGATAGGCCATTGCTTTCAGGTAAAGTCACGTATACTTGTGACATTCTACTTCTAGTATATGCTAATTATCACACATAATTGCAAGTAATTTCTCAATCATAGACAAGTGCTACCCCAGTGCACCCCAAGTCTCGTAGTGTCTTTTCTAGACTCTTGTAGACAGTTTCAGGTAGTGGATGTCGCGGGACGTTTTATGCAATGAAAACTCTTTGACAAATTGTTTTCGTGAAAGGATCCTAGAGATTGTAGACTAGACTCGAGAAGGAATCCTGGTTCACTACAATCGCAGCTCTGATACCAATCTGTCACACCCCTTTCTACGGCGGAAGCACGAGGTGCGATCATGAAAGGTTCTCATTGCATACGAAGAGTAAACATACTACATGCTCAAAAGTAACTTCAAACATTACATTACTAAAAACATAATTCAAGTGTTTACAACACGAGATAGCGTTTTGTCTTAAAAGTTACACTTTATTTAATGATAAACAAAGCGACATTCACGAGCATGAGTAAGACCACGCGCACATCCATCCTAGTTACCTGAAATACATGTGAGTTTTTGGAAAAACGTCAACATAATGTTGGTGTGAATTCATGTAGTTTTTGTATTTCACGTTTGCATACTTTGTATGAAAACATAGTTTGTGTCATGTATAAATCAAGTTTTCATACATAAATCAAGTATTCATGTGTACACCACGTACTCATGTATAATTCAAGTTTTTCTTGTGTACCCCACGTACTCAAGTATAAATTAAGTTCTTCTTGAGTACCCCACGTACTCAAGTATAATTCCCGTTTTCTTGAGTACCCCACGTACTCAAGTATAATTCAAGTTTTCATGAGTACCCCACGTACTCAAGTATCAATCAAGTTTTAGTATGGTATGAATTTTATGTAAATAAAGTATTCCTGTAAGTATCAGGATTGTTAATGGGTTGCAAAGCCATTAACATGTGACACGACATAGGAAGTCACCAAACCTTAGGCATTTTTCTAGTTGGCATATTCTGAGACACGAAAGCACTACTCGATTCTCGCCCTCATCGAGAGTGTGGCTGCCCGGCACCCGTTAGATCTAACCTTTTGTTCTGCGGTCTAGGTATATAGTTGATTAATAGTGCTTATGGTACCCTATTCGTGACACGATTTCTCGTATCATTTCTCATATCACATCATACTTGGTTCTCGTCCTCACCAAGTGTGTTTCTTGTTATCATACCATTTATAAACATAGTAATATTTGTACATGTATTTCACCCCCGAAGTTATAAAACTAAAAACAGTTAAAAGAAAAGGGGGAGCATGAACTCACAACTTTGCGTTCCTTGCGTCGTGAACTTCACCGGATTTGCTTAATTAACGTCGTGACCTATACGCGTTTTCTTAACGTTAGTCACTAGACTTGTGTCGCACAAGTACAGTCACTCTCTTTTGTATATGTTTTGTTGTGTTAAAAATATTTTATATTTTTAACTAAGTGTCTTACTTATATTATTTTATCAAAATTTAATATAAGTATCTCGTGTTTTGCACTTTTCACCCGAATTATGTATCTTGTGTGTTGTATGTGTATTTTTTTGTTTATGCTCCTCATGAGTAATTAGTGTATTTTTAAGTTCTAACACACTAGCACGTATAACACATACTATATACACTTAGCACAACAGTTGGTGATCAAATAATATATATTTTTCTCAAAAAAATAAATACATACTTAATATTCATTTTTATTCTTGAAGAAATCCTCATTTCTTATCACCAAAAATTAGGGAAACCTTGGTAATATTTTTAAATACATGTTTAGGGAATAAGTTTCTCAAAAACTTATATTTTTCTAAGTGTCAAAATTTATAAAAATTTTGACAGAGTTTCCCCTAAAAATGGAGGTTTCCCATGTTTTCAAAACATGTGTTTATTTTCTTTTAAAATCAACAACAATGACAACAACAATCAACAACAATCTTTAATTATCAAATTTGTCAAAACAAGCATATATCACAACTTATGAACTTGAAAGTTTGTAAAAATATGTAGTAACTTACTAGCACATTTAGTAAGTCTTGTTACCTTTAAAAATAAGTTTAGTTTCTTAAAAACTTTATTTTTAAAGATCTTGAAGTTTCACAACTTCTAGTCATGATTTACCAAACATATTTCTTGTTAAATTTTTCTTGTGACACAAGTGTTTACACACTTGTTTATTCACTAAAATGTTTTTAGTTTATGTAAGGTACGGGTTTTAACAAAACTAGCATTTTCCGCTTGGTTCTTCCGAAAAACCACTTGTAGATCTTTAGATCTACATGTTTAGAGACTTATTTTACAAGAAAAATTACTTTTACTCAAGTTCACGTTTCATGAGTGGAAGGGTTCATCATCTTTTTATAATTTTTACACTAACACATTACTAGTTCATGTTCTTGTACATGATCTAGTATGGTTAGATGATGATCCATCCCACTTTTAGTAACAAACAACATCAAATAATCACAACTAGACAAGTTTCATAAGATTTACACAACTAGTTTCTTTTTATCCATCTAGTTCATCATTCTTTTAAGACTTTAAGTTATGATCTTGTGTGTTCTTGAGTTTTATCCGTTAAATCTCTTATTAACCACTTTAAACAAGAACAAGAGGATGTTTAGAGGCACTTACTACTAGCTCGAGGCTAGAGAAGAAACAAGACGTAAACAAGGTGGATAAAAGAAATCTAGAGCGGTTCTTGAGTTTTCGAGAGCACCGGGCCTCCTCGTATGTCACCTTGCACCTTGGGATGTATGTGGAATAGCTTGATCAAAGCTTGACGGTGGTGGTGGGTGTGCTAGTGTTCTCGGCCGAACACTCCAATGAGAGGAAGGAGAGAGCAATTTTTTTGTGAAGTGTTGAGGTGAGATAATGGTTATCTCATGAACTTACTTATAACCCATGTTCTCCTAATACCCATTATGTAATATGTATGATAGATATTGGACAAAGATGATTATAATAATCAACAAATGGTGGGGGTGGGTCACCCCTTGGGGAACCGATCGGTTTAGGGGGGGGGGGGGTATATGGTTGGATTCCAAATGGATAGTTAGTGTCTAGTTAAGTTTAGTTAGGACTTTATGTAGGTTATTAGTGTGTAGTGTAATATAAAAGGTGTTAGGGTATTCGGGGACCCTAACTAGCTTAGAAAAATAAAAACAATACTTCTAGCATTATTTTGGTGTTCCGGGTAATATCCGGTTGTTCGGTTATATACCGGTTCGTTAAAGTGCTAAATTGCACCTTTTAGTGTCTAATAAGTATCTTTTTGTGACACTTTTAATTCCCGTCACTTAGGGAAGTATTCTCGATAATAAAACGACATTTCTGCACAATATTTATGTTGTTAAAAGCTGTTTAGAGCTGAATTATATAAAATTTTGCACTTAAAGTGCGTTTCGGGTGTTTTTAGTGCTTATTTTTGCTTCCGGAGAGTATATATATTAAACCCTCGTATGTACTCTTGGGTTTTAATGTATTCTTGTTGTTGGACCTACACCTAGGCTCCAATTTTATTGTCTGACTGCTTTCTGCAGTTCTGTTGACACAGTGTGTCTTACCGGTGAGTTTACTAGTATATCTGACGCAACGCTCTCGTTAATGCATAAAGCAATATTTTATAGTATACAACGTGCATGAATTCACTTGTTTATCATGTGTTCAGACATTGCTGACAATTAAGCACATAATTTCAGTCATTAAATAATGATTAAAGTGTACGGAAAATACCGGTTTCGTGCCAGTTGTCACAGCAATTACTTGTTCATCTTCTTAATTCTCAAACAAAAACACAATCATAAGAAACTCAGATCCTAACATGTTTAATAATAAAAAATGAAATACATAAACTGACCAAACTGCCCCTAACTTAAATGAATTTTTTGGATGGAGTTAGACAAGATGATCAAAATGGCACCAAAAGGGAAAAGTCAGGGGTCTAGAGGAGAAAAAAAATACTATTTTGACTAAAATGACAAATTTGGACAAAGCTCATGGACTAAAATAGCAATTTAGTCAAAAAATAATGTTTTTTATTTATAAATAAAAAATTAAAAAAAAAACAAAAATGTAAAAAGTGGTAAATTACCTATATCTCAACGTTACATTTTAACGGGTTAGCCAATTGAATGAAAATGACAAATAATTACAAAATTTAGGTGTTCACTTGTAAAAGAAGTACACACTTTTTTGGATGTATCAAACAAATCTGCACGAACCGCAGGAATAATTTTGACATTTTACGAGTTCTTTTATTGTATAGTAAATATTGATTTGCTGACACATTTCATATTTATCATACTTCACAATTTTTAAATCTTATAATCTAAAAATCGACAAGTTCAACCAACGTTGGTTCAACCTATTTGAACCAAACCAACACGAGACCTTGCTTCTGATCCAACCCGTCCGACCAGCTATACCGATTTCAACAACACTAATTATAGCATTACACTATCTTTATAATATTTATAGAGTTAAATGTGATTTTAGTCCCTGTGGTTTAAGTTATTTTGCCAATTTAGTTCAAAGGTTTCATTTTTCACATGTGAATCCAAAAAAGGTTTCATCGTTGCCATTTTAGTCCACTGCGTTAACTTCATCCATTTTTCCTGTACAAGAAGGGCAATTCGGTCATTTTATATGTATCTGTTAACAAGAAGGGCAATTCAGCCAAGGGATGAGCATTTGGTATCAAATACCGATCCCGATCCTGTCCCGTACTGATCCCGATCCCGAAAATACCATACCGAATTTTTTCGGTACCGGAAACGGTATCCACTTTTTGACATTTTCGGTATCGGTAGTTTCGGGATCGGTACCGGTAAAATACTGACTTTTACCTTCAAATACTGCTACCGTACCGATACCATGCCGATACCGTACCGTACCGACATATTTCGGTATCGGTACCTAGTTTTGGCGAAATTCGGGATCGGGATTTGCTCATCCCTAATTCAGCCATATAAAATGACCGAATTGTCTTTCTCGTTAACAAAAATAATAGATGAAGTTAACCCAGTGGACTAAAATGACAATGACGAAAGTTTTTTGAACCCACAGACGAAAAATGAAATATTTGAACTAAACTGATAAAATAACGCAAACCAGAGGGACTAAAATGATATTTAACTCATTTTTATATTTTTGGAATGAGTAATAGATCTTCTCCCCTTCCCAAAATACCCTTGACCTTAAACAAAACTACAAAACTACCCCCACTTCCAGTCATCGTTATCAATGATAACTTCTGCTTAGCTTATAGTTTCATCGCAACAGAAAACCAACAGAATCAACCTCTTCAGATCTGCAAACAAATATCCCCACACACCCAAACCCCTAAACAACTTTAACATGGGGTGTTCACGATCCGATCCGATCGAGGGTATGCTCATGCTCGGATTGAATTATAACCGATCCGATCCGAGCGGATCAAATTTGTAAAACCGATCGCAAAAGTGATGCTCATGCTCGGATTGAATTTTTCGAGCGATCGTCGAGCGATCTTCGATCGATCTTCGAGGCGACGAGGCCTGAAACAAGTCCGACGAGGCGACGAATAAAGACATACCGATTGAAGCCTGAAACAAGTCCGACGATTAATTAACAAAAAAACATACCGATTGAAGCCTGAAACGATTAATTAACAAAAAAACATACCGATTGAAGCCTGAAACAAGTCCGACGAGGCGACGAATAAAGACTGGAGCGAACAGAAACAGATATTTAACGATTATTGAAGAATGAATGGATACATATATTTAACGATATGTTGCAGGAACTGAAACAGGAGTGACTAACCTTTTAGGAGACACTTGAGCCGATGATTGTCCGATGAATTGAGTCGGAGACACTTGAGCCGATGATGAATTGAGTTGGAAAAGGAGACTGAGAGTCGACGGAGACACTGAGCAGTTGAGACTTGAGAGCGGCGACTGAATGAGTGAATTGTTATAGGAAATAGATTTAGGGTTAGATTTTTATACTAAATATGGGCTAATATTATTTGGGCTTTTAATTATTTTAGGCTATTATATTTTTTGGGTTTTTAATCTATAAAATATATAATATATATATATATATATATATATATATATATATATATATATATATATATTAATTATTAATAAAAATAATTCGAGCGAAACCGAGCGATCGTCGAGCGAGCGGAGCCTTGCTCATGCTCGGATTGAATTTGAATCGAACCGATCCGATCGGCTCATTTACAAACTGAGCGGGAATCGAGCGAGCATTTTTCGATATTTTTCGAGCGATCGTCGAGCAGTTTGGACAGCCCTAAACCAGAGGGACTAAAATGATATTTAACTCATTTTTATATTTTTGGAATGAGTAATAGATCTTCTCCCCTTCCCAAAATACCCTTGACCTTAAACAAAACTACAAAACTACCCCCACTTCCAGTCATCGTTATCAATGATAACTTCTGCTTAGCTTATAGTTTCATCGCAACAGAAAACCAACAGAATCAACCTCTTCAGATCTGCAAACAAATATCCCCACACACCCAAACCCCTAAACAACTTTAACATCCATCCATCCATACTTACTTCATCCACAAGTTTCAAACACCTATTACTAAGCTTACAAACCAAGCAGCCTTTCACCCCTCATAATAACCCAAAAAGGTGACAACACCTAATCTTTGTTCATGAAGCTCAACCATTATCAATTAGTGTTTCCACTTCAATTTTAACCATTATTCAACCACTTTTATCAAACTTTTTAATGAGTTTTGATATGAACACTCAGAATAACAATAATAACCGGCTGCTAAGGTTCCGGTCTGCTCCGAGCTATGTGATACAGAGTTATGTGAATGAGGTTGAGAAAATTAGAGATGAGAACAATGATGGGTTGAATTATGGGTTTGTGGGTTTGCAAGATCTGGAGGCTGAGGTGGATCTTAAACCGAACTTTGGTGGTCAGTTGCAGGAGAATTATCAGAGTACAACTCATGGAAGCGTGGAGAGTGGTCATGGTACAAGTTTGTATAGCAGGGCGGTTGATGGTGATAAAAGTTCGAATTTGTTTAGACAGAATAGCTCTCCTGCTGGATTGTTTTCTAATGTTAATCCGCCTAATGGTACTTATTTTTGTGTTCAGGATGGATTTGGTGTGTGTGTGTGTGTTTTACCATTTATGGTAATAGCTGTTGTGGTAAAGTTTTCTATATTTGGGGTTTTGTTTAATGATTTGTTTATCAAGTTTGGATTGAAGGTGGATAAATGGTTTTGACTTTTAGAAGTCAAAATTAGAATTTTAAGTTGTAGATCTTTAATGTTTTAGTTTTGAGAAACTACCAGGAAAGCATATACTTTATGTTAAGGAAGTTGAATTAGTAATTCTTTCTACCCATGGTGTTGAAAGTGGTTCAATTTAAGTTTTGTAATTAGTTTTGACTTTTAGAAGTCAAAATTAGACATCCAAGTTATAGATCTTTAATCTTATAGTCTTGAAAAAGTAGCAAGAAACCATCAATTTCATATTTTAGGGTTTTAAATCAGCAATTCTTTCCACCCATGATTAAAACATGCCCTTGGTGTTGCAAATTCATACAATTTGAGTTTTGTAATAAAGTTTGACTTTTAGAAGTCAAAATTAGAGTTCAAAGTTATAGATCTTTATTATTTTAGCTTGAAAAATTACCAAGCACTATAAATTTCAAGTAGAATTTTAAATCAGTAATCTTCCACCCTTGATGTTGCAAAAGTCAAGAAAATTTGAGTTTTGTAATCAATTTTGACTTTTAAAAGTAAATAATTCACTACAAAATGCCAAAAGGGTTCATGTGATTTCTGTTGTGGAATCTTTAAACTAACAAAAACCCTAAAAGAACAGAAAAGATTCTGTTTTTGTGAAATGAATTACTGAAGCAAACATACGCAGGTTATGGCGGGTTGAGAGGTGCAGTTGCCAGCTACAGATTGGGAAATGTTGGAAACAATGGTGAACTGAGTCCTTCTTCAAGCAGATTAAAGAGACAACTAAGTACTGGGGTTACATCTTTAGGAATGTTACCACGAATCTCGGAAGTTGAGCCCGACACCATTGACCCGGGTGTTCTAAATGAATCATCTGATTACTCTTTTGGTTCATGGGAACATGAACCTACTTCACAGTTTATTGATAATAGCTATTCTGGCCTCAAAAGGGAGCTAAATCTTCCGGTAATTGCTTATCCAATATATATCTGGGAAAAAGGGCGGGTCGAGTTGGCAGGGTAACAGGTAGGGATGAGCATGCTACCGGTACCGAAAAACGACAATAATGGGTACCGCTACCGGTACCGAAAATAATCTTTACGGTATGGTACCGGTATTTACCGGTAAATCAATCCAAAATATTGGTATCGTACCGAAAACGGGAAAATGGGTACCGGTACCGAAAATTATCGCCATGGTACGGAACCGGTGCCGGTATTTACCGGTAAATCAACCAAAAACATTGGTACCGTACCGAAAACGGGAAAATGGTTACCGGTAGCGAAACTAATCCCTACGGTACCCGGTACCAATTGCTCACCCCTAGTAACAGGTCATAACGGTTGGTTTTAAAAAAATGGTCATATTGGTTCGGGTCAGAACACATTTTAATAAAAATGGGTGCGGGTCGAAATCGATAACCTGTCAAAACAACTAGATTTTGTTATGGGTTGACTCGGTATGCTTTTTGTGAATTTTTCTATAAACGGTTAGATTGTCCTGTTTTGAAAATCATATAATTTTACTGATTTGACTTGTTTAGAGATAAAACATGCCCGTATTGATGAGTTCTTAAGTTAACGGGCTAAAATTGTTACCGTTTGTATTATACGTTTTTGTCACTGAAGTCGTTGTTTCTTTCATAATGTGTGTTTTTAGAATGGTGATAACGCGGGAAATCATCAACCTATGTTGTCACACCACTTGAGCTTGCCAAAAACTTCAGGAGAAATGGCTGCTGTCGAAAAGTTGCTGCATTTTCAAGATTCTGTCCCGTGCAAGATTCGTGCAAAGCGAGGTTGTGCTACGCATCCAAGAAGCATAGCCGAGAGGGTAATGTTTCAAAATCTCGATTTTCGGCTTTCGGGTTAAAGTCTCCACTTTTGACTTTTGGTTATTATATCATGATATCCTTATGCTTGTTTCTTTAGGTTCGAAGAACACGTATAAGTGAAAGAATGAGAAAACTACAAGACCTAGTCCCACACATGGACAAGGTATTGACTTTTCTTGATTAGTATACGTTACCCCTTTGACCAAACGGTTTGAAACTAAATTTAAAGCTCTCGTTTTCTTATGGTGTAGCAAACAAACACATCAGACATGTTGGATTTGGCTGTTGATTACATCAAAGATCTTCAAGAACAATACAAGGTATAAAAGGAACAACCTATATAATGTTTCATGTTCAGACTCCGGTCTTTCGAGCTTTTGTTCCCTCTTCCCTAGATATGACAAAATACGCGGTTCAGATAAAAAAAATACTATTTTTGTTAATGTTTTAAGATTATAAAAAACATATATAGATAGAATCATTATCTATTTTGTTGAACAAAACCATTAGAGTGGGTTGTATGCTCAATGGATAACACACATTGGTTGATTTTCACAAGTTCGATTTGTTTGACCGTTTTATTTGACTTTACAGTAAAACAAAATCTAAATCGACCCATTATTTAATTAAATGGCTTAAGTCAATCTGATATTCTGATTTTTTTTGTTTGGTTTCGCAGGCGTTAAAGGATTGTCGTGCAAAGTGCATATGTTCGGCAAAGTAAGTTGGGTCAGAGCTAAACTAATCGAAAACGACTTGTTTGGTATCAGTTGAAGAAATTTTTTGTTTGTTACATCCATTTTGCTTCTATAATTCCGGTTAGTATCTATAAGAACGTGATCAGCGATCTAAGAATCTACTGATGACGTCCTGGTTGACAACCATTAAAAACGTACTTGTTGTCAAACCGGACATAAGATTATATTATATTAGTAGAAACAATAATTAATTAGTTGTACAGTGGATGCAATAACATTAATCTTTGCTCTATAGACGTATACTTATAATTTCGTTTAATATTCTTAGCCAAACATATCAAGATCAAGGGCTGTATATATACGGCAAGTTCATGATAGAATTATCCTAAGTACAAAGTTGTAATAAGTGTATTATGCTTTTCTTACGATTTCTTACTTAAAATTGGTTCTGGTTTTCCATGAAAGAAAAGTTTTTAGACGGTGACATTATAAGTAGAGAAGTGCGAAAATCATTTTATCACCGTCGGATCTCGATGATAGAAAAGTTTTTGTGCGGTTGCATTTTCTGATGTTGATGGACTTGTTTACAATTACATGTATTTGAGTCTACTAACACAATATTTCTTACATTCTATAAGATAAAATATACAAAAAGATAGAAAACCTGCTTATGTTTTTTTTTTTCTTTTCAAATATATGAATCAACAAAATTGTTGCATGGGGTCAAGAATCAAATGTAAATCCCCACATGTATATGTCACATCAATACTAATTAGGTGGTGGTAATGGAACATGTAACCACTTGCGACTGTGGTCGCAACATTAAAAGAAAGAAACATGTTATTAGGATACGTCTTTTTGTGGAAAAAAACAGAGAAGACAACATATCATCACATGAGTTCCTGTTCAAGGATGAATGACTCCTTTATTTGTCTTCACTTCTTAATATCTTTTTTGTTGTTTTACTTTGTATTTTTGTACCTTTAAAATTATGAATAACATACATAAAAACGTATAGAGGTGTGAACATAACAAATAGCGTTTTGAAAGAATAGGAAAATGTATGAAGGATGCAAAGAACAAGATGCCAAAAGTAACTATGGCTCAATCTTCTTGGAACCATAAAGCAAGGCATTTTTCTAGTCACAATTTATAAACCATTTTTTTTTTATCCGGATTTAAGACTGACAATAATAATAATAGAAAAATCTCCCATTAATTTCTACATGATAAAAAAAAAACAAAAAGAAAGTTGTACCGTAATATCAGTATGCATTTGTTACTCTCATTTTCTAAAGAGATATCCAACGATCAACATTGAGAAGCTTCATTAATCTCAAGTAGGTGCAAAAATCACTTGAATATTTTTAAACACTCGAAGTAATGGAAGTCTCTAGGAATCTGATTTTAGTAAATATTTTTCAAATCACCAATTTTAGTAAATATTTTTTCCACCAACCTACTTTGGGAAAAAACTCCAAGATGACCAACGTACATAATTAACATAATACATGATGGAAACACAAAATAAATAACAGTCGACAAAAATGTTGATTAGGTTAACAAAATGGAAACACTAAAACACAGATTGATACATGACTTGTTAGGCTGTTCGACGAATGGAATGTAGAATTGTACGTGAGATGCCAAGTGTGTGAGAGGGAAGAGCATCGATTTCAATTTTTGGAATATAATGAAGAATTGCCCCCACTTTTAGTGAGAGCATCGAATGATTGAATGTTCCGTTGAACTGAAATACCGAATACTTGAATATGATAATGGAATGCTAGAATAAAATTAGTGACATAATCGAATATTTATCAGTAACTTCCTTGTGCCTAAATTGAATAATTATTGTTTTTTTTTTTTTTTTTTTTTTTGAACGGCGAATTTGGATCACTGACGGACCACTGGAGTATCATCGTGCCACCAGTGGAACCACCCGATCATATCCATCTCCACTAGGCATAATGCCTATACACCAATTCAGGAGGAAACCCAATAAATATGGGAAAACCCCCCTTGTAGGAATCGAACCCAGGACCTATTGGTCCCAAATTCGGTAAAAGTGATTTTCCAACCGAATTAAAAGATAATGGGATATAATTTGAAGCAAATGCCGTTCAAAAAAAAAATAAAAATAAAAATAAAAATTGAAGCAAATGAATGAATAATGTAAATTGCAACATCCCCACCCAAAAACAGAAATGACGTGTCTTGTGAGTAAAAGAAAATATATCCTAATAATGAAAAAAAATTCAACATAAATACACATTTCACATTATTACAACTTTTCAAAATCTAAATATTATTAGTAAACTAAAATGCAATTACTATTTCGATGAACCATCTCTAATGTTGGTCATATTTGTAATTGTTGATCATGAATAAACAATTGTTTGGGTAATGATTAATTTTCTTTAAGTTAATGGTTACACAATTTATACGTTAGTAATATGTATAATATGTATAAACTTATGAAATCCAGCATGGAAAACAAAATTTTTTACTTTAGAAATACTAAGAATGATTAAATACTAGTCTTTAGAAGCAAAAAGTGTTTTAAAAGATACAGAAAATATTGTCAGTTTTATGTAATAGTAAAGAACATACGAACAGCTAAAAAAGTACTATAAATAAAAATTAGAATAAAAAATAAATACAAGAAAATTTTTAGCTAAGTAGTGGGAGAGCCGTTGTGTGGTGGCGATGCTGACTCATTTCGGGGCAACACCTATTCAATCGCGCTCACAATATTTCTTGGATAGCTTAGCATGTACCACCTCATCCCGTGTCTTTGTCCCGTGCATCCATGTCCCTTTGTATCGTTTGCACTACCACCTCCATCTATTTTTGTTTTTTAATGCGATTATCTACAAACATTAAATACATGATTCGTAGTTTGTTCATAATAAAAAGTAATTACATTATATGCAAATAATTGCAAACCTACATAAAAGGACTGAGGGCTTGAGATCTCGTTATAATGATTTCATTGGCGCATAAATCGCCATGCCTGGCGGACCTGTTCTTGCCTCTTCGACGTGCATCAGAGAAGGGAGTTCTATCTACCCTTATTGCTCCAACCCCTACCTCATGCCATTGACTCTAATTCACATTTTTTAATTAGCACAACTATCTACATGGTGATATATATTAAACTGTATATAGTTGACTAAACTTTATAAACTCAATAATAGCCATTGATCAAAATAGATGAAAAAGGCTACTTCAACATTTTGATCTCAACTATTATATTAATAAAAGGTACTAAAGGGGTAGAATTGAAAAGATTAGAGGTATGAAAAATCTCTTGAAACTTGTACTCTACATGCACATCATGTGTACTATTACTACCTTATGGACCAACAAAAGCCTATTCACTAAAATATCTTTTTTACACCATTAGTAAAGGAGAAAATCCAATCCATAACTTCTCTTCTCTCCTTTAGTTTTTGTTTTACCAACCAAATCTTTCTCTTTCCTAAATCCATATTGATGTCGTGTGAAACACACATCTTTTCCCTAGTATTTTGTGCATTAATATAGTTAATTTGTATTCGTTATTTGTATGTTTTTAGCCTGTACTTAGTTGCTACTACCTAGGTTAAGATGATCATACATATTTGATTTGTTTTCTATTGGTTTTGGAACTTTGATTGTGGATTAATAATGATTAAAAGACTTTGGTTTTCATGATCTTTCGTATATGCGTATTTAATTATGTTCATTGAATGATTAATATACCTTGTGTTCCTTGTTGAATGTCTTTCAAATAATAGGTGCATGCTAGGTCAATTATTGTGTGTTTTTTTATTATTGGATGGTTTGCTAGACATAGTTATCCATCAGAGTGTTATTCATAAATTGAATAGGGTTAGGTATTGTACCAATCTCGATAGTTGTGAGGTGAGAGATTGCAGGTTTGTCTTGAGTGTTAGATTGCTAGAGTTAGAGCCTTTGTGAGAAGATATTCCTAGTTTACCTTTCATTCCTTGCTTACCGAGTCTGATCAGGATTCTATAGTTACATGTGACTTTCGCGCTGTGAGATAGATTGTCTTTGATGGTACTTCTTTATTAGAGTTGGAAAGCCCGTGAGGGAATCCACTAAACCAGTAGATTAACGGCTTTTAGGTTTCCATAGGTTTCTCCTCGAGAAGGGTCGATGGTCCCGTAGGTTATCCTTTGAGTTTAGTATCTTTAGATCCCGGTTTCACAACACTTCCTTTACCAATAAAAAGCTTGTCATTCATGTGTAGGATTCTAACCTAGGTAGTGCTTTCCCATTATCTGAATTCGTCCTCAGTCTTAGTTCGTGTCTTAGTCAGCTTTAGTTAATTTAATTAATTGCATTAGGTTATTAGAAACCCCCCTAAAAACAGTAAAAACAATTAAGTTAAGTCAGATTAGATAAGTAATCGAGTCTAGTTTACGTAATCAGTAGAGTCTTGTGTGTTCGATACTTGGACTTACTTTAGCTGTACTGCATTGCATTGACCGGTACACTTGCCGGTTAGGTTTAGGTCTAGTACACTTAATCAGTAGAGTCTCATGTTGATTCAACTGTGTGGATATTTGATATGTGCATAAACATACATGTTTTTTCTATCACAATAAACCCACTTGTTAATGGTTTTCATGAAAATATATTTGAAATAGGCTTAATTTAGTTTATTTTTTATATTTAGGACAAATTGGGCCCAAAATGGACAAACGAAGCAAATTCGTGTAAACAACAGAAGATCTGGCCCGAAGCACGCGAGGCACGCCCCGTGCTTCGACCCAAAAACGATAAAAGATCTCCAGTGGACTCTTGAAGATCTGGTGGGACCTACAAGAGCGAACCACGCTTTGTGCCTATGTGAGGACCGTTTAGGTGCTCCGAATGCTCCGACCGGCTTAGTTGATCTTCGTATCTCGTGCGGAATCCGAGTAGGAAGTGAACATAGACACACTAATACCGTTGAACATTCTTTTCATTGATAAATTTCTTTACAGAGCCAAGAAAAGAATTTGACAGAGCTTCGCTACTCGTGTCAAAAAGTTACAAATGAAGACCTCTGAATCCCTATTTATAGACCTCCTAGATCCATGTGAACCCATAGGGGCGGATCGACTGATTCGTCGAACTGACTGATATGGTCCATTCGCACGGATTGACTCCATCCGTACGAATGGATCATTTACACAAAAAGCCATTCAGTTCAGTACGAAATACATTCAACACATACATTAAACTACTAAACAAACTAAGACTCGATACATGACGTAAGCTACAGACATATGCATTCACAGACTCCCCCTTGGATGTAGTTGTAGTCTTCATGTATAGTCTTCTTTAAGCTCTCTTGCCATATCTTCTTTTCTTCTTTCTATGTTCCTCTTGTTTTTCATGCTGTGCTCTTCTTTCAAAACGACCCTTGGTCATCCACCATTCTCTGTTTGTATCTGTGTAGTCGAAGAACTTGGTGAGTCTGAACTTTTTCTTTTCTCCTTTCTCTATCACTTTGATCAGTAGTAACTGGCTTGTTGTTAGGAAATTTTAAGCTTGCCAGGAATGCTGCTTTCTTCATTCTCTTGTTGATCAGCTCCTTTTGGCGTTCTTCCTTTAGAAACTCTTCTTGTTCCAGATCTCTCCAATTTGTCTTCCAGTAGTGACCAGAGTTTATGTCTTTTTCAAAACATACATTAACCAACTTCTGAAACTGCATCGCCTGCTCTTTGTCTGTTGGGTAATACATGATCTTGTTGAAAAACAGACATTCTATATCTTTCTTTGAGCAATTGACGAGCCACATTGGATTGAGCACATTTATATACCTCTAAAACCCTTTTTCATCTTGAAGTGTAATCACTGCTTCACATGTTCTAGGATTGTAGACCCACCCTTTGAAATCCTTGTAGAAATTTTGTTCCATTTCCTTCAAAGGCATGTTCTTCATACATCTAGGACGTTGATGTGAAGAGTGGTATCTTTTTCTCCCGGCACTGGGTCAACCTTCACTATTCGCTTTGGATAATGAGGCTTCCACACAGGGAAATTTTCCTCAGCCTGTTCTCGAATGTATGCCCAAAGCTTTTGCTCGTGAAATCTCACCTGAGGACCCCATAAACACTGTTGAATGTTATTGGTTTTCACCAATTCTTCTATATCCCACTAGGGCAATGTTTTAAGATCTCTGATGAATTTGAAGTATTGAACCCCATACTCTCTCTTGATAGCATAAACCTTCAAATCTTCCAAGTATCCCCAAGACAAGATATCTCCCAGTGATTGATCTGGATGTCGTGTAAAGAACTTCAGTGGTCGTTTAAACTTTCTTTCTTCAACCATCGGCTTAATCCACTTCTGCATTTCCTCTAGGAGTTCTTCTTTAGACAAAGTTCTTGGGACACCATCTTCACTAACCTTTTCTGCAACTCTTCTTTTCAATTCATCTTCATTATGCGTTCTGAATAACTCAGCAAATGTTGGGAAATCTTCAGAGTTTTTGCTTGAGTAATGAAACAGCTCTTTGGATTTATTATATGTAGAAACCATTTTAGTTAAAAAAATAATAAAAATGTTTAAAAACATTTAAAAAAAAGTAATTATTTTTTACATAAAATGTTATATTTTTTGTTTGAATGGCTTCTACATGTGTTTATATGATAACGCTTAGAAGAAATTAAGTAAAATAATTTTATTTTCTACATCAAAATGAATTTTTAAATGAACAAAAAGGGTTCTATCCGCGTGACACTTCTACATTCAGATATGAATGTATAATACACTAGGATGAAAATCCATTCATGTATAAATTTGTGACTATGTTATGAATAATTTAAGTAAATGGGGGGGGGGGGGGTTGGTCACACGAGTTATTTAGGTACATTATATTTACATATATTGATGTACGTATCTTAAAATGCTAGGGTCACCCGACTCAAACCCACATCATTTGCGACCCAAACGCAAACAAAGCCACACCCCTCCCATTAACAATCGGCCCACATCTCTATCCTAACCAACCCACACCCCATAACTCTTCTAACTTGTTTACGACACACTCAAGCCCAAACCATCGCTTATGTTGTCTTGTATGCGGCCCACTTTTAAAATCCCAAACTGCCACCCTTTTTTCTTGGTTACAACCCAAAAAAACTCAGCCCAAGCTCTTTTATATGTGGCCCAAAACTCAAGTCCATAACCGTCCCCAACACCCCACTTAATTTAGATGTTATGTACATGCAAACTCATAAAAACCCTAACTCAAAATCCATTCCCTCCTTCCCTCCCCTACTGACGACGCTGATCAGGAGCCTAAGGACTTCAAGTAATCTAGGTTTCAAGGCTAATCAAAGTCCTTCATCGCTAGGTATCCTAATATTGTGTTTCGTGTTAATTATAGATGTTCGTGCTTGATAATATTATGTTATCTTGGCTGTATTTTTCTGATTTCTTATGTATTATGATGATTTCATGTAGTCTAGGGTTGTTAAAATTCATACTTGATTGATGGTTGATCGCTTATGTGTTCGGTTAGTCATTAGGAATTCGATTATTTCATGATCTTGGTTTGAACCTTGTTAGTTCTTAATGAATTAGTTGATGTATAACATGATTTATAACGATTATCTGATGAGATAATGCATATGGGTCGTTTTGTTTGCTAAGTAATCGTTTTTGGAAGTCGGGCAACGAAACAGGTTTTGTCCAGAATGTTACAGCCGACTTTACTCGGCAGTAACCGGGTCAAATTTTCTCAAAACTGATGTTTCTTGAGTCTATGATGAACTTCCAAGAAAAACCTTTCAAACCCAACTGGAAGCACATTTGTTTGTCGAATATTTATGTTTTATGAATTTTTCTGTATCGAAGGTTCAGGCTGCGTTTTCTGGCAGAATTTGCAGCCCATTACGAATGTCATAACTCAATGTAGGAATGGAGTTATGATCTCAAATTTTTACTATAGGTAGCTCCAAGTGGAATCGGGTTAATCGGGTAATTGAGGATTTTTAAATGAATTTTATCCGTAAGCTGCAGTCAGAAAGTGACGAATCTGACCGCTGCATAGTAAATGATTTTTCTAAATTTTTCGGTAAAGGGTTAGGCCTCAAATATTTAACACATGGACAACCCCGCCGAGGGGTAAGTCCCATAAAAAGATCATAAGTTTTACAGCAAAGTAAGTATGGTAAATGAGGTTCTTAAAACAGCCAAATTTTAGTGATTTTACCATGCATGATTTATACACCGTATAAGAGTCGAACTTGCTATTTTGGTGTCCGTACTTGCTTAGTGATTTTTTAATTAGCGTATGTCATGTCGTAGGTTTTATTATGAACATGTGCATGAAATCCATAGGTCATGGTTGACCACATCAACTTATAAAGCACTTAATTCTTACCGAGCAGAACTAAGGTGAGTTCACAACTCTTTAATAAAAGCATGCGTCCCTGGTTAGGGACAACACACTTATTTCCCTGGTTTTGGAAACACATACGGTACCCCTGGTTTAGGGCTACATGTGTGTTCCTTATTGGAACCACTGAATATACTATCCACTGGAGGTGGAGTAGTACGCTTGGACTAAATGAAAACTCTATCCTGAAAGTCCATACACATAATACCGATTAGCTTTCTGGGTTGGAAGAAGGGGTATTAGTTGATAGCGCTATTAGGTTTGACAAACCTCACACCGTGCTGGGAGCCAGGCGTGAACTATTGACCTTTCCTATTGCATCAATGTGGATAGACATTGATGGAGGGCACGAAAACTTACTACGTCAGTTTTTGGTATCTACACAGTTTAGTCACGTGATGAGGGTTAGCTACTCGAGTCATACTTTTAACGCTTTTACATGTGAACTTACGCTTACGCTCTATGCTTAACCAAAACTGTGAACCCACCAACTTTATGTTGACACACTACTGCATGCTTTGCTGGTCGTTAGGTACAGCATTGGAGCTTGTAGCATTTGGAGTGTCGTGGCTGCAATAAACTTTTGGTTTTAATTTTTTTTAAACATTGTGGTTTTTAACTCATGTCTGGTTTTTACGTTTAGCTTCCGCTGTTGGTTTAAACTATGTTTTGGACATTTAAATATTAATGACTAATTGTGTTGATTGTGATGGTTTTAATAACTTAAATATTTGTTCAACATGATTAGTGGCTTGATCCTGGTTAGTTGCACGCCTCGCGGTAAAACTCCGCATGTGGATTTTGAGGGTGTGACAGATTGGTATCAGAGCCATTTGTTATAGTGAACTTGGTTTGAAACTTTTGAAAAAAAAAACCAGACTATAACCTCTTCTATACCAAAAAAGTCGCAACGACACTACTCTGCAAAGTGCAAGTCCCAACATCTTTACTGCATATACTGCATATGTGCCTACTTAATATGTATACGTGCATTGCATTAGTTACGCATAAACATGCGATCGTCTCAACAGGACCAACATCTAAAAATTATCGGTGTCATCCGTCGACGCCGCCGCCGCTACCAGAACACAGATCAGACTCTCCGTTCATTCGGTTTTCAGCAATATTCGAGCAGACAAGAACCGACACAAACGAACTCGGATTTAGGTGAATAATATGTCCACGTGTTCGTGTCGATGAACTGCATCATCTCCACCTATCGTTGTCGCCAGAAACCACCGCTACAGTCACAGAAAACGAAACGATAGCTGGAAGTCACAGTTTTGCGCGTTTGTCGTCACGCAGCTCGAAACCTTATCATCCGAACTCCGTTACGGACAAACAATATGTCCACGTGACCATGACGCAACGAACTTTCATCCCGTGCCATTGTCACTGCCATTCGCAGCTGGAGTTGCCGCCCATGACCAGAATAGTTGCCAGAATTCTTCGGTTACTTGTCAGATTCGTTGTTTTTTTTTCGCTTAATTCTTCGGCGGAGCATCTCCACCCACTCGTTCCTTTGATACACAACCGAAATAACGAAACACTAACAACCATATCACAATCTCCATAAATTACAAGGCTACCCCTCCATTACCCTAATATATGGTTAATCCTTAGTCTAACTTGATTTGCACCTTAGCACATCCAACTATGCAAACGGATTTTTTCCCCAAATGGTTAGATGGTCTTACAGACATTGGATGACACAGATACAAATTAGTCAACCCATAGACGAGAATGAAGACTTGAACAACTACCCTACCCCTTATATTTCTAGAGTCGTTATTCCTTGAGAGTTTTTTTTCTTTTATACGAATCTTTTCATTAGCCTTTACATTGGCCGATGCTTACCGTTTCATGCGATATCTAGTAACTTTTATCGAATTAGACAAATCTATCATCCCATTATCACAGTGACATTGCATCTTCTCTTCTCCATGCAGAAACTACATTGATATTGCGCTCTAGCTTAGAGAAGCGTAAAGCTCGGGTTTCGATCCGTGCACCTCTCCTTAAAGAAGTTGTTAAACTCGATCTTGGATCCTTGGTGATCACTTCTTGAACTCGGAAGATGGTGATATATTGTTAATACAACCATACCATTTTGATCTGGTTTTCGCGTCCTCGTAATGAAACGTTTTGACGATGTATGTGATATATCTAATTCATGCACGTGACTTAATTCATGCAAGTCCATAACCGCCCCCAACACCCCACTAAATTTAGATGTTACGTACATGTAAAGTCACAAAAACCCTAACTCAAAATTTGTTCCCTCCTTCCCTTCCCTTCTGACGACGCTGATCAGGAGCCTAAGGACTTCAAGTAATCTAGGTTTCAAGGCTAATCAAAGTCCTTCATCGCTAGTATCCTAATCTTGCATTTCGTGTTAATTATAAATGTTCATGCTTGATAATATTATGTTATATTGGCTGTATTTTTCTGATTTCTTGATGTTGTTGACGATTATGATGATTTTATGTAGTCTAGGGTTGTTAAAATTCATACTTGATTGATGATTGATCTCTTATGTATTCGGTTAGTCATCAGGGTTTCGATTATTGCATGATCTTGGTTTGAACCTTGTTAGTTCTTGATGAATTAGTTGATGTATAACCTGATTTATAACGATTATCTGCTGAGATGATACATATGGGTCGCTTTGTTTGCTAAGTAATCGTTTTTAGAAGTCGGGTAACGAAACCGGTCCTGTCCACATTTTGTCAAAAACTGATATTTCTTGAGTCTATGATGAACTTCCAGGAAAAACCTTTCAAACCCAGTTGGAATCACATTTTTTTGACGAAAATGGATCATTTTATGAATTTTTCCGTTTCGAAGGTTCATGCTGTGTTTTCTGTCAGAATTTGCAGCCCATTACGAATGTCATAACTCAATGTAGGAATTGATTTATGATCTCAAATTTTTACTGTAGGTAGTTCCAGGAAGTTATCAAAATATCCAAGTGGAATTGGGTCTATCGGGTAATCGAGGATTTTTAAAATGAATTTTTCCGTAAGTTGCAGTGAGAAAGTGACGAATCTGACCACTGCATAGTAAATAAATTTTCTAAATTTTTCGGTAAAGGGTTAGGCCTAAAAAATTTAACACAAGGACAACCCCACCGACAGGTATGTTCCATCAGAATATCATAAGTTTTACAACAGAGTAAGTATGGTAAACAAGCTTCCTAAAACAACTAACTTTCAGTGATTTTACTATGCATGATTCAGTAAGTACGATAAACAAGCTTCCGAAAACAACTAAATTTCAGTGATTTTACTATGCATGATTTATAAAGCGTATAAGAGTCGAACTTGCTTTTTTGGTGTTCGTACTTGCTTAGTGATTGTATAATTAGCGTATGTCATGTCGTAGGTTGTAATATGAACATGTGCATGAAAACCACACGGAAGTACTATGTGACAACTTGTTTACGTGCTATGTGTGCTAGATGACTGTAGAACTTATGGACTTTACATAAACACACTAATAACCCTATGGGTATCATAATAGGTCATGGTTGACCACATCAACTTATAAAGCATTTAACCCTTATCGAGCAAAACTAAGGTCAGTTCACAACTCTTTACTAAAAGCATGCTTCCCTGGTTTGGGACAACACACTTATTTCCCTGGTTGGGGGCTACACGCGCCTTCCTTGTTGAAACCACTGAGCATACTATCCACTGGGGGTGGAGTAGTATGCTTGGACTAAACGAAAATTCTATCCTGAAAGTCCATACACATAATACCGATTAGCTTGCCGGGTTGGCAGACGGGGTATTAGTTGATAGCGCTATTAGGTTTGACAAATCTCACACCATGCTGGGAGCCGGACGTGAACTATTGACCTTTCCTATTGCATCAATGAGGATAGACATTGATGGAGGGCATAAAAACTTACTACGTCAGTTTTCGGTATCTACACAGTTTAGTCATGTGATGAGGGTTAGCTACCCGACTCATACTTTTAACGCTATTACATGTGAACTTATGATTACGCTCTACGCTTGACTAAAAATGTGAACCCACCAACTTTATCGTTGGGTACAGCATGGGAGCTTGCAGCATTTGGAGTGTCGTGTGTGACACCCGGCTTTTCAGGCCGTATCGTACAATTGTAACACATGTTGTAAATAGCTAAGAGGCTGTATTTGATTGATTATGATGTTTATATGTGAAATTTAATGAGTTGGTAAATTTAAACCTTGTTAAAAACTGTGTTGGCAATGATAAGATAAACGCTTATCGCGTAACGGAGAAAATGCGAAACGACAATCGGTGACCACCCGATCAGTGTTAAAATCCTAAAAAATAGTATTTTATGATTAGAATAATAATTTTAATCCTATTCGTGAGGAAAAATAAATTAAAACGTTAAGAAACTCTATTTTTCGAGTTTAAGCGCGTACCGCGCGATGCAGCGCGTGTACCGACAAAATACTGTCAACACAGCCTGTCAAGGCAACTGATAATCATTTTAGTAATAATTTGATGAGATTATCACTTTAGAATGATAGAACAAAATAAAAACGCATAAATCCCTATTTTTGCGATTTTAAGCGCGTACTTCGCAGCACAGCGCGCATACTGCCAAATACCGACAACGTAGCCAGTCCAGGTAAACAAAATATTGTTCAATAATATTTTGGTGAGTTTATATTTATAGAGTGTTAAAAATAATTTAAAACGCACTAAAACGGGATTAAAACGCTAGATAAAATACTCGGTATCCAGCAAAATACCAGTTTTAACCTAAATTATATATATGAGAGTAGGGGGACAAGTGTTTGTGGGAGACTTCACACACTCTCCTCTTTCATGCCATCATTGGCTAAGAAAGGAGGCATGCATGACTCATGATTAGCACACCTTCCAACCTCCTCCATAAACCAAGAAGAAAATCAATTTAAAACAATCTCATTTCCCTCCCTCCCTCTCTCTTGTTCACGGCTGCACACACACTACACACACCAAAATTCCAAATTTCAACCAAGTTCTTGAATGTTCATACTCACTACAAGGTGTTTATGAGTCCAAATGGTGATCTAGAAGTGATTTCAAGGTGTTTCAAGCCACAATCAAGTCCAATATCACCAAATTTTACTAAAAATCATTTAAGAACTTGATGGTATAAATTTTAGTTTAGAAACCTTGTTTTTGTTTCTTGATGATGTTGATAATGCTAGAAGTTTCTCAAAGTTTTTGAAATTATTCACAAACTTAAAAACTAAAATAAATGGGTTTTTGAATGAAATAAAATGGGTATATATATGTATGTATGTATATGTGGCCGTGAGTGTGTATGTATGTATAGGTGATTGTGTTTTGATTTTTATTAAAGAATTCTTGATTAACATGATTACTTGAAAAGTAGGATGCATGTAAGAACACTAGCATTTATGTATGAATGAAAATGTGATGATGAATGATATATGTTGTGTTATGAAAAAAAACATGATATTAAGGTGTTCTTGAGTATGATTAGAACATGAATGTTGATGATGATGTTATATGGATGCATTAGATGCATTTATTTGAACATGCATGATGAATGAAGGTCATGAAATGATGATTTGAACATGATTTGATAAAAATGATATTCAATCAGATTATAAACATTAAAATATGATTATTTTGAAATATTTAATGATATAAAACTTTGTTATAAGATTTACTAGCTTTGCATGTTATACATAAAGCTTAGAAACTTGTAAAATAGGTGAAATAATGTGTTTTGTGTATGATTTAGTAAAAATCAGTTTTGAGCAGATTATAAACACTAAAATAAATTTATTTTAAAGTATTTAGTGATATATGATTTAGTCATAATGTTTGCAAGCTTTGCATGTTGTACTTGATGCATTAAAAGTTGTAAAATACGTGAAATCGCATGATTTATGTTACTTACACAAAAATTGCACTAATCTGATTATAACCACAATTTTAACCAGTAAATAACATGTATTTTTTTAAAATATCATGTCGTTTCGAGTTGGGATGATTATAGTAACGTTTAACGCAAAACTATGCGTTAAAACGGTCAAAAATCGGCTTTTCGAATGATTTTTATAAAACTGATTTAGATCAGTAAGTAAACTAATATTTTTAGTTTAAAAATAATTATTTTAACTAATTTTAAGTTTACTTGGTGTTTGGTTGATCATACGTGACTTCCGACGCCCGAAACCGTTACCGAATCACTAAAATACGCATTTTTCTATATACACTAGTATGGGTAAAATTTTGGGTAAACCTTATGTGTTAAAATGTGTTATGTGACTTAAACATGAGAATGTGAAAATATGTTAAGTTTTTAACATGATATTAGAAATCTAGCTTACGCATGTATGCGTGTACGTTTTGTGCGGTAGAAACGGTAAAATTGCGTTAAATGTGTAACTTGTTTGTCGAGCATGAAATTTGGTATATATGAGACGTTTTATGTATAATTGCTTTAAAAATGACAAAATATATAAGTTAGTAATATTTTGTGTGTTCGGTGTTAAATTCCATGAACGTTGTGTATATATATATATTACGACGCGCAAATCGTAGATATATTGCGTATAAACAGGAGAGTTAACGGATTTACACAATAATGGTCACCAATAAAATCGTTCAATTCGCAAAAATCATAATAAATATATAAATGTATATGGACTCATATATATATTTTAACGTGCCAACATAATAAAAAATGACAACTTTTCGAGAAAATCTCAAAATTATGTGATAATTCTAAGAAAACAGAGAAACTTAGGATTTTTGTGATTAAATGTATATTGATTTAGAATTGTTCCCAAATTAGGACGTATATAATCAATTTCTGGGATTACGGTATTAAAATACGCACCCAAAGGTGAGTGTCACTAAACCCCTCTTTTTACCGTTTTATATATATATTTTGGGGGTGGAGCACGTCGTTAAAAGGGTTTAATAATGTTTTCGAAATAAAACATACCTTTTAATATAAAATATATATTTTCGCTGAAAATATATGAATTTGATAAGTCATACGTTTCGAAGTAAAACGATTTTGAAGAATGAATATTGTAAGTGCGGTATTTCTTAAGAGAAATGAGACCGTACGAAATGGGAATGAATTCCGGACTTAGTCTCAACACTTGAGTGACAGGGGAATTCGTAAGTCGTAGTATATTAAATTGTCATATTAGTAGGATATATATATATATATATATTGTACGTGAGGCAGACATCATATTGTTCTTCGAGAAAGAACCCTGCGCCCATGATGTCGTTTAATCAGTTAAGTATGGTACGCGAGGAATTGTTGGTAGATCTATCGGGTTGATAACCCCATCGTGACCGGTCGCCCCGAGTCATTGTCAAATGACGAATTAAGATTCTGTTTATTGTCTAGCATTGATTATCACTGCATGGTTAATATATAGTTCGTATCGTCTAGCTAACATACGAGTCTGAAAGTTGACACCATAATTTAATATACAAAACCTGGGCAGTACTACAATCGTCGGAGTAATGAACCGACGGAAGGCCCATGGATTTTATTAAGGAAATAAAATGGACTTTCTAAAATTACGTGGATTATTTTCAAATAAACACCTAATCAGAAAGTTTTCCTTGGAATAAAATTTGTTAGAAAATGAATAAGTGAATTCACCTTCCTTTGTGTTGACACTTGATTTTAACGTGTTCTACAGGTACTTGAGCTCGGCTTCGGGAATTATGGCGTATCTAGTGGTTGTTGATGCATGATTTATCACTTAAAATGTTGGACTGACTTTTAAATATTATGGGACAATGTAATAAGATCCATGAGGATCATAAACAACTTAACTATGTCATGGTTGTGTCGTGTCTTAAAAACGTAAAGTTTAAATAACTTACATTTAAAACATACTAAAATGTCCAACAATTAAATGCATCGATCGACAAGATATAAATGGGCTCCAACTTCCATCTCCACTACGTTATATATTCCGCTGCGACGTTTTTGGGGTGTGACAGAAGTTGGTATCAGAGCCAATGGTTGTTAGTGAACTAGATGTTTTCGTGGAAAACACTAGACTTCAACCGAAGAATTTTGATATTTAAAGTCCAAAATCCTCGAAGCCAAGATTTTTAAATAAGTATGGAAATTTTAATATGTATGAAAACCCTTATGTGTTTATGTGCATACGTGATTTTCTGTTTATTTAGGCCTTATGTGTTACTATTCACGTTGATCACATACTTACTTTGTACAGCTACGATATGTCACGTCTCGGTCTATAGAGCCATTGGTAGTTCCGCTCACCGATATTGTCGAGCCTACACTTGAGATTCTTTCGCCCATCGTTACAGAATCGTTTATTCCGTTACTCGAGTCACGTGTTTTGCTACACCTCTTTTTAGTCTACACTCGTCGTGGAAAGAGGACTCGACCCGTTAGAGAAATCGGATTGACTTCGAGAGCTGAGACAACGTCCGCTTTGAAGAGGCAGAAAGGGGTTTGGGTCAATCGCTCTCACTGAGATCGTCAGTTCGCCACATTACGCGGAGGCATGGAGACGATGAAGGACTTAGAGGGACAGATGGACTGTTATGATAAGCTAGAAGAGCTTGTTAGGAAGATGTTGGACTTCCAGGGATTGAAGCGTTAGTTGTTGGTTGTATTTGTTGTTTGTTTTGTATGTCTCATTTGATGAACCCTATTTTTGGCTTGCATGCCAAATTTTTAGATATTGAGGAGGAAATTTCGTATAGACTTGTTGCGGGTGTTGATGTAGACACGCCGAATTATGATTAGTCTTAGTACTAATAACAAGTTTTGTAAATTTCTGGTATGTTTCGAATCAAAAACCAATCTATGTTCATACTTATAATACCAAAGCTGACTTGAGTTACGTTCGAGAAACTTTGAACCATTTTTGTGTTCACCAACAAGTAAGCTGGGTATAAAGTGCCCAATAGGACTAGTAATTGGTAAGTTGATGGAAACTATTAAGGTCATTTGCAGTTGTAGTATTTAGCTAGGTGATCGTAGTTCTAGTGTCGATTTAATTCCAATGGAGCTGGGGAGCCTTGATGAAGATGTACTGATTATCCAAGGACAAAGTGGGGACTACCGCTTGAAGAAGCTAGCTAGGAATATCTCATCCTGATGACGGTAAAAAGGTGGTAGTCGTTCGTAAAGACCGATCGAGTATCGAGTGTTGATGGTTGAGAGTCGTCAGTGTTGTGAAGATGATTGAGTTGTTGCAAAAAAGTTATCTTGCGTTCTTTGTTAACGGTGTGGATATGAAGGCCAAATGTAGGAAACTCGAAGAGATTTCTTTCGATCGCAACTATCTGGAAGTCTTCCTAAAAGGACTTACCTGGATCCCCCCCCCCCGCGAGACGGATCGAATTCCAAATTGATCTGGTACCCGGTGCTGCGCCCAATCGCACAATCTCCCGATAGGTTAAGCACCGTCTGAGGGTGATAGAAATGTCAAGTTAGTTTCAAGAGCTACTAGACAAGGGTTTCATTCGATCAAGCTTTTCGCTTCGAGGCGCATCTGTTTTGTTGAGAGAAAGAAGGATGGGTCCTTCAGGATGTGAGAGGATTTCAGAGAGCTGAACAAGTTGACTATCAAGAATCGGTACCCTTTACCGAGAATTGACAATTTGTTCAATCAAGCTACAAGGATCCAGCTGCTACACGAGGATCGGCCTACGATTAAGATATCATCAGTTGAAGGTTGATGATGAAGATATGCAGAGGACTGCTTTTCAAACGTGATGTGGCCATTACGAGTTATTAGTCAAGCCTTTTGACTAAATTAATGTGCCATTTATGTTCATGGATCTCATGAACAGGGTATGGAAACCCTAATCAGACGAATTCGTGATAATATTCGTCGACGACATACTTGCCTATGTGCGAACCAATGGGAATCATGAGTAACGTTTGAAGTTAACTATGGAGTTGGTGAATGATGAGGAGCGCCAAAGACCCGTCGGGAGTATGATGATCCATATGACTAGCTGAGTACTACCGGAGATTTATTTAGAGTTTCCCTAAATTAGTGCAGCCTTCGACACTAATAACCCCAAAAGGAAAAGGGGAATTGATTGGACAGCAAGATAGTAGGAAGCTTTTCGGACCCTTGGAGAAAAGTTGAGAGCGTGTATGATGGACTCCGAAGGAAGTTAAGATACTCAAATGCCCTTGGCAGAGTTATCTTAAAGTAATAGTTAACACGCTAGTATTCAGGTTGCTCCGTTTGAAGCCTTGCATGGATGGAAGTGTTGATCGCCACTTTGTTGAGTTAACACGACAAGGGACAATTAACCAGACCTTAGTTTATCTAGGGAACCAGCGACAGGATTTGCCTGGATCAGGAGAAGGCTAAAGGTCGCCAATTGATCAACAGAAGGATTACATGGACAATAGAAGGAACTATTGCGATTCCAGATTGAAGATTGTGTTTTGTTGAAGATGTTATCTTGGAAAGGTGCTATTAGGTCTAGCAGAGAGAAGAAAAGCTGAGCCACATTGACTAGGTCCTTTCAAGAGCCCATCTTGAGTTGGATCAGTCGCTTATAGGCTCAAGCAACTATAAAGATGGAGAAGTATACATGATGTAATGTGTGGGTTCAGAAGAGAAAGTGTATAATGGATAATACACTGATTATGTTCTTTATAGAGATGTGTTTGGAAGATAAACGGAAGTTTATCGAAGCACCGTAGAAGTAGTACGTATAGCTAGAAGAGTTATAACCGGACAGGCGATTCTAATTGTGTATGCGATTTATTGATTCGGCGATTTGTGGATATCCGAAATGAATGCAAGAAGGAAGGAAGACAAGTTTACGAGATTTGATTCTTTCGAGAGCCCATCTCGAGTTGGATCAATCAGGTGTAAACTCAGACTATCGTAGGTACAGGGTAATGTATATGTAAATATACATATGTAGAACTCGAATTGGTGGAATTTTGACTTAATCTCCTTGATTAAGTGTTTGTAAATGTTGAACTTTGGAAAGGATGGAGAGCGTTGAGACGTGAGTTAGGAATTGAGGATGTGTGTAATATAGGTCTACGAAGATTCTTTGTAAGAATCAAAGTTTCATGCGGAAACTATAAGACTATATTCATTAAACCTGTTTTTGTTGTTTCCACCTAGTGCGAAAACAAAACCTGTAGAGTAAAATTTCGAGGACGAAATTTCCTAAACAGGGGGAGACTGTGACACCCGGCTTTTCAGGCCGTACCGTACAATTGTATCACGTGTTGTAAATAGATAAAAGGCTGTATTTGATTGATTATGATGTTTATATGTGAAATTTAATGAGTTGGTAAATTTAAACCTTGTTAAAAACTGTGTTGGAAACGATAAGATAAACGCTTATCGCGTAACGGACAAAATGCGAAACGAACATCTGTGACCACCCGATCAGTGTTAAAATCCTAAAAAATAGTCTGTTATGATAAGAATAATAATTTTAATCCTATTCGTGAGGAAAAATAAATTAAAACGTTAAGAAACTCTATTTTTCGAGTTTAAGCGCGTACCGCGCGATGCAGCGCGTGTACCGACAAAATACTGTCAACACAGCCTGTCAAGGCAACTGATAATCATTTTAGTAATAATTTGATGAGATTATCACTTTAGAATGATAGAAATAAATAAAAACGCATAAATCCCTATTTTTGCGATTTTAAGCGCGTACTGCGCAGCACAGCGTGCATACTGCCAAATACCGACAACGTAGCCAGTCCAGGTAAACAAAATATTGTTCAATAATATTTTGGTGAGTTTATATTTATAGAGTGTTAAAAATAATTTAAAACGCACTAAAACGGGATTAAAACGCTAGATAAAATACCCGGTATCCAGTAAAATACCAGTTTTAGCCTAAATTATATATAGAGGCCGGTTATCATACAAACACTCTAATCGTACATTATGTACGCTACAACAACAACCGTACGATCATCTCATTAAAAGCGCGTGTTTAAACAATTAAATTAATCAAATTAAAATTAATAAAAGAAACCGCCAAGGTTAGAATCATCCATAGCGAGAACAAAACCCCTGATTATCAGCACACAAAAACTCAAAATCATACCGTAAAACCCAAAAAATCAAAAGCATTCTCCTTCTCCAAAACATTACCTGCAACTCATTGCGATTTCAACTACGATTCACTGCTACTCTCCATTGCGATTTCAACTACGATTCCATGAATATTGAGAAAAGAAGCAAAGCAAACAACGACAGACCACAAGCGAAGAATATGAATCCAGGTATCTATTTACATTTGCGATTTAAAGTATAATATACAGGGGCTTTAAAATCAAATGCGATTTTGTTTGTTTATTAACGTTTTAACTGAAACATATAGTTTTATAACATTATATATTGATAACAACTTCAATTTTGCTAGGGTTTATTGCAGGTATATTTATTTATTAGGTTTTGCATTTTTTATGCACTTGTCTTAATGATACAGATGGGTGTGCGATATCATATAGGATTTTGTTGTGGTTTTAATGACATTTGCGATTTCATATGATAAAAAGCTAGTATGTAGAAGTTTTTTTGTTTTAGGTTAAATTAGATTTGCGAATTGATATAAATGCAAATGCGATTTATATGAGAAGTTAGTTGTATTGTTTAGGTAATGCTTATGAAACAAATGCGAAATCATAACTCATAAATGCAAATTGATAAAATAACAAATGCGAATTGATGTCTAACACATGCGAATTGATGACTTGTTGTGCATGATTAACTGACAAATGCGATTTTGTAAGTGTTTTTAACTATAGCTTGCGATTTTGTAGAAATAGAATCTGATGAAGACTTTGAAGGACCAATATCAACTCTGATAAAAATTAAAAAGAATAGAAAGAGATTGGTGATTCAAGAAAGTTCAGAAGATGATGAATTTGTTAAGCCACCCCCAAAAAAGAAAAAACACGAGAAGAAAGAAGATAAAAGGAAATCAAAGATACTCACAAAAAAAACATTCAAAAAAGGGGCAACAGCCTAAAACAGAACATAGAGAGTTTTTCAAATACAACAATGAAGCAATACTGCTGAGATGCCAACCTAACTCATATATGGACACTGTTAGAAGATTTTCAAAAAAAACAGATAGATGATGTTAGGGATATGGGGTTTGGAGCTATTCTTGATATCAACATCAACCATATTTCGACAAGATTGGCGTATTGGCTAGTGAGAAACTTTGATGAGAAGTTCGATAAGCTAAACGTAGGAAACCACCAAATAAAAATAACATCGAACACAGTTTATGAGGTATTTGGATTACCAAAAGGTCCAAAGAAGGTTGAAATAATAGCCGATAAGAGAAAAGTCAAAAAGCAAGACAAAATTGAAAAAAGTCAAGAACCGGGAAATGCGGTCCGAGATACATTCATCCGCCAGTGGGGACAAAACGCGAGACTTACCCATGGCTTAATAGCAAATACAATGGAAAATCAAAGAGACGGAGGGAGTCTGTTTAAATTAAATTTCCTTGTATACTGGATGACTTTCTTTGCAGAAATTACAAAGGCAACACTTGCAAATGATAGATGTTTGCTCGGTGTAGAAGATGTTGAGGAAATAAAAAATCTAGATTGGTGCTCATATCTACTCGAAACCTTGCGCCGGACACGAGCGGGCTGGAAGAACTATAAGATACAGTTCGTAGGACCTGTTGCCTTTCTTACGGTATACATTACTACATTTAATAACATATTTAAAAATACTAGTTTGTTCTTTTATATAATTAAATAATCTTGCGATTTATACAGCTTCTTTACACGCATGAATACAACAAAAAGCTTAACCTGTTTGAGAAAGCCGTGGAGATGCCTGTTATTCATTATATAACATCTTCAGAGATTGATAAAGTCGAAGAACAAATTTCGGATAACGGACCTCTGTGGATATCAAGTGAGAGTGAAGAAGAAGAAGAAAGTGAAGAAGAAAATGAAGAAGAAAATGAAGAAAAGAATGAAGAAGAACAGGGTCCTCCGGAGGATGATTATACACTACGACCACCGGTTGACACGATGATAAGCTACAAAAGAAGGACTGCGCGCGCAGTACAAAACGAAGAAACCGGGAAAGAGCCAAAAGATAAGGAGAACATTGATGAGTTCATGGATTTCAGTTTTGAAATCAATGAAATGTCTCAGATGAACATTGACTTTGAAGTTGGAACGCAGACGCAGAAAATGATGGATTATTGCAACACTCCTGCTCAACTTTCACCGTCGGTATTCTATGACACAGCCAACGAACAACAACTAGAGGCTTCGAGAGCAAACAAAAAGGTAATGGTATAAAAATGTTAATTTAACTTATTTAACTTTATCAATTATATTTAACTTCTATACTGATATTACAGAATCTGTTGAAAAAGATGAAAGCAAATGTCAAAAAATACCTTAAAATGGTTCGAGATGTTCAAGAGATGAACAACTTAGTGTCAGAGGCAAAAACTAAGTGTTTTTGGGATGTTGAGGTTATGAATGCTTGTAAGGAGTGGGATCAAACGCTTCAGAATAATCCCATCTGTCTGCCACCTGAACCGGTTCAAGAGCATGAACCTGCAGCCTCTCCTGTTCATCAAGACCCTGAAAACCCAGCTTCTGAGGTTCATCATGAAGTTGATACAAACAAAGAAGGTAAAGAGGATGAAGAAGCACAAAAAGTAATATCCAGTGTTTTGCTTCAAATGGCATCAGAAGGTAACACATGCAAAATCAATATTAACACATGCGATATAATGTAAAAAATCACTAAAAATTATACATATGCGAAACCTATGAAAAACACATGCGATACTATCAAAAACATTTTAGCTTTGATTTCGCACATGATGTCATGTATACACCTGCGATTTTGACTCTGCTGTATTAAATAAAATAATTTTAATCTATAGGTACACTGCAACCAGATGATGGAGGAGTCACAGACACCCTTATTGCAAAAATTCAAACAGTGGAACCGGGCGTATATGCTTACCAAACAACTGCCAATGGTAATAAAAACCCTTTACTTTATGACAAAAATTAAACATCATAAATTATTGTATATCTTAAATTACTCTGGCATGCAGAAACTGGTGAAAATGAAAGTGTTGTCGAAGAGACAGTGAACTTGGCAGAATCTACACAAAAAGTCCAGGAAGAAGTGCCGGAAAAAGACCCCCAACAACTCGATACGGACGTTGAAATTGAAAAGGAAATGGAACCTGAATGCCCTCAGGTAACAGCTGAAGAATTACATTCAGTTGAGTTGGTTTTGAGCATAGTACCAACATTGCAAGAAGATAAAGGAAAAAAACCAACTAGAGGGAGAAAAACCACAAAGCCAGAGCAAGTTCCAAAACAAGTTATACCAAAAGGGTTAAACGAACTACTTTATAAGACAATAGAACAAGCAAAAATAAGAGGTGAAAAAAGATGTGCAGATCCTGGAGACAAATTTTGTTCACCTTACTGCAATAGAGTGATGAACATGCATGAAGCACTCTTGACCCAAGAATTAAGTGTGATCCGCTTCACATTTGCTACCTTTGCAGGCTTGCAGTAAGTAGAAAAACAAAATATCAACAAACAAAACATCTAATAAAAATATACACAAAACAAAAACTAATTATTTATTTTATGCCTGGCAGAGAAGAGTTTTACCGATCCAAAACTGAGGTTGCAACATTCAAAGCTGTGTTTGAAAGCTTCTTCAGGGGACAATACATAGCATCGAACGGAATAGATGCATTTGTAGATATTCTAAACCTTGAAGAGAAGAAAAGGGATAGAAAATCATCACCACACAGATTCTTCTTGTATTCCACAATGATGGTATGTTTTCATATACTTTTTGTCATTTGAAATTTTAAAACATAAATGCATAATAAATGATTTCGCAAACTAGTTATATCTAAATCGCATGTATTATGGCAGAATTTTTGCTTTTGAAACATTTTCATACTGTTTGTAAAATATCGCATGTGTTGTATATACTATTCGCATGTGAAAAGATCAAATGTTTGCCTTTCTAAACATTTCTCATACTCTTGTGAATTTCGCATGTGGTATAAATCCAATTCGCATGTGAATCCATTGTTTGCATAACTTTGATTCTAATTACATAACATACAGCCGAATATCTTTTACGACGAGGAGAAATACACAGACAACCAACGACTCAGAATATTTGCCTCGAATTTTGAAGTCATGTTAAATAGATATGAGGTAAAAAAACTTGAATCGGTTGACCTGGTCTTTATTCCGGTACTTCAAGGTGACCACTTCTATGTCTTGTGCTTCAACTTGAAATCCGGAAAAATTGAGCTGATTGACAATTCAGCAGCTGAACAAGAATTCAACGAAAGATACAAGGGGCTACCAGACACACTGGTAATACAAAACCCTATACTTATACATGTTATATTTTATGTAAAAGCTCCTAACACAATGTTACAATGTTACAGAGAAGGGTATTGGTTTTATACCTAAAAAATGCTTTAAAACCAACACTGGCTATAGAACAACTTGCAACCTCAGTGATAGAAAGAAAGGAAATGGTTTGGAGGACGAAGAATAACGGCGTAGACTGTGGAGTGTTTACAATGCGTCACATGGAAACCTACAAGGGAGACCAAAAACCATGGGTGACAGGATTTGTGAATGAAGATGAAGTAAACAACAGACAGAAAGCACAACTTCATCTCCTAAGGACAAGATATCTCAGCAAAATCATTCTATCAGAACATAACATGCATCGTCTAAAAATAATTAAAATGGCCAATGATTTTGACAAAAGGCCAGACAAAGAGAGGTATATGAAAGATCTGGATAAGATAATTCCAGAAAGGAGTTAACTGCCATTTTAGTCCCTGTGGTTTGGGTCATTTTTCCAGTTTAGTCCAAAGGTTTCATTTTTAACATGTGGGTCCAAAAAGGTTTCACAGTTGCCATTTTAGTCCACTTGGTTAACTTCATCCATTTTTTCTGTTAACGAGAAGGCCAATTCGGTCATTTTGTATGTAATTCTGTTAACTAAAAGGGCAATTCAGCCATATAAAATGACCGAATTAGTCTTCTCGTTAACAGAAAAAATGGATGAAGTTAACCCAGTGGACTAAAATGGCAACTGTGAAACCTTTTTGGACCCACAGGTTAAAAATGAAACATTTGGACTAAACTGGCAAAATGACTCAAACCACAGGGACTAAAATGGCATTCAACTCTTCCAGAAAGGATGGAAACATATTTTGACAGGGACAAGTAAAGTTCATTTGATGATGTACTTATGTTACATGTTTCAACTGTTTCAACTGCTTTAGTACTCTTATTAATTTCGAATATATATTGGTGTTTCTTAACTGGCAATTGTGTTCTTATTTCGCATATGTTTTGTATGAAAATCGCATGTTTCAAATTGAATTTTTAAAATTTGCGAAAAACAATTCCATTACATGACAAAACATGCTAATTTATTGGAACATACACCAAAAAAAAAAAAAAAAAAACAGTTCATTCAGAAGATGAAAGAAAGTCTATTTTCATCTTCATTGAGCATCTTAATACATTTATTGCACCAGCCAACTCTTTCAACTGTTTCTCATCCCTCTCGCCCAAATCCACCATAAACATAACTGCAATTTCTTTAAGACTACTCACTTGCATCTGGGATAACAAGTTCAGAATTTCTTGTCTTATCTTCATGTTTTCTGTTACACGAGAAATGTTGTCTTCCAACATCTCTTGACAAGTTTGATCCTCTTGAATCTGTTGCTGAATCCTTTCCCTCAAAACCTGCTTGATACTTGGTTCAGAAGAAGAAGAAGAAGATGATGTTGGTAGATCTGCCATTTTTTAATTGGATGTTTTCAATAGTAATGAAAACACAAAATATATAATAAAAAAAAATTATTGATATGAATTATTGAAATCAATTATTGAACTGAATTATTTGATTTCAATAATTGAAACACACTGTGCAAAAAATAAAAATAATTACTCATAAAGATTGAGAAATAAAAAGCTACAATTGATAAAAATCTTTATGGTTTGCGAAATATCGAATTAAACTTGCGAAATTATATATCAAACTTCATTGTGTGCGAAAAGACTATATTTAAACATGCGAATTTATGCAACAGATCCATTCCTTTACTAGTTGGATTATTTTAACACATCACATGCGATATATAAAAAGACACATGCGATATAGTAACACAACAATTAATTCCAAATAACACTTAACTTCTACCCATAATTATAAATCTAATAAAAAAAAAACTTCAAATGAAAAAAAAAAACCCAAACTGACGGGATTCAATCAAAACCCTACAATCGAATTCATTAACGAATCAATCAGTTTCTAAAATGGCCGGTCTGTGTGGAATCAATCAAAACCCTACAATCGAATTCAATAACGAAGAATACTTAAATGGAACGGTTAGGAAATGAACTCCATAATTGACGGGATTCAATGATTAGCAGTCGTAAATGTTAGATTAGAATGTCTGATATACCCTTATTTGTTAAAATTGAATCAGGACACGTGTATGGCTGCTGTTGTAGCGTACATAATGTACGATAGTGAGATTTGTACCATACTCTTTACCATTATATATATATATATATATATATATATATATAGGGAGGAGATCATGCGAGAACCACCCTTATTGCGAGAACCAATGTGAACACAACCTAAAATAGCTAAAAAAACCTAAAAAAAACCTAACCCCCACCCCCCCCCCCCAAAAAAAAAAACCTAAACCCCCCCAACCCCCCCCCCCCCCAAAGCTAAATGCTAAAAACTAAAACCCCCAAAAAACCTAAAAAAATCTAAAAAAATCTAAAAATTTTTTTTAATATTTTTTATGCTCAAATCGCTAGTTTTAGTGGCAAATTTTTTTTTTTAATTTTCTTTTTTTTTGGCTTCGAAAAGTAGCGATTTTTATATAAAAAATATTAAAAAAAAAAAAATTTGTGTGATTTTTAGCTATTTTTAGGCATTTTTGGTTGTGTTCACATTGGTTCTCGCAATAAGAGGTGGTTCTCGCATGATCTTCTCCCTATATATATATACATAAATCGGAAATATATATGTGAGAGTAGGGGGACAAGTGTTTGTGGGAGACTTCACTCTCTCTCCTCTTTCATGCCTTCATTGGCTAAGAAAGGAGGCATGCATGACTCATGATTAGCACACCTTCCAACCTCCTCCATAAACCAAGAAGAAAATCAATTTAAAACAATCTCATTTCCCTCTCTCTCTCTTGTTCACGGCTGCACACACACTACACACACCAAAATTCAAAATTTCAACCAAGTTCTTGAATGTTCATAATCACTACAAGGTGTTTATGAGTCCAAATGGTGATCTAGAAGTGATTTCAAGGTGTTTCAAGCCACAATCAAGTCCAATATCACCAAATTTTACTAAAAATCATTTAAGAACTTGAAGGTATAAAATTTATTTTAGAAACCTTGTTTTTGATTCTTGATGATGTTGATAATGCTAGAAGTTTCTCAAAGTTCTTGAAATTATTCACAAACTTAAAAACTAAAATAAATGGGTTTTTGAATGAAATAAAATGGGTATATATATGTATGTATATGTGGTTGTGAGTGTGTATGTATGTATAGGTGATTGTGTTTTGATTTTTATTAAAGAATTCTTGATTAACATGATTACTTGAAAAGTAGGATGCATGTAAGAACACTAGCATTTATGTATGAATGAAAATGTGATGATGAATGATATATGTTGTGTTATGAAAAAAAAAACATGATATTAAGGTGTTCTTGAGTATGATTAGAACATGAATGTTGATGATGATGTTATATGGATGCATTAGATGCATTTATTTGAACATGCATGATGAATGAAGGTCATGAAATGATGATTTGAACATGATTTGATAAAAATGATATTCAATCAGATTATAAACATTAAAATATGATTATTTTGAAATATTTAATGATATAAAACTTTGTTATAAGATTTACTAGCTTTGCATGTTATACATAAGGCTTAGAAACTTGTAAAATAGGTGAAATAATGTGTTTTGTGTATGATTTAGTAAAAATCAGTTTTGAGCAGATTACAAACACTAAAATAAAGTTATTTTAAAGTATTTAGTGATATATGATTTTGTCATAATGTTTGCTAGCTTTGCATGTTGTACTTGATGCATTAAAAGTTGTAAAATACGTGAAATCGCATGATTTATGTGACTTACACAAAAACTGCACTAATCTGATTATAACCACTATTTTAATCAGTAAATAACATGTATTGTGTTAAAATATCATGTCGTTTCGAGTTGGGATGATTATAGTAACGTTTAACGCAAAACTATGCGTTAAAAAGGTCAAAAATCGGCTTTTCGAATGATTTTTATAAAACTGATTTAGATCAGTAAGTAAACTAATATTTTTAGTTTAAAAATAAGTATTTTAACTAATTTTAAGTTTACTTGGTGTTTGGTTGGTCATATGTGACTTCCGACGCCCGAAACCGTTACCGAATCACTAAAATACGCATTTTTCTATATACACTAGTATGGATATAATTTTGGGTAAACCTTATGTGTTAAAATGTGTTATGTGACTTAAACATGAGAATGTGAAAATATGTTAAGTTTTTAACATGATATTAGAAATCTAGCTTACGCATGTATGCGTGTACGTTTTGTGCGGTAGAAACGGTAAAATTGCGTTAAATGTGTAACTTGTTTGTCGAGCATGAAATTTGGTATATATGAGACGCTTTATGTATAATTGCTTTAAGAATGACAAAATAGATAAGTTAGTAATGTTTTGTGTGTTCGGTGTTAAATTCCATGAACGTTGTGTATATATATATATTACGACGCTCAAATCGTAGATATATTGCGTATAAACAGGAGAGTTAACGGATTTACACAATAATGGTCACCAATAAAATCGTTCAAGTCGCAAAAATCATAATAAATATATAAATGTATATGGACTCATATATATATATTTTAACGTGCCAACATAATAAAAAATGACAACTTTTCAAGAAAATCTCAAAGTTATGTGATAATTCTAAGAAAACAGAGAAACTTAGGATTTTTGTGATTAAATGTATATTGATTTAGAATTGTTCCCATATTAGGACGTATATAATCAATTTCTGGGATTGCGGTATTAAAATACGCACCCAAAGGTGAGTGTCACTAAACACCTCTTTTTACTGTTATATATATATATTTTGGGGGTGGAACACATCGTTAAAAGGGTTTAATAATGTTTTCGAAATAAAACATACCTTTTAATATAAAATATACATTTTCGCTGAAAATATATGAATTTGATAAGTCATACGTTTCGAAGTAAAACGATTTTGAAGAATGAATATTGTAAGTGCGGTATTTCTTAAGAGAAATTGCGACCGTACGAAATGGGAATGAATTCCGGACTGAGTCTCAACACTTGAGTGACAAGGGAATTCGTAAGTCGTAGTATATTAAATTGTCATATTAGTAGGATATATATATTGTACGTGAGGAAGACATCATATTGTTCTTCGTGAAAGAACCCTGCGCCCATGATGTCGTTTAATCAGTTAAGTATGGTACGCGAGGAATTGTTGGTAGATCTATCGGGTTGACAACCCCGTCGTGACCTGTCGCCCCGAGTCAATGTCAAACGACGAATTAAGATTCTGTTTATTGTCTAGCATTGATTATCCCTGCATGGTTAATATATAGTTCGTATCGTCTAGCTAACATACGAGTCTGAAAGTTGACACCATAATTTAATATACAAAACCTGGGCAGTACTAGAATCGTCGGAGTAATGAACCGACGGAAGGCCTACGGATTTTATTAAGGAAATAAAATGGACTTTCTAAAATTACGTGGATTGTTTTCAAATAAACACCTAATCAGAAAGTTTTCCTTGGAATAAAATTTGTTAGAAAATGAATAAGTGAACTCACATTCCTTTGTGTTGACACTTGATTTTAACGTGTTGGCGTATCTTGTGGTTGTTGATGCATGATTTATCACTTAAAATGTTGGACTGACTTTTAAATATTCTGGGACAATGTAATAAGATCCATGAGGATCATAAACAACTTAACTATGTCATGGTTGTGTCGTGTCTTAAAAACGTAAAGTTTAAATAACTTATATTTAAAACATACTAAAATGTCCAACAACTAAATGCATCGATCGACAAGATATAAATGGGCACCAACTTCCGTCACCACTACGTTATATATTCCGCTGCGACGTTTTTGGGATGTGACATCGTGGTTGCAATAAACTTTTGCTTTTAAATTTTACTAAACATTATGGTTTTTAACTCATGTCTGGGTTTTTACGTTTAGCTTCCGTTGTTGGTTTAAACTATGTTTTGGACATTTAAATATTAATCACTAATCGTGTTGATTGTGATGGTTTTAATAACTTAAATATTTGTTCAACATGATTAGTGGCTTGATCCTGTTCAGTTGAACGTCTCGCGGTAAAACTCCGCATGTGGATTTTGAGGGTATGACCGGGTAGTGTGTTAGTGGTGATTTTAGTTTAATTGGATTTAGTTGGGCTCAAATAGAAATAATAATGCATATATACATATTGTTACAAGTTATAAGGTTTAGAATAAACATGTGTACAAAACTATTCCCATTTCGAAAACCTTAGATCTAATGGTTCAACGGGTCAAACCCCGTAGTGGCAATAGGACTCTAAGGGATACAAAACCCCTGGCGTGGGTCACATTGATAATCTGTAGTAAGTTATTGGAAGTTTATCAGAACTAATTATAGTTTGTAAGCCGCTACCAAGCTAATCATAAGTGGTAACTAAGATCAATAATAACTTGGTCCATTTATAGCAAGTGCGATCAATGATTAGCAATCAGCAGTAGTTGATCAACAGCAACAAGATCAATAGTAATTATTTAGTACTAATTGATCAACAACGAGATCAATGGTAATATCTAGTCTGATTTTGGTACGCTATTCTTGTAAGAAAATTTCATATTCGTTCTTGTTTTCTTTTGCGAAATTCTGATTTTTCAAAGCTATGTATACATATGATAATGAACATAATGCTCAGCTATACTATGAGTTGGATACTTTAATAACACGTATATAAATGCGTCTGTGTTAATATATGTGTTGATGGGTTTTGTTTTATTACATAATTTTTATATGTGAAGTTAACAAATTATACCGTGATTGGGAAAATATCAAATAGGAAGTTTACTTTGGGTAGGAAGTGTAGTAAGAAATAATAAGAGGACACGTGGCAAATAACAGAAAAACATAAATATGAGCATTTTAGTCAATCTCTTTTCTTCTATTCTGTTTGTCTTTCTCTACATCTTCAAAGCTCATCATTTTCAAAACCTACCATCATCAACCTTTCTTTCACTTTCTCTCTCTAAAATTACTACATCATGGTGTGATTTTCTTCATCAATGAATGGCTTAAACACTTAATCAACGTGTTATTCAATTTCTTTGAAGAAAACCAGTACATTTTTATGCAATTTCTCATTTTTATCAATTTAACATAATGCGATGGAACTTGAGAAATAGATTGAAACAGATACTTCTTTTCTCAAATGTTTATGATTCTAACCTTCTCTTTATGTATTCTTGCGTTTGGGCAACGTTATTTGATCCAATTTTATTAAGAAATCAGTGGTAAAAAGTTGCAAACCAGGTGTGTGACAAAATGTCTTAAAGAAAATTACAAAACTGTTTTCAGTTTAAACTTTCATTTTGAAATTTGTTTTACAAAATAATGAAAAAACACATTTTTTTGCGTTTTTTATGTTCATTGCGTTTTACAAAAAAATGAAAAAGCAACGTTTTTTTCCATTGTGTTTTTCAAAAGAATGAAAAAACACCTTTTTGTGTGTTTTTTGTCTTTCGTTTTACAAACTAATGAAAAAACCGTTTTTTTGTCCATTGCGTTTTACAAAACAATGAAAAAATACATTTTTTGTGAGCTTTTTGTCCATTGCGTTTTAGAAAAAAACACTTTCTTTTGTGTTTTTAGTCAATTCTGTTTTAGAATAAACACTTTATTTTGTATTTTTAGTCAATTGCGTTTTAGAATAAACACTTTATTTTGTATTTTTAGTCAATCACGTTTTAGAAAAAAACATTTTCTTTTATGTTTTTAGTCAATTGCGTTTTAGAAAAGAGACTTTCTTTTGTATTTTAGTTTATCGCATTTTCTAAAAAAAACACACTTTGTTTTGTGTTTTTGATCCGTTGCTTTTTAGAAAAGACATTTATTTATGTTTTTTGTCTATTACGTTTTGGAAAAAAACACTTTGTTTTGTGTTTTTGGTCCATTGCGACTTAGAACAAAACACTTTTTTTATTTTTTGTCAATTTCTTTTTAGAATTTTTTTTTGTGTTTTTTGTCCATTGCGCTTTACGCATCTAGGTTATCGAAAACTTTTTTTTTTCAAAAGTATAGCAATAGTGTGTTCGTTTTAAAGATAATAAAACGCTCGTTTTCATGGTGCAATTTTTAAAAAAATAATGTAGTATGAAAAAGTTATTAACGTATTAAAAACGAGGGGAAATTGGAGGAGATAGAAACTATTAACTTGATGTACTAGAATACGCTTTAGAATCTCACCGCCTTCTAGTTTTTTTTCAATTTTATCCATTTAATATAAGCTCTTAATTACTCGACTAATGGTCAAAATTATTTTCTATCATTTCTACCCAAATAAACTTTCTAATATATCCTAAAATGAAAAAAATGGGAAACCCTAACCTTATTAAAATAGTTTCTTTTCAGATAAAGATTTTTTATTTTCTCTCTTCTGTTTAAACTCTTATTAAAAAATGAAAAACCCTGTATGAGCCTACACAAACAACGAAAATCTACATGCTAAACTCCTTAATTTCTTGACAAACCCTAACCTTGTCAACACATTCCAAACGTCTAATTCATCACATTGTCATTTTCATGATCACCCGCATCAAGAAATAAAAAAAGATCGATCTTTTGGATCACGGTCCAAAAGATTTCCTCATGACCATTCATTGAAGAAAACGTTGGTGTAGGGATTGAGTGGATGTTGGTAATTTTAGTGTTATCAACGGAATTTGGTGATACTGGATTAATTTAACGAATTAGTTGAGCTTTTTAAAAACTAAACAAGTTAGAAGATGCGGGGAGGGCAGACTCGTTTCAATTTAACAAGATAGGGTGTTTTGCCGGTTTGTGTGTGTATATATATGTGCGTGCGCGCATGCTTGTGTGAGAGTGGAGGTGCACAAAAAAACCGTACCCGGAATCAGACTTGGTAAAAAAACCAGGAACTAGTTTTTTTAATACCCGGGTATTCTATACCTGAAACCGGAACCGACCCCACACGTAAGGTATAGATAGGGTATGCATTTTGACTCAATACATGGAACCAGAACCGATCATACCCAATTAATACCCGAAACCAGACAAGAATCGAAACCGGAACAGATTATTCCCGGCTATACCCTGTCACACCCCAATCGATGGCGAAATCATCGGGGTGCAGCACTAGGCGAATCAGATTGCTCAAGAGAATCCATAACAACAAAACTGCGACAATATTTAACAAGTTCATTATCCCATACTAATAAACAAATACATCACATAAGTTGTCCCAGATTTCATGTTTCTCAAACAATACAAATCCGACGACCTAGTTTTTAGGTGAGTTTCTAGACTTCCTAGCTTGTTTCGTGGCAATCTACGTTTAACCTGCAACATACGTTAAAATAAAGTCAATACAAAAAGTATTGGCGAGTATACAGGTTTGATAAAGTAATAAAGTAGGTAAAAGCGCTGCAAATTTCCACATACATAAACGAGATACACAACATATACACTACAAGACAAATACTACCAGCTAAGTCACTCGATGACTGCGGCGGGGTTCCCAAAAAGGGTGTGATTTCCTTAACTCGACCCCGTTGGGTGTGAGTCCAACTGTAGTACCATACTAGCTAAGTAGGGACGTCACGAGTAAGAGTCCTAGCACATATGTATTAAGCATCACGTGTAAATATGTACGTCAGTTATTCGCATGTGATAATAGTTTAGAGTATGTACTGTGTTTTGATAGTGCGTTTTAGATAGGAATGTATGTTACACCCCAAAATGTGTCTAAAACGTTTAAAAGGGGTCAAGTATACTCACACTATGTGTTTAACAAATAAACACAACCTTGTATTGGATTGAAGGGAGCGCGTTGGAGTTAGCCTGAGCATAGAATAGTAGTGTGAGCGTTGAACAATGCGTATCAGCGTGTCGGATGAGATAGGTGTTGAATGGCGAGTCGAAAGGATGAATACCCATTCGATCGGATGGTCATCCGAACGGATGGCCATTCGAATGTGATGTGGGTGTTTGTAAATTACTTTGAAAACTTTTGAACTTTTTGTTGTAGTATTTAAACAAGTCATCCGGTCGGATGGTCATCCGGACGGATGGCTATTCGATCGGATGGCTATTCGATCGAGAGTTTGGTAGTTTGAAGTTTTGGTCAAATCGTTTGAACATGGAATATTATGAGGGACATGTCACCTAGTAGAATGGTCATTCGATCGGATGGTCACTCGAGTGGCCATCTGTTGATTTGAAAATTTCACAAAAGTTTTCTAAGTTCGAAAGTTTGAGTTCTAGCGGAGACGGCGTGATGACGTGTCAAACAATGGAAACACACCATGGTCCAGCCTGGTCGATCATCTGGGAATCACCCCATTCGATCAGACTTACTGTTCCCGATGAAGTTTCATGTTCAACCCGTTAATCGGTCATCTCTCCGGTGGAAATCCGTTTTCAAGCCGGCCCTCAACTAGATAACGAGTGGAGAGTTTGAATGAGTATGGATTCCATCGGTTTTGTGTAGAATGTTGAAGAAAAATTGAAGAAAAGTTGAATTCAGTTGAAAAGTGTAGATTTCTTGTTGAGATTTGGTTAAAGAGTGTGGAAATCCTTTAGATCTCGAACCAATCTCACTTGAATGGTGTTCCGCAACAGTTTGCCTAAGCAAACTGTGTGGAAACCACCTTTGAGAGGTCCTAAATCAGTGATTTCAGAGAAAAAGTTAGTGTTTGTGTGTGATTTTGATGAGGAATATGATGTAGAAGTGATTAGTGTTGAAGGTTTTACAAGATTTGAGGAGAAACACTTACGAAATAGCCTTGAATCTCGATTAAAAGTGACTGAGAGCGACTTGAGTGTGTGTGATCGGATGAGAGAACCAAAGTGTTGAAATGAGACACAATGGCTCTATTTATAGGTGAGGGTGGAAGTTAAGGCGGTCGAGTGGGTCGGATGGCTTCCGCCGGTCGAATGGCCATTCGGTCGGATGGTCATCCGGACGAAGGTCCATTTGATCGGATGTCCATTCGGACAGCCTGATTTCGTTTGTTAGTTTTCCAACTTTCGTTTCGTTTGGTGCGTTTTGTTGCGTTAACCATTGTGGACACTTTAAGCGTTTTAGCGAGATAAGTAGTGTCGTTTTATATTGCGTTTCAGTGCGGTAAATTGAGTTGCGAGTGATAGCGTGTGTGCGTCTAAACAAGTTTTATTACTTAAATATTTTTATATAACTAACAATAGGATATAATTGGTCATAGCATAAGTAACCGCGTTTCGAGTTTGCGTTTGCGTCGCATCACGACGAGCTAGGGGAGTAGCTTAAGTACTCACGCGATGTGATCATTAGCGTTAGTGTATGCGTTGTGATGTGCGATATAGCGTGTTGAAAGTATGCGTTGTAATGCGAAAACATGCGAAGTAGCGTAGTAAGCGATGTAGTTACATTATGATCCAAATCTCTAGTGCTAGGCGTAACGAGAGTAGCGATAGTAACAAGCGCGAAAGTACGGGTTGTTACAGTCTCCCCTGCTTTAGGAAATTTCGTCCCGAAATTAATCCACAAGGAGGACTGTGAGAATTGACACGAGTAAGTAGCGATAAAAGCGTTAGAGTAAGTGAAGGATGAGCGAGCGGTTGATCAAGCATTGACGAGTGAGAGCGTTGCGATGATATGGAGAAAGCGATGAGTAAAGCAATTCGTTTGACTAAAGGATGGTATCTCACGAGTTAGCGATTCAAAAGATGTTTTGAGTTCTCGAAAAGTGTTGTTATTTTGCGATGATATGGAGCGGTTGATCAACCAAAGCCGAGTCGATGTTCACACCAGCGTTGTAAGAAGGTTTTGGTTGAGTCCTCAAAAAGGTTTCAAGGAAATAAAACTCGTTTTACGAAATTTTTCTTATGACGTGGTGTTAACTTGAGTCGATTGTTAAACCAACATTACAAGAAAGTTTTGTTTTGTCCAAAAGTTTTGATTAAAGGTTAGGAAATTCTCCCTTTGTTTCTAAAAGTTGGTAAGAAAATTTTGTTGATAAAAATAAGTTTTAATAATGCAAAAGTTTAAATTTAGAGTCGAGCCCCACATGGCACATTTCCACGAAAGTTTGATAATATGGCTAAAACACTTATATATAGGAAGTACCAGCGGCGTATCCACCATGTTTTAGCTATATTTCCCCCGTTCCGTGGAGCAGTGTCATGTGTGTAGACATGGTATAGATAGATTTTTGTTTCCTTGGTCTAAGCGATGAGTGGTTGGACCAAGTTCAGGAGGAAGATTGAGTAAACTGAGCAGCGAAGTTGTTTGCAACTCAGTTAGCGATGAGAGTGTGCGTGAATGGTTCAACGATTGAGAGCGTCGAAGTAGTGCGAGGGTCGAGTGTGAGGAGCGAGGGCGATAAGCGTCAGGCGTCGAGCGAGCGTTGAGCGATAAACGATAAGCGAAAAGCGACGAGCGATAAGTGATACGCGATAAGCGACGTGCGTCGAGTGATAAGCGTTAAAACAATAAGCGAAAAGCGATAACGATAAGCGAATAGCGAAAATGTCACACCCCAACTGATGGCGGAAACATCGGGGTGCGAGCACTAAGCGTTGAGATTGCTCACGAGATTTCCATAACGCAATTTTTTTCCATATAGATTAATTAGATTTCATATCATAAATTGTCTAAACGTCAAACATCAGTCACAAGTATCAAGATTACATAATCGCTTCAAATATTGTTCAAAAACTCTAGATTAGCTAAGTGACGTTTCTAGGCATCATCCTAACTTGATTCCAGTATCCAGCATCTTATCAGCCTGCAACATGTATTAAAATATGGTCAATACAAAAATGTACCGGCGAGTATACAAGTTTGAGTATATAGAATAATAGATTAAAATAACTCATATCCACAATGTAAGCAATAAAATAGTTTCAACAGTGCTAGTGTCGCAGTCCACGCAGTGATAGGCCAAGTATCCTGATGCTTTAGTGTTTACCCAAGACTCAAGGTAAACTAGAATCCTCCTAACAATACCCCCGAGAATAATGGGGAGGTGCATCTCCTATAGCGCTACTATTGTTAAGGCGGAACTACACACCCTGGATTAAACGTCTCATAGCACAAATAGAATACTAGAATTCACAAGTTTCTCATACACGTAGGATAGAGTTTTGCTTGCAAAATCTCAAGTTTCGTAGTTTAATAGAATACATGTTACATCCCAAAGTTTAAAACAAAAAGGGATCGAGTATACTCACAGTGATGGCTTAACAGTTAAGACTATTATTGGATCAAAGGGATCTCTTTTAGAATTAGCCTGATTAGATTACAACAGATAAGAGTCGGGCAGAGTAACGAGATTGCACAAAGTGTCGGATCAGTCACTGGATCGGATGGCGGTTCGATCGGATGGCTATCCGATCGGATTGCCATTCGATCGGGTGACTAATGAGTGAGTGGGATGGGTGGCTGTTCGATCGGATGGCTATCCGATCGGATTGCCACTCGATCCAAGTGTCAAGTGTTTATTAAGTGCCTGGTTACTTTGATCGGATGGCTGTCCAATCGGATGGCTATCCGATCCGGTCGCCATTTGATCAAGGGTTCCAAAGTTTCAAGTGTTTGAAAAAGTTTCTAAGTGTTGCAAGATTATGAGACAAGTGTCACCTGATCGAGTGGCTGCTCGATCGGATGGCTATCCGATCGGATTGCCACTCGATCGAGTGGTCCTCGTCTCGGTTATAATTTGTAAAGTTTCTAAGTTTCTGGTTTAACGATGATGACACGGTACGTATTGAGACAACGGTAAACTCGTCAACATACAGCCGTTCTGATCGGATGGGAATCATCCCTGCCCGATCAGTCGTCTGTTTATAACGAGTTTATGTCGGAATCTGTATTCCGGCCATGTTTTCCGGCAACAATCCGTTTCCAAACCAACTCCAGGCCATTCATCAAGTCTACAGTCCGTTTAGACCCGGATTCCACCGTTTAAAGTGAAAAGTTGAAGAAGAGATGAAGATAACTTTAAGTTTTAGCTTGAAAAGTCTAGATTTAATGTAGATTTAGTGAAAATACTTGAAATTCCTCAGATCTGAGCTAGATCTTACCATGAATGACATCATATAGTAGTTTGTACAAACCACCATGATGACATCATCCTCAAGAACTCAGATCTAAGAGATTTCACGGTGAAAAGTTTGCTTTCATAGGAGAATCACGTAGAGAATGAAGTGTAGATCAAGAAAGTACAAGGATCTAGCGTAAAATGTACCGAAATCGCCGAGAAATCAAAGAAACGTGGTGCGTGTGCGTCTGGGTCGAGTGAGGCTGTGACATCAGTGAACGACTGATGTGACAGGCCTATTTATAGTGAGAGAGAGGGACTAGGGCGGTGTACACTCGGATCGGATGGCGGGTCGATCGAGTGGCCATCCGATCGGGTGATCATCCGATCGGATGGCTATCTGATCGGATGGTCATCCGATCGGATTGCCACTTGGTCAATCCTATGCTTTTCGCATTCCCGCCTTGATTCGTTTGCGAGTTAGATTAAGCTTTGCATTGCGTATAATTTGGTAAAAGTATCACATAACTAGATTACATCATAAACACCAAAAGTTTCCAAGTTTCATAGATTCTGCCAGTGACAAGACTCCAGTGTCTAGTTCAACCAAGAATCAAGTTGCACGAGTCTCCAGAGTCAAGCCCCAAATAAGTATCAAGAGTCAAGAGTCAAGTATCAAGTATCAAGAATCCAAGTATCAAGTATCTAGATTTAAGTGTCAAGTCTCATAGTGTTAAGTATCAAGATTCAAGATTCAAGTATCAAGGATAAAGTATCATAGTATTTAAGACTCAAAGTATCAAAGTATCAACATTACATAGATTAGGGACTAAAACTGACAATAGGCAAAGTATATGGACTAAACTTGCCAAGAGCCTAAAGTTTAGGGACGCAGGGCATTACAGTCTCCCCTCATTTAGGAGATTTCGTCCCCGAAATCTTAGAGGAAGACTGCTCGAAGAGCTGCGGATACTTGGCCTTCATCTCACTTTTCAATTCCCAAGTGAATTCGGCGCCATGCTTTCCTTCCCATCGAACCTTGACAATGGAAATTTTGCTGCGCCTCAATCGCTTGACGCCTTGATCCATGATTTCGACCGGTTTCTCCACGAAGTGTACAGCTTCGTTTATTTGCAAGTCTTCGAGGGGAACCTGCAGTTCCTCGTCGGCTAGCGATTGTCGTAGATTGGATACGTGGAACACTGGATTTACGTTGTTTAGTTCCTGTGGCAGGTCGAGTCTATACGCCACCTTGCCAATCCTTTCCAGTATCTTGAAAGGACCTATATAGCGAGGAGCGAGCTTTCCCTTCTTACCAAAACGAACTACTCCCTTCCAGGGAGATACCTTGAGAAGAACTCGGTCACCAACATCAAATTCCAGAGGCTTACACCTAACATCAGCATAGCTCTTTTGTCTGCTCCTAGCCTTGATCAAGTTATCATGGATCTGAAGAATCTTGTCCAGTTGTCTCTTTAATGATTTCAGGGCCAGTAAACTGCTTGTCACCAATCTCATGCCAGCTGAGAGGAGATCGGCACTTGCGGCCATACAAAGCTTCGAAAGGAGCCATCTGAATACTGGAATGATAGCTGTTGTTGTACGAGAACTCAATCAATGGTAAATGTACATCCCAGTTACCACCAAAGTCGATGACACAAGAACGGAGCATATCCTCTAGGGTTTGAATAGTTCGCTCGGTCTGCCCATCCGTCTGAGTATGAAAGGCCGTGCTAAGATTCAAGTGCGAACCCATAGCGGACTGAAACGTTTGCCAAAGACGTGAAGTAAAATGACCATCACGGTCCAAGATTATGTCGAGAGGGATGCCATGGCGGCATATAATCTCATCGGTATAGATTCGAGCAAGTTTCTCCACTTTATAATCTTCACGAATAGGAAGAAAGTGGGCCGATTTGGTCAAACGAACAACAATCACCCAGATACTATCGTGACCAAAAGGCGTACGGGGTAGATTGGTAATAAAGTCCATAGCGATGCTATCCTATTTCCAAACTGGGATTTCAGGTTGCACTAAGAGTCCAGAAGGACGCTGATGTCCAGCCTTCACTTTCGAGCAAGTGAGGCACTTAGAAACATACACAGTGTTGGATCGTGTACGTGACCCTGAAAGTCAGTTAAGGTAGTTCAACATCAATTACTAAGGCGGAATCAAAGTAAACGATGTCCAAAACAGCTTTTATCCTTTAATCTTTCTTTATATTATCAACCGTGAGCTTTTACAATGATTTCTAACGAAATTTTGGCAGCACCTTCGCTCACATACAATGACCTTCAACTGTTCCGTTTGAAATGAATCTATCACACACCTATATATAGACTTGACCCTTCCGTTTGAACTTTACATACCCTAGTTCAAACGACACACTCAAACGGAACCCTATCTCAAACAATGGTTTCAAACGGAACCCTTATATCACTTCCTAAAATCATAACTAAAACCCTAATTTGACATTTAAGATCCATTCTTGACTTTCTTGAAATAAGACTTGATGAAGATGCAGTCAACAGACATTCTTGTGCATCAACAGACTCCCCCTTGGATGTTGACGTAATCTTCAGCTCCTGAGTCTTCAGTCGTAGTCTTTTCTTCAACTCTGTCTTTTCATCATAAGCACTCTATCTTCACATTCCCATATACTGTTGATCCAGACTCCTCCTTTCACAAACTCCCCCTCTCGATATGCTGAATCTGAGATATCTGGTTCAAGCTTTGACAATTTGCCTCCATTGGGAATAATGAAGTTCAAACCTGTTACTCAACCAACAAACATTACAATTCTATCTTTTCAACCATAAAAACACAAACTTAATCAGTTTAAGAAATCCACTCAAGTATTCAGATCCAAGTTAATGACCCTGATCACTTGATTAATCTACCAAGTCCAAATTAATGACCTTGGTTGATCTTTTGACGAAACAAACTGATTTTTAAAACAACAATTTCAAACATTTTCTGAAAATAACAAGTATCAAATTAATGAACTTGTTTTTATCATTTCAAACAATTCAAACTTCTTCAAAGTAAGCTCTCCTCATTCTTCAGTCCAGAATCTCCTGCATCTGCTTCAAACATCTAAGAATCCAACAATCAACTCTCCACTTTGGTTTGTCGGAAAATAAAGCAGAAATAAAATCTTTTTGGATTTTATCAAAGTGTTCTAAACTAAGAAATGAAATACAGAAAACTTAAAATTGCAGAAAGTAAACAAAGTAAACTATTTACAAACATATTTTTGGTGAGCGTGTTAGGGAATCATATCAGCTTTTCAGACAAATCACAAGTACCGTTAAGCTACATTACATACTCAGACTTAAACAATTCACCTCGATTGTCGATATACTGATCCATCTTAAATTCCCACACAAATTTCAATCTATTCAGGATACGATTTAGATGAATTAAGAACTTAGCTCATTCATGTGTCCCACCTCTTGAATATACTCCCGTATCAAGAATCCCAGATATTCAGTCTTACAGGTGAGTATACCACAAATGATATCTGTCAGGGGTTAAAATGCGAGGGCCGTGAGAGCTCAGGTCGATCTTTCGATACGCAGAGAGATGACGGCTTCGACTTTTCGGTGTGTCCCCTTTAGAGGATCTTTTAGCTTACAACAGCAGTGACTATCAATTTTATTGTTTCATCAGCTTGCTGAGGGCGATGCTATGTTTCAAGCATTTGCAGAAAGTATTATTCGAGGACTAGGTCAGAAATTTCTTTCAGCAGAAGTCCCGGAATAATACCCCAGATATCACTGAGTATAAAGACCTAGTATCTCAGAATATGGGACCTTTCAAACGAGATTTCAAGGGTTACCTATATATCCAAGTAGTGTTCCCCACGAATTCACAAGTTTGAATTTTAGGTTTATATCCCGAATAAATCTACTAAATGTGTGAAAACCTATCGACACATCATCAGTAAGATTGTTTAACTCTTTTATACTTTACAAATCTTTAGCATACTGTAATCGTCTAGCTGATGTACTATCATTTTCCCTATATACACAAGCTCTTTTTCATTTTATCATGTTTTTGTATTTTTGCATTTTTTTACTGTTTTTGTATTTTCTGAAAACATAACTATGTACAAACATCTACTCCCCCTAAATACCAAAACAGGTAAAAATTCGACAAACCATTGCAGATTGTTTCTCGTCTTCATCCGCAACAGTACTCTCATCAACGCCAACAATTCCATCTGACACCGAAAGAAGCTTCATACCATTCAGTTTTAACAAATATTTAAACCGATTTTTATCAAAAGCTTTGGTATGTAAATCAGCTTTCTGTTCGTCAGTGTGGATTTTCTCAATTCGTATCAACTTTTTCTCAAAGCAATCACGAATAAAGTGATGACGAATTTCTATGTGTTTCGTTTTAGCGTGATGTACTGGATTTTTTGTTATATTTATTGCGGCCTCATTATCAACAAAAAGAGGTGTGTTAAGAAACTGCAAACCGTAGTCGCGCATCTGTTGCTGTATCCACAAGATCTGAGAGCAGCAACTGCTAGCAGAAACATACTCCGCTTCACATGTAGATAACGCCACAGACGTTTGTTTCTTACACTGCCAGGTAACCAATCTAGGACCAAAGAACTGGCATCCTACAGTTGTTGATTTTGAATTAACTTTGCAGCATCCGAAATCCGAATCGGAATACCCTTCGAGCGTAAAATCGCCTTTTCTAGGATACCACAACCCCAATGAAGGAGTTCCTTTTAGGTAGCGCAATATCCTCTTCACAATGATCATATGCGATGCTCTCGGGTTAGACTGAAATCTTGCTGCGAGGCACGTTGGGTACATAATATCAGGACGTGAAGCAGTTAGGTACATTAAAGAACCTATCATGGATCGGTAAAACGTTTCATCAGCCCTGTCTCCGGTGAGATCTGGGTGAATCCCATGATTTGTTGCAAGTGGGGTAGCAGCTGGAGTAGAACCTGACATTCCAAATTTCTCTAGAATATCATGAACGTACTTTGACTGATGAATGAAAATTCCCTCAGGAAGTTGTTCAACTTGTAATCCCAGAAAGAATTTCATCTCCCCCATTGATGACATTTCAAACTTCTGCTTCATCACTGATTCAAAATCTTTGCATAGATTTTCATTTGTCGACCCAAATATTATATCGTCCACATAAATCTGAACTATCAAAAGATGACCTTCGACTTCTTTAGTGAAGAGAGTGGCATCCACTTTTCCACGAATTAACTTGTTGGCTAGTAGGTGTTGAGACAAAGTCTCGTACCAGGCTCTCGGGGCCTGGTGTAAACCATACAGCGCTTTGTCCAATAAGTAGACCTTGTTTTTGTGGATTGGATCGGTGAAGCCCGGCGGCTGACCGACATAAACCTCCTCTTTAACCTTCCCGTAAAGAAAAGCCGATTTAACATCCAACTGATAAACTTTGAAGTTCTTCCAAGACGCAAATGCTAGGAAATTTCTGATTGCCTCTAGTCGTGCTACAGGAGCATAGACTTCGGTAAAATCAATTCCCTCCTGTTGACTAAATCCCTGAACAACGAGTCGAGCTTTATTCCTTACGACAACTCCTCTATCGTCCCTCTTACACTTAAACACCCACTTAGTGTTAATCTTTCTCTGACCATCCGGCAAATCAACTAACTTCCACACTCCTAATTTCTCGAATTGACTAAGTTCCTCCTGCATTGCATTGACCCAAGAGTCTTCAGTAAGCGCCTCTTTGTAAGTTCTTGGCTCAACCTGCGAGATAAAACAACTTAATGAGAATTCAGTTTGTAAAGGAGCAACTTTTGTATAAAAACATGTAAGCCCTTTATCAATCTGATTTCGAGTGCGAACGCCTTTCTGCAAATCTCCTATGATCAACTCCTCTGGATGATATGAAAAAGTTCGCGGCATCACTTCGCTTGGAACATCTACATTTCCCTCCAGATTAGTAACATTCTGCTATGCATCTTGTTCACCAACTTGGTTTGTTTGACTTGAAATCTGAATTTGCTCCCCCTCAGAATTTGAATCTGAATCACCATGATCAAATACTGGCATGTTTTCAGCTTCTAGATTATCATTCTGAGCCGACTGATTATCCTGAGCAACTTCATTTTGTTGGACATCATCATGTTCACCAGCATTACTTGGACCTGCTTCATCGTCATTTGAAGTTTCCCGTGGTCTCCTCGAATACTCAGCTGGGAACCTTAATTGTGACTCATATTCACGCAAAATATCCAACTCATCAAAGAAATCTTCATCTTCCTCTGATTCTTCTCTCATGTCAAACGAATCCCAAAGTTTGTCATAATGATAACGCCATGAATCACCAGGATTCTGCGGCGGCATAGTATAACCTTGACATTCAACATTTGCAGCTTCAATAATCCGCTTCTCACTTGGAACGAAGACACGTCGCAATGGATTTGCATAACCAACAAATATACCCTCAATGCACTTCGGACCAAACTTTCCAAAAGGCTCTATAACCGTACAAGGTGACCCAAACGGTTCTAGATACTTCAAATTCGGTTTGCGGTTATTGATTAGTTCAAAACATGTTTTGTTGAACTTCTTGACAGTGAGAACCCTGTTGAGCGTATAGCATGCGGCAGAAACAGCTTCAGCCCAAAAATTAATCGGTAACTTTGAATCTGCGAGCATAGTTCTAGCCGTCTCGATTAACGTCCGGTTTTTGCGTTCTGCGACTCCATTCTGCTGCGGAGTGTACGGAGCACTAAACTCATGCAAAATACCTCTTTCATCACAAAATTCTTCCATCTTGCTGTTCTTGAATTCAGTACCATTATCACTTCGAATTCTCTTGATACGCCTTTGGTACAAATTCTCAATCTTCCTGAACAGACCCATCAAACTGTCAAATGTTTCAACTTTCGTCTTCAAGAAAGAAACCCACGAAAATCTGGAATAATCATCAGTAACGACCAAACAATAGTAATCTCCCGTAATACTTTTGACATTCACCGGACCAAACAAATCCATGTGAAGTCTTTCCAGAGGTCTCGAAACTGAATTGACTTGCTTTGTAGGGTGTGACTTTTTCTTCTGCTTGCCTTTGATGCAGCTAATGCACTCCCCTTCCAGATGAAAACCTTTGATATTAACTCCCAATACCAAATCATTGTGCACCAAGTGATTCATTTTCCTTAAGTGAATATGCCCCATCTTTCGGTGCCACAATCTTGATTCTTTCTCTGTTGCTCTAGACACGAAACAATGTGCTTGACCAGTAGTTGTAGTTGCTACAGACATATCTAACACATATAAATCATTCACTCTAGGTGCCCTCATAATAATCCATTCTTCAGGAATAACAAAACCAGGTTTCAAAATCAAACACTCTTTATCAGTGAAGTGAGTAGTATACTGATTGTCACAAATCTGCGAGATACTAAGCAGATTGTTCTCCAGCTCAGTGATGTAGTTAACTCTCTCAAACGTCACAATCCCATTGGATAACGTTCCTTCACCAACAATTCTACCACCTTCATGACCAGCAAATCCAACATAACCACCATTGATATTCTTCACATCATACAGTAATGCAGTTTTTCCTGTCATATGTCGAGATGCGCCATTATCCATGATCCATCTTGAAATGGCTCTTGGAAGATCCTGCATATAACAAACTTCAAATTAACCAACTTTTAAGAAAGATGCCGATCCATGCTTCGCGAACCAGGAAGCTCCGGCAATTCAAACTGCTTATTCGAACATGGTGTCCACCCAGGCCTCATCAGCCTTAGGTGTAGCCTTGACTCTAGCAACTTGAATTTTGAAATTTTCAGCCTTCAAAGGTGGAAAATTTGCATCATAATCAACCGAAATTGATTCTTCAGCCTTTTTCACTTCAGAAGTTGAAATTTTCATTTCAGTTTTTGGTTTCCAAACTTGTTGAGATAATGCAACCTGTTTATAAAACTTTTCGTTTTTAGTTACCACTTTCTTTACAGGTTCACTTTTCACTTTGATGTTGTTATTTTTCACACTCTTTTTCTCAACAACGATTGGTGCTTTACCCTTCACATCAACTTTCTTCTGTTGAAACTTCACATTTTCAGTCTTAGGCTTCACATTAGTACACTTTCGTGCAATGTGACCCACTTGATTACATCTAAAACATGTACGAGTATCAACACCTAGACTTTTGCCTTCAGACTGATAATGTGAAGCTCTTTTCTCAAAGAACTCTTTATTTGATTTTGAAAAAATTTCATTCTCTTCATCAGAACGTGAACTTGAACTGTTCACAAACACCTTCTTTTCAGCAAACCTTTTGTTTTGAAAACTCTTTTTCTGATAACTATTACCACCCCGATAACCACCCGACCAATTGTTTCGATTGTTATTATAAAAACGTGGTGGAACAACAGGCTTTTTGTAATAAGCTTTATCTTTCTCAAAATTCATTTGCCTTTTTGTTTGACACAAACTGTTCACTTCTGACAACTCAACTTCAACCAATTTGAAAACATTTGTCAACTTTTTCACATTAACATTCTCAATTGGAAACTCAGAATCCGAATACAACTTATCAGATCCAGCCATCTTGTACATCACAAGACCCGGTTCATCACTTAAGTTGTTTTTGGACTTTGATTTCTGAATGTATTTGTCCAAGAAACACCCATCATCTTCAGCTGAATCACTATTCAAAACACTTTCAGCTGTGCTCTTAACAATCTCTGTCTGAACACTATCATCAGATGATGTAGAAAAAGTAACATCAATGTTCTCCGGAAGTTTAACTTCTTTTTCTTCCTCAATTTCAACCAAACCAGACTGCTTTTTAGTGGAATTATGAAGAACAGGTGGTGGAACTTGATGAAAACCCACCCCAGTTCCATCAGAATACACATCTTCGCCCGCTTTATCTTTCCCGATGGGTTTGGGAATGATATGTTGCAAAACAAAGCTTGCGGAACTGTAACTGTTAAGCTTCAACTGGATTCGCTCGTTTTCGATTACAGCCTCTTGAACTTTAAGTTTCAATTTAGCGATTTCATCCAGTTGTTTGTTGATTGATTCTTCTTTAACTCTAAGCACTGCTTTTAAATGTTCATTTTCTTTAAAAGTTTTACCATTTCGATCATCACAATCTTTCATCGTGCTTTTGAGTTTTTCAAATTTTTCAGAAATCTGACGGTTTTCAAGAATCAACTTTTCATTTACTTGTTTAATTTTGTCATGATCAATTTTATCAGTTTCAATTTGATCAGTTAATTCTCTTATCCGTTCAGTTGAAGCTTTAACTGTTTTGTCACGACCAAGAATCTGATTCTCAACGTTTCTGACCTTTGCTGTCAGATCTTTAATTTTCTCACCGTTGAGATACGTGACAGTATTACAAAATTTGCACTATTTGTTGCAATTTTTGCAATCAGCATTTCCTTCGATCTTTTTACCTGATGCATTTGTTGACACATCTGAACTGACCTGGCTTTTTGACTCAGACACGGAGTTAGAATCTACCTCAAGTGCTTTGGCAGCTAGCACTTTGTCAGCCATTTTTCCCAGATTCTCTGCATTCAACTCCTGCGTAGTATCGATAACTCCAGTATCAATCTTCTTGGATTCTTTTTTTTCTATCTCTTCTTTCTCCTTTCTTTCTTTCTCTTCTTTCTCCTCTTCAATCATTTTCGAAGTTGGAGTTCCCCACCATTTATGTTGCCAATACTCATCATTTTCTTTCATTTCCTTGATTAAGACTTCTATATCGAGAGTTTTGTGATAGATTGCAATATTTCCATACTCATCAAGATAACACTCTCTGTCTGGATCCCATCTTTTTGCTCTTTTTGCATCCAAATAAATTCTAGAAAGTCTAGTAATTTTGTTTTCCGAAATCATCTTTCTGTATTTATACTTCTGCTCTTCAGTTCTCTCATCTTTCCATGGAATAGGTTCATTTTTCACCATGAATGCGTAACCAACCGCATCTTCTTCTGGTAGAACCTCTTGACTCCAATCATACCCCTCATCATCATAAATCACTGCAAGAGCTCTAGATTTCTCTCTGTTGTCTTCAACCTGCTTCAATCTAGGCGGCTCGGATTTATTCTGGTGATAAATCGCCTTCTTGTAGTAATCATCTCTGAAAGGATTCTCCGACTCATCAACATAAGCATTTCGGCATTCTCTCTTGAAGTGACCCTTCTGCTTACATTTGAAGCATGTCACTTTGGATTTATCGAACCCCAGCTTAGTAGAAGCACCACCAATTGTTTTTCTGCCAGTAATTTCCATGAATCTTTGTGCCCGACGAACAGCACTTGCCATAGCCCAACGAATATCGATCAGTTCCATTTCCTCTGGATCAATCTGATCGTAATCTTCTTTCGTCAGATTTGTATTGCCAATCTTCCCAGCTACCAATCCTTCATACGATTCCAACACCGATGCTAGGAAAATCATCTGCTGCTTGGCCGATTCTTCATCAAAATTCTGAGCATTCTTCAAATCTATCGCGATGTTGCATTGAAAACAATTCTTTGCATCAGAATGACTTGCAGATGATGAAGATCCACTGTGATAACCACTATGACTTCCACTGCTTTGACCACTTTGACTTTCTTTGCCAGCTGTCGACACATTTTCAGCAGAAAACGCAGTCTTTGGAGAAGTAGCTTTCGGCATCATGCTCTTTGGATAGTATAAATCCAAATTCTGTTGATAAGATGAATGATTAACTTTGTACGTCTTTTTCAACTCCAACTCGTGACTCTCGAGTTTTTCAATCAGCAAATCTAATGTCAGCTTTTCTGGTTCTTTGATGGTATTCTTCAGCATCAGCGCATAATATCTCCAATCCATCTCGTCAGGCAACGAATCGAACAATTTGTCGATAAGATCTTCTCCAGGAATGTCGATATCATGTCTTACTAATTCCAGCTTCAGATGACCGAACCTTTCTATCATTTTACACACTGACTCGTTCTTTATACATCCAAACAGATCAAATTCTTTTCTAAGAAGTTTCTTTTTGTTTTTCTTAATTTCTTGACTACCGACACATTTCTTTTCTAACTTTGCCCAAAGATCTTTAGCATTTTTATAGTCTATCAATGAGATGATATCCTCCCGAACAGACTGAAATAACAACGCCACACACTTTTGTTCGGCTACGAATGAATCAATCTCATCAGATCCTGTTAAAACTTCCCCATTCTTGTTTCCTTGGTCATAACCATTTTTCAGACTTTTCCAGCTTGGAAACGCGAATGCCATCATCCAATCTTCAAACTTTCTGGACCAACGACTGTACTCCTCGATAGCCATTAGCTTTGGAGGTTTATTGAACGTTCCGAATGCACTTTCCGATTCCCAAGCTTCCTTTTTCTTCTCTTTTGGTGGATTCTCATTCACATTGCTTGATGAAGCATCTTTGTTTCCGGAATCTCCAGCGAACGCGTACATGTCACTAAACGGGTTTAAGAAAATATCATCCATTGTGAATGTACCTGTAAAATAAGACAACACTTAGACAAATTTTGATTTTTGAAAAAGTAGGAACCTGTTCAAACGGAATGGTCTGTTTCGTTTGAAATACCAATAGTTTCAAACGATAGCTATTTCAAACGACAATATGTTTTCAAACGACAAAAGATTCAAACGATGGACTATTCCGTTTGAATCAATACTTTCAAACGACAAGGATTTCAAACGACCAACTAGTTTCAAACGACAACTAGTTTCAAACAATACACATTTCAAACGACAAACTCAAACGATAAACTGTTTTCAAACGATAACCTCAAACGACAAACTGTTCAAACGACAGAATCCATTTTCAAACGACAGTTCAAACGATTGGACAGTTTTCAAACGATAGATGTATTTTCAAACGATGATGTCAGCAAATCACGTAACTTTTCAAACGGTATGAACGATTTAGATCAGTTTTAGGTCGAATTTTGATTTTAAACTTTCAAGGATTAGTTAATAGTGAATTTTGTTTGCTATGTGATCGTTTCAAGTCATTTTAATCGCGAGAACTAGTTAAAATCAGAAAAGAAAGGTAGAAGTGAGATAATCCGATGATTTCAAGCTGTATTCGGTATGAACTCCTCGTCCTGAGCTCTGATACCACTTGTTGGATCGTGTACGTGACCCTGAAAGTCAGTTAAGGTAGTTCAACATCAATTACTAAGGCGGAATCAAAGTAAACGATGTCCAAAACAGCTTTTATCCTTTAATCTTTCTTTATATTATCAACCGTGAGCTTTTACAATGATTTCTAACGAAATTTTGGCAGCACCTTCGCTCACATACAATGACCTTCAACTGTTCCGTTTGAAATGAACCTATCACACACCTATATATAGACTTGACCCTTCCGTTTGAACTTTACATACCCTAGTTCAAACGACACACTCAAACGGAACCCTATCTCAAACAATGGTTTCAAACGGAACCCTTATATCACTTCCTAAAATCATAACTAAAACCCTAATTTGACATTTAAGATCCATTCTTGACTTTCTTGAAATAAGACTTGATGAAGATGCAGTCAACAGACATTCTTGTGCATCAACACACAGCAATGTCCTTCTTCATGCCAGGCCACCAATAAGTTGTACGCAGATCCTGGTACATCTTATCGACACCTGGATGAATAGAGTAACGAGATTTGTGAGCCTCATTCATAATGAGCTCACGGAGGTTATCGCGATTTGGTACCCAGATGCGATTTAGATAGTACTGGAGACCATCAGATTTAGTTTCGAGCTGATTAACGTTAGCGCCAAGAACTTCAACAGATAGACTTCCTTTATTAGCTGACGAATACTGAGCTTCACAGATACACGCATGCAGATCACTAGAGATGCGAATAGCCTTAAAATGAGTTTTACGACTAAGAGCGTCGGCCACTACATTCGCCTTGCCAGGATGATAGCGAATTTCGCAGTCGTAGTCGTTAAGTAGTTCCACCCGATGCCTCTGTCGCATGTTCAGTTCCTTTGGTCAAAGATATGTTGGAGGCTCTTATGGTCAGTGAAGACCACATATTTTGTACCATACAGGTAGTGTCGCCAAATCTTTAACGCAAATACAACTGCACCAAGCTCCAGATCGTGAGTAGTATAGTTTTTCTCATGTACCTTGAGTTGACGAGAGGCATAAGCGATGACCTTGTCCCGCTGCATGAGCACACAGCCCAATCCACGGTTCGAGGCATCATAATATACCACGAAGTCGTCATTCCCATCGGGTAGAGTAAGTACAGGAGCGTTACACAAAAGGGTCTTAAGGGTCTGGAAAGATTCCTCTTGCTCGGGACCCCAAGCAAAAGGTCTCTCTTTCTGGGTTAATGAGGTGAGAGGTACAATAATCTTAGAGAAGTCCGAGATGAATCGGCGGTAATAACCAGCCAATCCTAGTAAAGAACGAATCTCAGATGCAGACTTTTGCGTACTCCAATTCTTCACGGCTTTGATTTTAGAAGGGTCAACGTAGATACCTTGCTTACTAACGACATGACCAAGAAATTGCACTTCATCAATCCAAAACTCGCACTTAGAAAATTTAGCGTACAAGCATTCACCACGCAAAAGTTCAAGCATAAGACGTAAATGACGAGCATGATCAGCTTTAGACTTAGAATAAATGAGGATATCATCGATAAAGACTATAACAAAACGATCCAAATAAGGTTTACACACACGATTCATAAGGTCCATGAACACAGCGGGTGCGTTGGTCAATCCAAAAGGCATGACCACGAACTCGTAGTGTCCATAACGAGTACGAAATGCGGTTTTGGGTACATCGTCTTCGAGTACACGAAGCTGATGGTAACCAGAACAGAGATCGATTTTCGAGAAATAGGACGCGCCTTGTAGTTGGTCAAATAGATCATCAATACGAGGAAGAGGGTAACGATTCTTAATGGTAAGCTTATTAAGTTGACGGTAGTCGATACACATACGAAACGAACCATCTTTCTACTTGACGAACAACACTGGAGCACCCCACGGAGAGGTACTTGGATGAATGAATCCTTTGTCGAGCAATTCTTGTAGTTGGCTGGATAATTCTTGCATCTCGGAAGGTTCAAGACGATAAGGAGCCCTGGCGATAGGAGTCGCACCAGGTACAAGATCAATGCGAAAATCGACGGATCTAGGAGGAGGAAGACCGGGTAGATCTTCAGGAAAGACATCAGGGAAATCACACACTACTGGAACATCGCTTATGTTCTTCCCTTTACCCTTTTGTTCCACGATGTGGGCCAAGAAGGCAAAGTTCTGTTTACGTAAGCATCTATTCGCTTGAGTGCATGACATCAGCCTTAGTCCTTTTGAAGGTCGGTCTCCATAGATGTGAAAAATATCACCGGACGGAAGAGGTAGACGAACAAACTTCTCGTCACAAGCAATCTCGGCATGATTCTTACGCAACCAATCCATACCGATAATGACATCAAAGCTACCCAATTGCATAGGTATTAGATCAATAGTAAAGACGTGATCGTTAAGTGTCAGGGAACAATCGCGCAAAATAAAATCAACAAGAATCGACTTGCCATTGGCGACCTCAACAGAGAACGACACAGGTAACTTGGAGCGTGTACAGTTTACCAAAGACTCAAATTCCACGGACACAAAACTTCTATCGGTACCAGTATCAAATAGAATCGAAGCATAAAGGTTATTCACAAGAAACGTACCATTGACAACATCATTGTCATTACGAGCCTGATTGGCATTAAGGTTGAACGCTCATCCACGAGCGGCTGGCTGTTGGTCCTGGTTCAGCTGAGGACACTGGTTACGGAGGTGAGTAGTATCTCTACACTTGTAGCATGCACGGACAACATTGATTGGCCTTGGATTCTGCAGGGGAGGTGGAGGTGCTGGTAGAGCTGCCTGAGTTGGGGCTTGTTGAACTTGCTGGGTTGGGTTAGTTTGACAGCAATACTGAGTCGTTTGACCATAGCGATTGCAGTTGGTGCACAGACGACATACAGAATTTGCAGGATGATGAAAGTTGCAAGTCACACACTTGGGTGAGACCCAGTGTACTGTTTCTTGACTTCGGGAACAACAGTGATTGGAGCAGCAGCAGCAGGAGCAGGTTTAGCAGCAGGGTTTGCTGCAGGATCAATAGCACTGCATCATGAACCCTGAGATTTTCGCCTCTTATTCTTGCTGCCACTTGGCTGCTGGGTAAATTGATGTGTAGACTTGGAAGGAATGGAGTTAGCAAATTGCTTATCATGGATGCGGTTGTTGTTCAGACTAGCTGCACGACGGTAGACTTCCTCAATAGTGTCGAGTTGAGCTGCTTCAATAGAATCGCGCATAGCAGGAGGTAGACCATTGATGTACTTAGTGATCATCCGCTTAGGAGTAGAAACCAAGTGAGGAACGATCAGACTAAGCTGCTTAAAGCGAGTAGTATAAGCCAGATTATCATCACCAATCTGCTTCAAGTGCCAAAACTCTTCTTCAAGCTTCAATTGCTCATGGGGAGGGCAGAACTCAAGCATCATTAGTTCACGCACCTCGGTCCATGGAAGAGCGTAGGCCTCTTCATTAGAACGAATGTTTCTCTCATTTGACCACCACTCCAACGCTCTGCCTTGAAACATTCCAGTCGCACTCCTAGTCTTTAGATGATCTGGGCACTCGCTGTTAATGAAGGTAACTTCGATGCTGTCGAACCACTCGAGCATAGCAGTTACCCCATCACTGCCCGTGAAAGGCTTAGGGTTGCAAGAGATGAAATGTTTATAGCTGAACTTAGTAGACTTTTGATTCTCGGTCTTCGAGTCCACAGAGGATGGAGGAGTGTTTGATCCTTGGATCTCAGAGACGATCTTTGGCACGACTCGAGCGATCTGGTCGGCCATGAAAGACATCATCTTTTTCTGAGACTTCTCCCTGGATCTCTTGAGAGTGTCGGATAGCTTTCGAGAAGACATCCTAAAGATCCAACAAGAGGATTGTATAAGTCTAGATTCACTAGTCTCACAATAAAGATTCACACATAATAGACTAAAGACTCAGCAAGATTCACAAGATTTACATAGATACCACAAGCCCACGACCTTCGCATGGCACGTTGTACGAAGTTTGGCAACATGTCAGAAGCGCTTATATATTGGAAGTACCAGCGGCGTATCCACCACGCTTCGGGCACATCGCTTCTACCCCGTACTAAGTGTCATGTTACATGTCGCAATTGCCAAACATAACAACACACACATACATTAACCCGATAGATTTCGATAGATCCAACACCACAACCCACGACCTTCGCATGGGACGTTGCACGAAGTTTGACAACATGTTAGAAACACTTTTATATAGGAAGTACCAGCGGCGTATCCACCACGCTTCGGACACATCGTTTCTGCCTCGTACTCGGTGTTATGTTACGTGTCGCAAAACACACTCATCATCATAGATTCACATAGATTTCAATAGATTCAATAGATTCCCATAGACTCAATAGATTCAACAGATTCAATAGATTTCCATAGATTCAATAGATTCAATAGTTTCACTTTAGTGTTAACGCCAACGCAATCCCACATGGCACGTGCTACGAAAGTTCGGCAACATGACGGAAGCACTTATATATAGGAAGTACCAGCGGCGTATCCACCATGCTTCAATCATGCCACGCCCCCTCGTCGTTGGTGTCATGATTTGCTAACCACAACATTAGATTAACCAAATAGATTCAACAACATAGATTATTCCACCCAATTCACATAGATTATCCAATAGATTCGCATAGTTGTTAACAACCTCATCATAGTCTAAAACAACAAAATCCCACATGGCACGTGCTACGAAAGTTCAGAAACATGACGGAGGCACTTATATATAGGAAGTACCAGCGGCGTATTCACCATGCTTCGATCATGCCACGTCCCCCTCATCATCGGTGTCATGCTTCGTTAACCACAACCATTAGATTTCACCACAACTTCAACCCGAGTCTACAAACTATGAACTTTACTTAGCGCGTGATACGAAGGTTCGGTAGCATGCTAGAAGTGCTTATATATAGGAAGTACCAGCGGCGTATCCACCATGTTTCGGACATGCCACTTCCGCATCGTCTTCAGCGCTAGGCTACGTTTCATATTTTGTTACTCAAAACAACACTTACATAGATTACACATAGATTTCACATAGTTTACACGAGTAGTTTCCATAGCTTAGATTTCAACATCCTTATCACCGGTCTGCAAACACTAAGCTTTGCATGGCACTTGGTACGAAAGTTGGTAACATGCCGGAAACACTTATATATAGGAAGTACCAGCGGCGTATCCACCGTGTTTCAGACATGTCACTTCTGTCTCGTATTCCATGCCATGTTACATTTAGCGTTTCACAACCACAACAACACATAGATTCATCAGATAGATTCACATAGCATCTTTAGTCGATCAAGATTCCCACATAGACTATCATGATAGAATAAAGCTTCATAAATTTAGTTTGATCCTGAGATTAGAGTTAATGTTTTGGGTTGCGGACATTTATGCGATTCGTGTAAAAGCCTCAAAGTAAATGATTAATCGAAGAACCAAGTCTAAAACCACATGTAAAATCGAGATAGCATAAAAGATAGGCTCATAAAACATAGAGTGTTCCGGGTAGAGGAAAGGTGACCAACCAAAGTGACTCGAACCCCTTTCGAATTGAGATAACGTGTCTTGACTTACTTAGACAAATACGTCATCGATGTTAGGCCTACGATATTCGTCCTTTTGGTCATTCCACGTTCCTAATTGATCTGCAGTTCTGAGACTTTGGCGAGACATAAAATCAAGGAGTGGGACTAGTTATCAAGGTCTGAGTTTCACCTCTAACTTGAAAACATCGTACCCTAACAGCGTCAGCACTTACCCGCATGTAAGACCTACTAGAATATTATGGAGATGTTCCATCAAGGTTCGGGTGTCACTCCTGTCTTGAAGGCAAATCTCGTGCAAAATACAAACACTGGTTAACAGTGTTTTCAAGTATCAAGTGTATATTGTGTTAGCCTTAGGAAAGGCATGTAAGTTTAAAAGGAATATGTGCTGCTAGGAAGCAGATACGGTAGAATACATAAGTCTTAAACAACAAATAAGAGTCAAGACTCCTATAACTATAGACTAGGGAAACTATTCCTACTTATCCTAATTCCCTATAGTTATGGCTCTGATACCAATCTGTCACACCCCAACCGATGGCGGAAACATCGGGGTGCGAGCACTAAGCGTTCAGATTGCTCACGAGATTTCCATAACGCTATTTGTTTCCATATAGATTAATTAGATTTCATATCATAAATTGTCTAAACGTCAAACATCAGTCACAAGTATCAAGATTACATAATCGCTTCAAATATTGTTCAAAAACTCTATATTAGCTAAGTGACGTTTCTAGGCATCATCCTAACTTGATTCCAGTATCCAGCATCTTATCAGCCTGCAACATGTATTAAAATAGGGTCAGTACAAAAATGTACCAGCGAGTATACACGTTTGAGTATATAGAATAATAGATTAAAATAACTCATACCACAATGTAAGCAATAAAATAGTTTAAGCCGTGCTAGTGTCGCAGTCCACACAGTGATAGCCCAAGTATCCCGATGCTTTAGTGTTTACCCAAGACTCAAGGTAAACTAGAATCCTCCTAACAATACCCCCGAAAATAATGGGGAGGTGCATCTCCTATAGCGCTACTATTATTAAGGCGGAACTACACACCCTGGATTAAACGTCACATAGCACAAATAAAATGCTAGAATTCACAAGTTTCTCATACACGTAGGATAGAGTTTAGCTTGCAAAATCTCAACTTTCGTAGTTTAATAGAATAAATGTTACATCCCAAAGTTTAAAACAAAAAGGGATCGAGTATACTCACAGTGATGGCTTAACAGTTAAGACTGCTATTGGATCAAAGGGAGCTCTTTTAGAATTAGCCTGATTAGATTACAACAGATAAGAGTCGGGCAGAGTAACGAGATTGCACAAAGTGTCGGATCAGTCACTGGATCGGATGGCGGTTCGATCGGATGGCTATCCGATCGGATTGCCATTCGATCGGGTGACTAATGAGTGAGTGGGACTGGTGGTTGTTCAATCGGATGGCTATCCGATCGGATTGCCACTCAATCCAAGTGTCAAGTGTTTATTAAGTGCCTTGGTTACTTTGATCGGATGGCTGTCTGATCGGATAGCCATCCGATCGGGTCGCGATTTGATCAAGGGTTCCAAAGTTTCAAGTGTTTGAAAAAGTTTCTAAGTGTTGCAAGATTATAAGACAAGTGTCACCTGATCGAGTGGCTGCTCGATCAGATGGCTATCCGATCGGATTGCCACTCGATCGGGTGGTCCTCGTCTCGGTTATAATTTGTAAAGTTTCTAAGTTTCCGGTTTAACGATGACGGCATGGTACGTATTGAGACAACGGTAAACTCGTCAACATACAGCCGTTCTGATCGGATGGGAAAGTAGACTTCGACCATCGGGTCGCAGGCTTTGAAGTGTTTGTAGGAGAAAGTAGACTTCGACGTGTCGGTCTTAGAGTCTTCCGAAGTTCGAGAGTTGCTGAGAGATTGAACCTGTGCGACGATTTGAGGAATAACCCTGGCCACTTTCTTGGCCACGAGTGAGGCGATCCTCTTATCGGCGTTTCGTTGGGCTCTTCTCTTGGCTACGCATTGCGAGGGGGAAGCGTTCGAAGACATATAGACAAGGACAGAGATTTGGAGTGAGATTCGGTCATAATGATTTTAAGATTTGCGATGCGTTTGAGCGTGTTTAAAACTTGTTGCAGGTAGTATAGTAATACGTATTCACATAGGAGCCACATAGGAGACACGAGATTCCTAAGTTATCACGTATAACACATGTAATCGTATAATATATATACTTACGTACATATATGTTTGTATAGATAGCGCGAGGACGCGATGAAGAGAGAGAGCGGGTTGTTAATCTTTAGTTTTGTTGCGAACATTTGGATTTTGTTTTTGATTGCGATGGTTGTGCGAGTTGTGCTTACATAAAGCGAGGAGCGAAAATCGGTAAATCGAGAAATCGATAAAGCGTAAAATTTTCAATCGGAAACACATAGTAACGTAATAAATTCGATAACGCGTAAAATCGGCGATTGCCGGCTAGAAAATAGATAGAGCGTCTTGGGTTTTAGACATCGACCACCCAAAGTGATTCAACTATTCTCAACAAGTTCGAGCACATGCTTTGGCCTAATAGACTATGCTTCCACCGGGATGCGGCTACAGCATTCGTCCTTCCAGTTACTACGCGGCTCGAGTCATTGATACAGCCGAGACTTTGGTGAGAGCTTTTGAAAACCATTTTAAAGAGTGGGACGGGTTATTAAGATGCGGGTTTCACCCCTAACTTAACAACTTCGCTCCTAGCCGTGGTTGTGCTCGCCGAATCAATTCGGGAGTTCCACTAGACAGAAATGGAGATTTCCGTTGAGATGTGGATATCACTCCTAACTCAACGAAAGGTTCTCGTGCTAGAATAATGCGCTGAGTGAGTGATTTTATCGAGAGTTCTTAGTTTTCACACCTAATCTCGACACAATCACTCGGTTGTGTTATGCGTTTGCGTCGCATCACGACGAGCGAGGGGAGTAGCTTAAGTACTCATGCGATGTCATCGTTAGCGTTAGTGTATGCGTTGTGATGTGCGATATAGCGTGTTGAAAGTATGCATTGTAATGCGAAAATATGCAAAGTAGCGTAGTAAGCGATGTAGTTACATTATGATCCAAATCTCTGGTGCTAGGCGTAACGAGAGTAGCGTTAGTAACAAGCGCGAATGTGCGGGTTGTTACATACCCGATACATGATTCTAATATCTTTCTTTTAAATTTATGTTAGTGCATTTATTTTAATTTTCTAACTTTATACAATGCATATTTAATAATAATAAACAAAAAATACGAGAACATAAGGTAATAAAAACGCAATACAGTATTAAAAAATACGAAAATATAGAATTAAAAAACTCGGAAATAGGGTATACAAAACCTGAAAATAAGGTATTTTAATACCCGGTTTCTTAAAAACCGAAACCGCCCTACCCAGAACCGGACACATAGGGTATCGTTTTTTCGTCAAATAACCGGAACCGGAACCGAACCGGTTATACCAATAACAGGTTCCAACCCTTAAAATGAGAAACCGAAACCGGTTATTAAAAATACCCGATTTATGCACCTCTATATGAGAGTGTGTGTGGGCTCTTTATTGAGCTTATTTGCTAATTAACGTTGGGCCCATTAATATCAATTAAATGAGTGAGTCTCTTTGCTAATTAACGTTGGACCAGTTACATCAATTAACTGATTGAGCCTCTTTTGCTAATTAATGATTTGGGCTGAGAATCTGGATTACTGGATGAGATGGTTTTTCATAAACTTAAAAACCTTAAACCTATGAAGAACAAATATGGGAACAGGTCGTATTTTTCACTATTCTTTTTCGGTTTTTTCTGTTGAACTGAACAGAAAGAAAAGAAACCGGCACGCGATCTTAAATGATTTGGTCTAAGCCGATCAGATAATTGAGTGTACCCTCAAACGTTTGATCTAATAGTATGTCACGATTCCAAGAGGAATCCAACTAGTTTCAGTTGTATTTTCAGTGCCAATTTCATCTACAATCGGATCTGTGAATTCGTGTAAGTTCTACGGTGGATAGGTTATTGTATCTGGGTATTACGGTTTGAGGATGTCGAATTTGGCTGGAAGTTTTATTACCAAGATTGATATCAACATTGATTATCAATTCAAGGTTTTGTTGATAGGGGACTCCGCTGTTGGAAAGTCTCAGCTCCTTAACCGGTTTGGGAATAATGAATTTAGTCTGAATTCAAAAGCTACCATTGGGGTTGAGTGTCAGTCAAAATATTTGGTTATTGATCAGAAAATTGTAAAGGCCCTGGTTTGGGATACGGCTGGTCAAGAAAGGTTTGTCTAGTTTTCGTGTTCCCGGTATAATGCTTCAAACATTTTGATTCATTTCTACAATCTTTTAACATCTGGATGAAGTATTATTCAATACTGTTTTGAGTTTGGTATTCTTTTACTCCATTTGCACTAGTAGATAACATTGCATGCATGATTGATTCAGATTTTAGTTCATCTTAATCAGAACAAATATTCAATCATATATATAGGCTTGAGTAAGTAGTAGTCTAGGACTTTAGGTGGTCATTTAAGTTTGATCTAGTTCAAGAAAATATATGTAAATTTGGTATAGACTCGAGTCATTCATCCAGTTTTGCATGTTATAAGGGTTTATCTTTATTGATCACTCCATGTAAGGACTCGTAAAAATAAAATGTATTAAGGACATATGCCTCAAGAGTCAAGACTCAGTCCACCTTTAACATAAAATACTCAAAACCTACTATATTTCACGTTTGAAACTTATGAATTCTATAATTATTTATAAGGTTCTCTACAAATATAATTGTCATATCGATCTGGCAGTCGCAGTGTAATCAATTTACTCTTGAAAGTAACTGTATATCTTATTTAAAACACGACAAGCATGTGTGTACTGCTGTAGCTTGCATGCTATGTTTAGAGATCCAAATTTCGTTGGATATGTTCTATCATGAAATATTACCACTGTTTTATTTGGGAATAAGTTCTTTTCAGGTCACCAAATTGGATGGTCCTCAATTCCTTGTAGATATAAACACTGTTCCACACGTTTTGCACTACAACCCATCGTCTGCAGTCTGATATATGTCCATTAAAGATTACTTCAATCACAGCTCTTTTGAATCAATTTACTTGAAAATTTGACACCATTGTAGCTGGATCATTTACTTATTAATAGGCTGATTCAGATTTTTTTCTCTTAAGAAGTCAAATGGTTAAATTTTGAAAGTTTAGGGAGAAATTATCGGGTTAAACAAGTCAAAAGTCGTCATAGTGCATTGTTATTGATAACAACCTACTAATTTACTTTTATCATAAAGTTAAACATTTTCTGCAGTAATCCAACTTAACACACATATCATATATAAAAACTGTAAGATAATTATACAGAAGTCATACAGGTCAAAGGACCAAACCTACCTGTTTTGACCAAAACAGAAATGATCATTTTGACTCGTTACATACCCAACCCATCATCTAAACCACCCATTTCCGCACCTCTAGTTCTAATAATAAGTTTCCATTAACGTGCTTTCTTATAATAATACAAGCAGCACATACTGAGCTTATATCTAAGCTCCTTGATATAATCCTTTGTCCTTTATATATTAGAATAAACAGAAACTCCACCAAGAACAAGATACCGGCTTATAATTCAGAAATAACCCAACTCTTCTAAATACAGGTTTACTTTCAAACATTAAACTAATCCATTGACCCTTAATCTCCAAGAAAGAAATATAATTAAGTAAAATTACAAATAATAATCCCAAGATATAAAGCAAATAGTGATCCTTATCTAATAGTAGCTGTCCTATAAAGAAAGTCTGAAAGAGGCATGGGTCTGTGAGTCATCTTAGCTCATTGTATATTTGATCTGTCCTTTTTTAACTAGTAACAAGTGTGATTTTCATGAAACTACAGCTGCGGGTGCATGAATGCATATTTTGGTATAGCTACATGTTATTGATTCTTTTTAATATCTCTCCACGTGTCAGATACCGAGCACTGACAAGGGCATACTACAGAGGTGCAGTTATTGCAATGTTGGTATATGACATGACAAAACGCCAAACGTTTGACGATCTGCCTAGTTGGCTTGAAGAAGTCAGGGGTCATGCTGAGAAAAATATGGTTATCATGCTCGTTGGAAACAAATGTGATTTGGAAAGTCAAAGAGCAGTACCAGTTGAAGATGCTCAAGAATTTGCAGAAAGAGAGAACCTATGCTTCATGGAAACGTCAGCACTCGAGTCCACGAATGTTGAAAGCGCTTTTCGAGCCGCGTTAACAGAAATTTATATGATTGTAGGTAAGAAATCTCTGAGTGCTGATGGAGATTGTGGAAAATCAACATCTCTTAAAGGAACTGTTGTACTTGTTCCTAACCAAGATGCAGACTCAGGTGGAAAAGGTGGCTGCTGTTGATGATAATTCATCTATCTATCTATATTAAATTTAATTTTACATTCAAATTCGATTTTTAGTTTTTATTCTTTGATATTATGTCCATTCATCTAGGACGATTTTCGCTCCTGCAACGAAAATTTTGTGCAAAGAGTATGGAAGTTTTTTCTAGGATGATTTTAAGTAACCAAACAGTGTTCTGATAATTTATTTTTTATGGAAGTTTTTTCTAGGATGATTTTAAGTAACCAAACAGTGTTCTGATAATTTATTTTTTATGGAAGTTTTTTCTAGGATGATTTTAAATAACCAAACAGTGTTCTGATAATTTATCTTTTGGAATTGATTATTAATATTAACATTAACATTACAACAACCATAATAGAAAATCTCACAAATAGTAAAGTTAATGGTAAGGTCTGAAAAGGGTGAGATGTAGGATGTAGGCAACCTTTTGCCCCAGGAAGATCATTAATCCAACCCATTCAATCAACAATTAAACAAGAACAAAATAAACGAATAACGGGGATTAAACCCTAAACCAAACTTGTAGTAATTGAATGATCCACAGGTTTACATCGTGATCCGCATTATACAACTGATGATGGAATAGGCGCTTAATTTGATTTAACGACACAACCCTACGCTCTATATTAAATAATTTCTAATTTCCATTATGTACATAAATCACTATAAAACTTAAATTTCTAGTAAATACAATTACGACCCATAACTTTACCCAAACTTTGATTACATAATTAAGGCCAACAAACCTTATTGGCCTCTAACCATGGGGATACAAAGAGGTTGCTTGGAGAGATATCTCAAGCTCCATAACAAACAACATATAAGCAAACAACACTATATATGTACTAGTAGGAAACCCATGTGATGTGGCGACAACTACAATTTGCAACGCGACACTCGATTTCTGATAATTTTTTAATTCTCTCGTGATATATTGTGTTGTAGTTTTGTTAGTGGACCGCACGCTACGGTGTGCAATCGGTCGGCATTGGTGCTCTTCTCATTAACTACATATTTCGTTTTTATGAATTCTTAGGAGTCATCTATTTTTCAAAAATGGTATGGATAAGTACTTGTTTACCGTATTAGTATTCAATTCAAGTTATGTCAATGAAAATTACAAACAATATTAAGTTATAAAACTAATAATAACCTTTCAACTTCTATAATCATTTAAAATCTTTATTCGTTATTTAAAAAAAAAAGATCTAAATCTAAATTATACCTAGAGATATAAACTTCTTTTAGCATATAGAGGGGTGTCCTCGCGATGCAACGAGGAACATAACACTTAAAGGCTCTTGTCAAGTTGAGTTGAGCCAAGGATATCTCGAACTTGACTCGCTCCATACCGAACTAGCTCGGGTCGGCTCGAAATTAACATCAAGCTGAAATCTTAAACTCGAGTTCTGTTATATTAAAAATCGAGCTAGGTCATTCGACTCAATTTGGCTCGACTTTATAACTTATTTTATCATAAGGGTAAAACATATAACTTTTTCCTACGAAACGGATATGTTAGGATATGAGTTTTCACCTGTGTGCTTTGGTGTGTGAATAAGTGAAGTATTTGATGTTAATAAACGAAGTATAATGAAAAATGGAAATATGAATGAGCACACAAGAGTGGAAAGTTTGTCAAACTGCTTTCTATTGAAATCAAATGATACAATTACTAGATTGATTGTACAAACTCACCCTCAGCTCTTCTGTTCGTACATAAGGATGTCAAGTGATGAAATGGATCTCTAACAGGTGAGATCTTGTAAATGCACTTTGTGTGATAAGTGCATGCTTTCAAATCTTCAAGGGTCTTTTATGTAAATTGTTTAATGTGTATTTAATAGTCCAAATTTACTAGGGTTTCATGGGCAGAACATCCGAGTCCGAATTTAGGTATTTTGTTTAGTAAGAGTTTGCATTGTATTGGGCTTTGGGCCTTTATGTCGTGTAGTAAGGACTTTCCATTGTATATAAACTCTTTAGTGAAATGTTATATGTGAAGATTTCTTTTGTGGAAAGTTTGTTCTTCAAAAAAACCCTAATCATTACCACTGTGTGTGAATTGACGGCTACTGTGTGACGTCATTCATCATCTTCATCATTCTTATTCTACACTTTTTTGATCCAATACTCTACAGTAGTTATTGCTAGGTGGATTCCGCAAACCTGGTGATTATTGTTTGAGTGAGATCCTTGGGTAGGAGACCTTACAAGTGGTATCAGAGCGTTTTACAAACTTATTAAAGTTGAAAGTTGGATATTTTAGTTTATTAGATCCGAGTATAAGAAAGATATAAGAGTCCGAATTTTCTTTTAAAGGTTCCGAATTTACTCATATAAGTTAGATAGGTCCGAATTTTATTATATTTAACTGAGTTGACCTTGTTAATTTTAGTAGAGTCCGAGTTTAAGTATTTTCCTTCAGTCTGAGTCTAAAAGGTGTTATCCGAGTTTAATTAAAATTTGTGTTTAGGTCCGAGTCTAGAAAATCAAGTCTTTTAGGTCCGAGTTTATTCAATCAAAATTAGTTGGTCGGAGTTTAGTATAGTCAGAGTTTTTAACGTGAGTCCGTGTTTCTTTGTTAGTTTCCGAGTTTAATGTCAGAGTTAAGTCTTGATATAGTGTCCGAGTTTATCTTGTTATTTTAGAGAGTCCAATTTTTTGTTTGAATATTCAATTCCGAATTTATAAAAATACATCTATTCCGAGTTTAAAGTTTTCAGAGTTTAAATTTTCAAAGATTCCGAGTTTAACAAATTTTTCTTTGGATCAGAGTTTAGAGTGTTGTCAGGGTTTGTGTTTCATTCAGGTTGTGATCCAGGTTATACCACTCTGATTTTGTCCAATTTTTCACTCCGTGTTTCCAAGTTTCTCTTGTATGTCCGGATTTTGTGAACTTAGAAACTTTTCCAAAGCAAACTTTCTGTTTAAACTCACTGTTTCTTTCAAAACCGCTCTCTGTTTCTTTTAAATTCCTTCAAAAATGGAAAACAACAATCTGACCACAATGGTACAAAACCTCAAGCACAATGCTGAGGTAGGATGTAACGACAAACCTCCTTTTTTGATAAACGCGCTTGATTTTCCTGAGTGGACGGAGGGTTTCGAAAGGTATGTAAGAGCGAAAGACATCAAGATCTAGTTGTGTATCGTTAAAGGATGTGGAGCCATACTAGTAGGAACGTTAACGATTGATATTTATTTGGCACTCACCGACGACCAAAGGAAATTCTACGATTGTGAAGAGAAAGCAATGTCGATGATTACGATGGCGATGATGCAATCTATACTCCATACTTTTCGTAAGAGAAGTAATTCAAAGGAGTTGTCGGATAGCATGATCGAATGATACGGGGGAAATGCAATGTACAAGAAACAGCGTCTTAAATGATTAAAGACTCAATTCGTTATGTCTAAAGCGTTAAGGAATGAATCATTCGATGACACAGTGAATCGATTTTATCATCTGTTGAGTGAACTTGATTGTAGTCAAGAAGGCATCTACACTGAATTTGAGAAAATTGAAAAGTTTCTGAATTGCCTTCCCAGAGAATGGAATATGTACACAACATTGATTAAAGAAGGTGTTCTCTATGAGGAGTTCTCATTGGAAGAAGTTGTACAAAAACTGAAGGGTTATGCTTGGAATATGGAAGATCAAGCATCTGATTTCGAGAAGATCCAAGTCCCTCAGTTATATAAAGCTTCAAAACCGACGGATAAGGGTAATAATGGAGGAGCCGGTGTTGCCCTATATTTAGAGAATGAAGTTCCTGCAAGTGAACACCCTTTTATAAGCAACAATGTCAGTTCAAGTGGAACAACAAATTCCAATCAAGGAATGTACTCTTCTAGTGGAACTCAGAAATCTCAAGCGACGAACTTGAACATTCCAAAGTTGATAGAAGAAAACATAAGCCTTTTGGCATCATTCATGACTGCCTACGAGAACTTCTGTCTTGGAAAGCTCGTTGAACCATCAAGTCTCGATGAGAACTTTGACCAGATAGACCAAGACGAAATGGAAGAACTTGATCTACAACTTAATATGGCACTCTTAGTTCGAAGAGCGAAGAAATTTCTGTTGAGAACGGGTAGGAAGTTCATAGGAGGTCAGACAAAGACTCGAATGGGAGTCGACATGTCTAAGGTGAAATATTACAACTACATCATCTACGGGCATTCCGCACGTGATTGTCGGAAGCCTAAAATGGAAAGATCTAACAGAGAAAGCAACTCTCAAGGAAACAACTCAAGACCTCACAACAATGCAGCAACTACTTCAAACTCAAGTGTTCGTTTAAATGGTTCTGAAAATCTTACACCTTCGAAAAACAATGCTATGGTGGCTCAACCTCTACAAAATGTGACTGAGCCTTACGATTGGGGTTGTGCATTGGAAGAAATTTCAGGAGCTATTGTTTCACAAGCCTTTATGACTGAAATTGTCGACGAAGAAGTGCTTGAAGAGTTTATCGAAGAGGCTAGCATTGAGGAACTTGCAGTTGTAGCCGAGGTTTTTGTTGGATTGACTCCGTGACCCTAAAAGTCAGTTAAAGTAGTTCATCTTCGTTTACAAAGGCGGAAACAGAGTAAACCAAGTCACAACAGCTTTGTTCCTTTCAATTCTTTTCTATTAATGCTTTCCTGAGTCTTTACAATCAATTCTAACAAAATTTCTGCAGCACCTCGACTCACACACAAACACCTTGACTCTCTCGCTTCAAATGACCACAACCCTATTTATAGGCTATAGGTTTCGCTTGGAATGGATTCAAGCGAACCCTGATCATCAGCTTTCGCTTGAGATTGACATATGAACCCTTTCAAGCGAAACCTCTAAAACATAATCTCAAACTTACATTTTGACCCCTGTTCTATACAATCATGACATATATATACCCTAGACTTAAGACGGAGTCAACAGACATTCAGTGCACCAACAGACTCCCCCTTGGATGTTGATGAAGTCTTTGGCTTCAAGTCTTTAGTCTTTATCTTTTTCCAACTTTATCTTCTCATTGTAAAAACTCTCTCTTCACACAGGTTCAGAAACTCAATCTAGCTCCATCTTCAAACTCCCCTTTGATTGTTGATCCAGAATTCTGACTCCCCCTTTCACAGACTCCCCCTCTCGGAATGCTGGGACTTGATATTCTGGTTCAATCTTTAACTTTTTCATTTCCATGGAGATTCCTGTTACCTGCATATACTCTACCTAAATATAAGATATATAAAAATAACCAGTTTTAATCCAAAACTTACCTTTTAACCTACAGTGTTAGAAATCCACTCAAGTACTCAGGTCCAAACTAATGACCCTGATTACTCAATTAATCTACCAAGTCCAATTTAATGACCTTGGTTGATTAGAGATAATTCACACTGACTCCTGGTCAATTTGTTCTGAAAATTACAAATTTCAAATTAATGAACTTGTTTTAGCTTCCCAACTTATCAAACTTATCATGTTTTAGCTCCAAACTCTTCATCCAGTCCAGAAACCTCCTACATCTGCTTTCAACTTTCGAATCTGAAGATCAACTCTCCACTTTGGTTTGTCAAAAATAAAGCAGAAATATAAAATCTTTTTGGATTTTGAATAAAGTTCTAAACTAGAAAATGAAATACAGAACTAACATGTAGTAAAAGAAAGTAAACTATTTACAAACATATTTTTGATGAGCGTGTTAGGGAATCATATCAGCTATTCGACAAAGCACAAGTACCGTTAAGCTTCAATTACATACATAGAATTAAACAATTCGCTTAGATTGTCGATATACTGATCCACTTAAATTCTCACACACATTTCAATCTGTCCAGGATACAGATTAAGTGTTTTAAAGACTTAAACTTATACGTGTGTCCCACCTCTTGAATATACTCCCGTATCCAGATCCCAATATTCAATCTTACAGGTAATTATAACACAAATGATATCTGTAAGGGGTTAATAATTTATGAAGAATCATGAGAGCTCAGGTCAGAACTACCGTTCAGCAGAGAAATCATGACTCAACTGTAGGTGTGTCCCCTTTAGAGGATCTTTTTTACAACAACATTGCTAAGAAATTTTATTGTCTTATCATATATGCTGAGGGTGATGCTGTATTTCAAGCATTGCGGAAAGTATTATTCGAGGACTAGGTCAGAACTTCCATTCAGCAGAAGTCCCGGAATAATACTCCAGATATCACTGAGAATAAAGACCTAGTATATCAGAAAAAGGAATCTTTCAAACAAGATTTCAGGGGTTACCTATATATCCAAGTAGTGTTCCCCACGAAATAAGCAAGTAAAGATTTAGGTTTATATCCCGAACAAACCTACTAAATGTGCAAAAACCTATCGGCACATCATCAGCGAGACTGTTTAACCTTTTAAACATTCCATTTCTTTAGCATACCGTGACTGTCAAGCCGATGTACTATCATTTTCCCTTTTTACACAAGCTCTTTTCTGGTTTTCTATTGTTTTTGAATTAAAAAAATATCTCATGTTTTTGTATTTTTGTCATTTTTTATTGTTTTTGTATTTTCAGAAATATTACCCTATACCTCCCCCTAAATACCAAAACAAGTAAAAAATCGACTAACCATTGCAGATTGCTTCTCAACATCATCTACAATGTCTCCTTCATCAACGCCAATAATCTCCTCCAACACCGATAAAAGCTTCATACCGTTCAGTTTTAGCAAATACTGAAAACGTGTTTTATCAAATGCTTTGGTATGCAAATCAGCTTTTTGATCGTCAGTGTGGATTTTCTCAATTCGTATCAACTTCTTCTCGAAACAATCTCGGATGAAGTGATGACGAATCTCAATATGTTTAGTTTTAGCGTGATGTACTGGATTTTTTGTAATATTAATCGCTGCCTCATTATCAACAAAGATAGGGGTGTTTAGAAATTGCAAACCGTAGTCGCGCATCTGTTGCTGGATCCACAAAATCTGAGAGCAGCAACTGCTAGCAGATACATACTCCGCTTCACATGTGGATAAAGCCACAGAGGTTTGTTTTTTGCATTGCCAGGTGACCAATCGTGATCCAAAGAACTGGCACCCTGCTGTTGTTGATTTAGCGTTAACTTTGCAGCATCCGAAATCCGAATCGGAATAACCTTCGAGCGTGAAATCGCCTTTTCTTGGATACCACAACCCCAATGATGGAGTTCCTTTCAGGTAGCGTAATATCCTTTTAACAATAATCATATGCGATGCTCTCGGGTTAGATTGAAATCTTGCTGCGAGGCAGGTTGGGTACATGATATCGGGTCTTGAAGCTGTCAAATACATCAGCGATCCGATCATGGAACGATACATCGTTTCATCTACCTTTTCTCCGGTGAGATCAGGGTTTATCCCATGATTCGTTGCTAATGGGGTGGCTGCTGGAGTAGAACCTGACATCCCGAATTTTTCCAAGATATCATGAACGTACTTCGTTTGATGTATGAAAATTCCTTTGGGTAGTTGATCAACCTGCAGTCCCAAAAAGAATTTCATCTCACCCATTGATGACATTTCGAATTTCTGCTTCATAACTCGTTCAAAATCTTTACATAGATTCTCATTTGTTGACCCAAATATGATATCATCCACGTAAATTTGAACTATCAGAAGATGTCCCTTGACCTCTTTGGTGAAGAGAGTGGCATCCACTTTTCCACGAATGAAACTGTTGGCTAGTAGGTGTTGACACAATGTCTCATACCAAGCTCTCGGGGCCTGGTGTAAACCATACAGCGCTTTGTCTAACAAGTAAACCTTGTCTTTGTGGATTGGATCGGTGAAGCCCGTGGCTGACCGACATATACCTCCTCTTTTACCTTCCCGTAGAGAAACGCCGATTTTACATCTAACTGATATACTTTGAAGTTTTTCCAAGACGCAAATGCTAAGAAGATTCTGATCGCTTCTAGTCGAGCAATTGGAGCATATACTTCAGTGAAATCTATACCCTCCTGCTGACAGAAACCCTGGACTACGAGTCGAGCTTTGTTACGAACCACAACTCCTCTATCGTCTCTCTTGCACTTGAACACCCACTTGGTGTTTATCTTCCTCTGACCATCAGGTAAATCCACTAACTTCCACACTCCCAACTTTTTGAATTGGCTCAGTTCCTCCTGCATTGCATTGACCCAAGAATCTTCAGTAAGCGCCTCTTTGTAAGTCCTTGGTTCAACCTGCGAGATAAAACAACTCAATGAGAATTCAGTTTGCAAAGGAGCAACTTTTGTATAAAAACATGTAAGCCCTTTATCAATCTGTCTTCGAGTGCGAACGCCGGTCTGTAACTCTCCAATAATCAACTCCTCTGGATGATATGAAAGAGTGTGTGGCATCACTTCGCCTGGAACATCTACATCGCCTTCCAAATTAGTAACATTCTGATTTGCACCTTGTTCACTGACTGGGTTTGTTTGACTTGAACTCTGAATTTGCTCCCCCTCAGAATCTAAATCACCACGATCAAATATTGGCATGTTCTCAGATTCTTGATTATCATTCTGTGCCGTCTGATTATCTTGAGCAACTTCATCCTGTTGGACATCATCATGTTCACCAGCATTACTTGGACCTGCTTCATCATCATTTAAAGCTTGTCTTGGTCTTCTTAAATACTCAGCTGGAAACTTTTCCTGCGATTCTTCATACTGTCGCAAAATATCAAACTCATCAAAGAAATCTTCTTCTTCTTCTGGTTCTTCCATCATGTCAAACGAATCCCACAACTTGTCGTAATTAAAACGCCATGAATCTCCAGGATTCTGCGGCGGCATTGTATAACCTTGACATTCAACATTTGGTGCTTCAATAATCCGCTTCAGACTTGGAATGAAGACACGTCGTAATGGACTTGCATAACCTATGAATATCCCTTCAATACTCTTCGGACCATACTTTCTAAAAGGCTCTAGAACAGTACAGGGTGACCCAAACGGTTCTCAATACTTCAGATTCGGTTTGCGGTTATTGATCAACTCAAAGCATGTTTTGTTGAATTTCTTGACTGTGAGAACTCTGTTGAGCGTATAGCATGCGGCGGAAACTGCTTTTGCCCAAAAATTTATCGGTAACTTTGAATCAGCAAGCATTGTTCTGGCCGTTTTGATTAGCATCCTGTTTTTGCGTTCTGCAACTCCATTCTGTTGCGGAGTGTACGGAGCACTAAACTCATGCAATATACCTCTTTCATCACAATATTCTTCCATCTTGTTGTTCTTGAATTCAGTACCATTATCACTTCTGATTCTTCTGATACGCCTTTGGTACAAATTTTCAATCTTTCTGAACAACGCCATCAAACTGTCAAACGTTTCATCTTTCGACTTCAAGAATGATACCGACGAAAATCTGGAATAATCATCAGTAACCACAAGACAGTAGAGATCCCCTGTAATACTTTTGACGTTTACTGGACCAAACAGATCCATATGTAGTCTCTCTAACGGTCTGGAAACTGAATTAACTTGCTTTTTAGGGTGTGACTTTTTCTTCTGTTTGCCTTTGATGCAACTAATGCACTCCCCTTCCAGATGAAAACCTTTGATATTAATTCCAAGTACTAAATCATTATGCACCAAGTGATTCATTTTTCTAAGATGAATATGCCCCATCTTCCGGTGCCACAACTTCGATTCTTTCTCTGTTGCTCTAGACACAAAACAATGTGCCTGACCTGTTGTTGTAGTTGCTACACTCATGTCCAATTGATTATTCTTTCAAGATTAACATTTTCCTTTTCATCAAACATTTTTTACCACAATTTCTTTGTTAAGTGACTTGAAAAAAAAATTTTAAGTTCAAAGTCCACAAAATTGCACCTTGTAAATCACCTCAAATCACTTGTATTAAGACACGATTTATAATCTGTACAAAGTAATTAATGATCGGTTCAAATGATCTGATTGGGCCGCTCAATTTAGTGGACAGATGGCCTTTAACACTTTGAACAAATCAATTATTAACTTGATTGGGCTGTTAACTATGGTAAACTTGATTGGGCCGTTTGTATGGATTCACGTGAAGGTCTATTCTAATAAAGCTAGCCGACAAAATCCCATGATATATGGCCGACACTCTCTAAATCACAATTCAGTTTCACATGTATTCAAGCAACCTATTTCACATGCAATAACAAATGGCCTGACAATCATCAATTAAAGAGCCGACAACATATATTTCAATGTTCTTTGATTGGGCCGTTATTTTGTATCACATGAACTGACACACACAGTTATGATTTCACACGAGATATATTTGTTCAAGCTAAATCAGATAATACAATTTCAAGCGAATCCCATTTCAAGCGATCAATTCAAGCGGAACCCAACTCAAGCGAAACACCCTGATTACTTTCAAGCGAAACACAGTTTTAAAGTACTTTTCAAGCGAAACCAACAGATATTTCAAGCGAAACCTGATTATATGTACTTTTCAAGCGAAACCAACAGATATCTCAAGTGAAACCTCGCTGTTTCAAACAAAATCGGACCTAAAAACTTGAATTTCTCCTAAACGGCTAGGAATTTGAATCTGAAATTTTGTAGGGTTGTAAATCAAGTGTTTTCGCACAACATATCAAAAAATCAGCCGATTTGGACCGTAAAAACCCGTTCAATTTGACGAAAAACCGTTAAAAAACGTGAAAAATGAGTAGAAGATGAAGAAATAGATGAAACTCAGGTCTGAAATCGATGTAATCTTGTACGAATCTATGTGTTTGATCAGTGCAATCGAGCTCCAGCTCTGATACCACTTGTTGGATCGACTCCGTGACCCTAAAAGTCAGTTAAAGTAGTTCATCTTCGTTTACAAAGGCGAAAACAGAGTAAACCAAGTCACAACAGCTTTGTTCCTTTCAATTCTTTTCTATTAATGCTTTCCTGAGTCTTTACAATCAATTCTAACAAAATTTCTGCAGCACCTCGACTCACACACAAACACCTTGACTCTCTCGCTTCAAATGACCACAACCCTATTTATAGGCTATAGGTTTCGCTTGGAATGGGCTCAAGCGAACCCTGATCATCAGCTTTCGCTTGAGATTGACATATGAACCCTTTCAAGCGAAACCTCTAAAACATAATCTCAAACTTACATTTTGACCCCTGTTCTATACAATCATGACATATATATACCCTAGACTTAAGACGGAGTCAACAGACATTCAGTGCACCAACAGTTTTTGGGGAAGAGTTGGATTCGGGTAATGTTGCTGAGAATGAAGATAACCTGAATGAAGAGTCTACTGAAAAGTCTAACAAAACAGAAAATGGAGAAAAGGAGAATGCTTTGAGTTCAAGATCTCCACAGCTGAAATGCAACAATTTGCAGATGCAGAAGCTAAAAGGTTGGGAGAAGACTCCATAGGAAATGAAGCGTGTGCATTCATGGCTGGCGTTGAGGTAAAATCAACTTCTGTAGATAAGCGGTGTGCAAGATGTGTAGAGTTTATTACCAAGATTGACAGATATGCACTTCACAACATAAATTTGAACGCAGATTTAGAAAAATCCAGAGAACTCATTGTTGTTTTGTCTAATTCGGATAAAGAACATCGCATTAAGATAAAAGCACTGAAAATGATATTTTTGAATTTGAGAGACTTGTGGCACTTGCAACTCTTAAAAATCAGGAATTAACATCTGAACTTGAAATGAACCAAAACTATGCTTTGGAAAAGAACAAAATCATTTTGGAAAAAGATAATCTGATTTTAGATTTGCAACGAAAAATTAAAAAGTTTGGGGATTCATCTGAGGTGATGAATTTCTGTATTAATAGCCAACGTCTTAAAGAATCTGAGGAAGAAATGTTCCGCATCGGTTATAAGAAAGTGCCTCCTCCGACAAACCATAATTATACATCGATGCCAAGCATTGATCCTGAATTGTCAAATTTTGTTCCAAAGACCCCCTCTGACGGTTGAACCGCAAAGTGAGTCAGAATCTGAGCCTGATGAGGCTTCTGACTCAGAACAATCGAAGATGAGCAAAGCCACCAAGAAAAGTGAGCTAAATTTTGTTAACATTGAGAATTTGATAAGCAATAAAATTTTAGAAATTTTCAATCAAGTTCAAAATGCTAAGTCAAAACCAAAATCACGTGGGAAACCTAAAAAGAATTTGAAAAATATCCCTAAAACTGAGTTTGTTAGATGGGAGGATTTTGTTAAAGAGGAATAGAGAAATAGGTTCAAACTCTCAGTTTGTTAACCAAATTTTGAAAAATTCCACGAATGCTTCATCATCTTCGACCAGTCAAGAGGAACATCCAAAGAATGTTGCGAAAGTTCGCAAATGTTATAAGTGTCGTGGGAAAGGACACTTGGCAACAGGTTGTCCAGATGACAAGGGTAAACCCCATGTTGATCCTGATCAAAAGAAACCTTTTGTTTAATAAACGCAAAATGAAACAGTTAATGTTGAAAAGAAAAACGGTAAAAATCAGAAGGTTGAGAAAAACAAAGTGATTAAACAAGAAGTAAAACCAATTGTCAAACCAAATGTGAAATCACAACAAAATCAGGATCATGGGCAGAAACTAGTCGTTATTAATCATGGTGAAGGATCAAAAAGTTCATCTCAAAGACAAGATACTCGTGAGAAAACCCCTCACAGATAACAAAATCATGTTACTTTCCAAACACATGAGAATGACCAATGTTCTGGAGGTTCGAACAACAACTATGTTAGACCTCATGCACAGAACAGGTTTGTGAATGACCGAAATGCGTCACCCCCCAATTTCCAAATCAAATACAGCATTCGGATAATCATCCACGATCATTCTAAAGACACGATGATGCTCCTAAGTTTGGTAGGAATCTTGAGCCTCCCAGGAATCAAAATTACGGTTACCAAAACTATGGATGCCGAGGTTATGGAAACTCTGGTTATATCAACAGATCGTCAACTCTGTATAATGCATGATTTGTGGGGAATCATTCCAACAATTTCTGAAATGGAAATGAAGGACACAAAGGCGATGATGGTTATTTCAAATAGTTTTCTTATGTTGACGAATCGGGACGACCCAAGACCATCATAGCTTGGGTCCCATATTCTAACTAAATTTTCTTGTTGGGGAGTGTAGGAGCAGCTGAAAAGGGTTATCTATATTTGGTATATCGATAGTGGCTGTTCCAGGCACATGACAGGAAATAAAGAGTTATTGAGTAATTTCAAACAAATTCGTGGTGGTTATATTAACTTTGCCGGTGAGAAGGGTGGTTACATCACCGGTGAAGGTTCTATGTCAAATGGAAAAATTATGCTGCATAAAGTGAACTACGTCGAAGAACTGAAGCATAACTTGATGTCGGTTTCTCAAATCTGCGATATCAAGTACACAATGCTATTCATTGATAAATCTTGCTTCGTTTTGCGTCTGGGATTTGCTGTTCCCGAAAATTGGATCGTAATGAGGGCTCCAAGGGTGAATAACACATATGTCATGGACATGCGCCTGTTGGTTAACTCATTTGCTCCAGTGACATGTCTACTTTCGAAGGTGACTGAAGATCAATCGTATCCCTGGCATAGAAGAATAGGCCATGTGCATTTGCGAAAATGAACCACTTAGTGAAAAACAACTTAGTGTTGGGGGTTCCTTTATGTAGTTCAATATGCATAACAAATGTGAATCATGCGAAAAAGGAAAAATTAAATGAAAGCCTCACAAACCAAAAACTGTTAACTCGATCCAAAAACCACTTGAATTGCTTCACATGGATCTTTTCGGCCCAATCCATGTTGCTAGCATTGGTGGGATGTCCTATTGCCTAGTTGTCACTGACGATTTCTCATGTTACTCGTGGGTATTTTTCTTGAAAACAAAGGACCAAACTGCTGTTATTTTAAGAAACTTGTTCAAACAACTTGAGAAAAATTATTCCCTTCCTATTAAGAAAATCCGAAGTGACAATGACACTGAGTTTAAAAATCATTATATGGATGAGTTATTTCGGGAAATAGGAATAGTTCATCAGTTCAGCGCTCCATATGTTCCTCAACAGAACGGAGTTGCAGAACGGAAGAAGCGTACCCTAATTGAGGTGGCCCGAACTATGCTTTCTGAATCAAAATTTCCAATTTTCTTCTAGGCCGAGGCGGTAAACACTGCATGTTATGTACTAAATTATGTGTTTAGGGTGAAAAGAGAAGATAAAACATGTTATGAATTGCTTGAAAACAAGAAACCGAACTTATCAGGTTTTCAATCTTTTGGGATCAAGTGTGTTATCAAACGCACCAAAGATACACCTAAAATGGGGGAAATTGAAAAAGTAAGTAAATGATTGAGGCATTAGGACTATAAACCCTTTTTATTTTTCAACCTTATTTTCTCCTTATCTCCCCAAAAACAAAAATTTCCCCCAGTCAACCCATTCAATCCTAAACCTTTCATTTCAAAACCCGCAAAATACAATTTTGCATAAAACATCCATCACCCAAAAACGTTTTTACTTTTTACACCCCTTTATTTTAGTAAAATTCGGTTCTTTTGAAATACACAAAAATATGTGAGTTAGTTATCTTGTGAATATATATTCTATTTAATATATATATATATATATATATATATATATATATAGGGTAGGGCTATATAGGAAACCCTATCTATATGAAAAACCCTAGAAAACCCAACCTCCCGACATTTTTTTTTTTGAAAAAAATAACACATGTAATATACATGTTTTTAAGAGTTTTGGTCCAAAAAAATCAAAAAAGCGCCGAAGGAATAATTTAAAAAAAAAAAAAAATTCAGCAATTTCTGTCTTTTGTGCCTAATACATGTTAGGCGACCGGACATTGCTGAAATTTGTTTATTTTTTAAAAAAAAATCCCTTCGGCGTTTTTTTGATTTTTTTGGCCCAAAACACTCTAAAACATGTATATTACATGTGTTATTTTTTTCAAAAAAAAAAAATGTCGGGAAGTTGGGTAAAAATGGGGGGAGATTTGGGTTTCCAGAGTTTTCTAACAAAATGAGGGTTTTTTGTCTAGCATTGTCCTATATATATATATATATATATCTGTACTATATATAATATACATATCCAAAGGATTTCTTAAGGTCATTGAAATTTCCTTAAAACACTTTTAAAGCATAATGTACAACCCTCTAAAGCACAATATAATTTACAATCCCAATTATACCGTTCACTCAAAAAAACACACTGGGGTACACAAATCAATTTTAGGGTTTCTCATTCTAATAGCATTTTATCCGCCCCCATCCCGAGCTGCTTTCTCTCTCCCAGGCGATTTCCAGATCTAGGGTTTCAATGACACCGAATCGTTGATTTTCTCTCTATCCGACAGAAGATCCACTGGGGTTGACGTCTAGGTACCGTTTTAAACCACATCTAAAGTTTTTTGTTTGTTATTTGAGTCTGATCTGTTTAATACTTCTACATATGTGTTTGGATAGGGTTTCAATGACACCGAATCGATGATTTTCTCTCTATTCGACACAAGATCCACTAGGGTTTTTCTCTATTCGACACAAAATCCACGGGGGTTGACCTCTAGGTACCGTTATAAACCACATCGTGTTTGAATTTGAGAAATCTGAGTGTTATGTAAGTGGATTTGTTGTTAATTAACTGTTATGCGAGTTGAAACTGTACTGAAAACCATTGCTGATATGTTTGTTGTGGATTTGGTGAGTACTTTTGGTTAATTTGTGTTTGAATTTTGTGAAATTTGGCTCAGGTGGCTGAACAACAAGTGAGTAGCTTGTGTTTGGAGGCGCAGGAGTTCATGATTGCTGGTAGATGGTTGGATCTTCCCAGGTTATACCATCAGAAAAGACAGCAAACCCACAACCATCACTGCCCTTTCATAATCAGGTATATTTTATCTATACCTGTTTGTATCTATAACATGTAGAGGTAAAAATGGGTGGGCCGGGCTGCGAACAGGTTGGGTAATGACTCATTACTAATGAGTCATAGTTGGTTTGTGACTAAGAGATAAAAAGTTTAGTATAAGTGAATTTGGGCTTGGCTGATTCATAACGTTTTTGTCCATTATGTTTTGATCGTTCTTTGACACACTTTTTTTCTTCTAAATAGTATTATTATTAGTGTTATTAAATAGTAGTTACTTATTATTTTAATAATATTGTTTTTGTAGTCATGTTTAGTACAAGTATAAACTGTTCGACAAAGGAGTGTTGTTGGGTTGGTCCAAACTCTAAACCGACCCAGTTATCGACAACATGCAGCGACAATAGTGGTTGGGGACCACTGATCGGCGACAGTGGTGACTTGCGGTGGTGGTTCTTGACTTAGAACTATGACGATGGAAGACACCGGGTGTAGAATAGAGACCTACATCATGTGAGATTATTCCGCGAAGAGGTAAGATCTGGCTTCTGTAATTTTTATTCCGAGCTATATTTGGTAGTTTTGGTCAAATCTAAAGTTAACCATGTCTGAAAACTTCTGCGTTAAGTTAAATGCCAAAACGCATTGTTATACCCGTAGGTGACAGATGACGAAGAACGTGACGAAATTCCCTACAAAGAGGCGCCGAAGACCGAATTTCAGAAGTTTATAAGTCTCAAAAAGAAAGGTGAGCCCAGTGTTAGTTTTGTGGTACAATAATTCGACTTTTAAACTATAGATGATATTTGATATTATTTTTTCATTATTACTTAGATATGCCTGGATTTGTTGGTGAAGGATTTTTGGATCATCTTTTGTATGATCATCGCCCATACAAATTAAACGAAGATGATTATCAGCGCGTCTGCCAAATTCGCAAGAAAAAAGTTTGCTACATCTTTTTTACATGGTTTTGCAGTCTTTGCTCCATGGAGATGGTTTGGTTGAAAGTGATATTCAAGAGGTAGGCTTTGTTAGCTCTGCTTTTGCCTGTATGCATGATTTTTTCTAGAGAAGAAATTTGGTTTAGAGATAAATTTAGCAAAAGCTAAAGATCCTTATATTGTTTGGCTTCCTGAAGAGTCGAATCGTATTTAGATAATGACACCTATGATGTTGACAGGTAGACATGGATATGGAAGATGAGGACGCTTCACATGAATCTCATGTTAAAAACCCACATGACGAAACGAAAAATCAGGTGGATGATTTTAGACCTCATGGTATGTGCCCAAGGCAAACGCTATTGAACCTTTATTGTTTGGTAAAAATGAAGCGTGTCAAGTGGGTTGAAAGTTCCCCAAAGTTCATTTTGTTATATATTTCATGTTTCGATTAAAATTTTGATTTTGTAATCACAATTCTCTATGCAGATAAGCTAAAGGATGTTACTGCGACAACTCATCAAACAGAATAGGTGAAAGATTTGAGTAGAAGTAAATGATCAAATAATTTTGATGCGGAAGAAGAAGGGAAGAATAAGATTAGTGGTGGGGCTGGGGCCCTTTCTGGGTTGGTTCAAGCTTATAGCAGCAAGGAAGCTAAATTCGTAAGCTGGGGTGACCAGGTATGTGTTTACTTATGTTTCAGCTTTAAACTTGTCTCGATTCGAGCTTTTAGCCATCTCGAGCGGCTGGGCTCATCACCCCTACCAAAACATATTGTGACTCCTGAGTCGTGACCTATTTATTACTTAACCCGTTTTTCTACTTCTACTTCTGTCAGGGTGGAAATGTTAGATTCTCAATAAGTGCAACAAGAAAAACAAACACAAGATCATTAGTTATTGGGCCTGGTCCTGGCTACAATTTAGTAAGTTAGTTGGCGAAACGTCAATCCCATGAAAATTGCAACTAATTCTATGATGACACATAAACATATCCCAAAATTGTCTGTTTTTTGTACTTACCAAAGGGTATTTTTGTCATTTACTGATAGTGTAAGAACAGAGTCAAAAGTGTTGTTTTAATTTTATCTGAACACTTGGCTAATACTTGCTTTGGGATTGTGACAGAAATCATAGCCGTTATCGCGTTTAGATGAATTATATGTTATTGATGTGATTGTTTTGTGTAGGGGCCAACTAGCAAGAATCCACTTGCGTATAAATGGTACAATCCCAACGAGGAGATTCTTGGGAAGAATATGAAGGTTAGATTTTGAAAAAGGGCACCTTTTGATTTAGGGAATTTAGAGATTATTATACATTTATACGACGTTATTGTTTTATAGGATTGGCTGCGATTTAGTGTTGCTTTTTGGCACACGTTTCGTGGAACTGGGGGTGACCTATTTTATTTGGTGCGCCCACTAAGATGTGGCCATGGGAAGACGACACTAATTCTTTAGCCATGGCTAAAAGAAGAAGTAAGAATAATTGTTTTTGAACCATTAAACGCTGCTTTAGTTGTTTAGCGGGATTTCGGTTACTTATTGAATTTATTTTTGTTGCAGTGAGGTAAAACGAAAGCGAATGATGCTAAATCTCAGTTGCAGGCAGCATTATATGGCGGCCATGGTGATCAATTAGCGATAATAGCAACTTTTGAGTGATGGAAAAACACCAAACAAATAGGTAAATAGCAATCTGTTGTAAGTTCAGTTTATATATACTGACCGATGTCTGACTAATGAGAAACTTTTATAGCTGATGATAGCTATTGGCATATCTGTAATGTGGCTTGTTGGAATTATTATTCCCTGGCGCACACTATCTCTTATTGGTAAGTTTACGTCAGATCTCGATAGTTTCTCCTGGATATGGAAATTTTGACTAGTTTACTTATGAATGGGTTGGTTTTGGGTTGCGTTTTATCTCAAACAGGTGAAATATAAATTCTAATTTTAATAATATTTTCTGTGGGCCCACCCAACCAAACCCGCCCAGTTTCAAGCTGTTACCCAACTTTCCGATCTTACCATCTGTGTACTTTTTTTTCCAAATCTTGAAGACATCTTAACTAGAACAATAGTTGAGCATGGTACCCGCTCCGTCCTTTTTGTTTGGTCTGAGCATGGTAACTGTGTGGTGGGTTTTACAGGGTCACAATGTCAAACAGGTAAAAAAATATATAAAAAAACAAAGACTAAAAACTAAAATGGTATGGTTTAAATAGGTTGAATTACATCTTAAATCATGTATTGTTGTATCTGGAAATGTTTTGCATGAGAACTGGTATGCTTTACTTCTACTTCCAATTTTGACTCTTACATTGGACTAGGGATCAAATACTACAAATTTTAGTTTCATAAAGGAATCCAGATTATCTTGGTTAAAAAAAGTAAGAAATTTGACCAAAAAAGTTAAAGCATACATGACTTTTGGAACATAGCTTAAACTTTTAAGTTTTAATCATTGCTGGAATAAGCCTCCTTCCAATATTGCATATATTTGGTTCTGTTTACTGACTTCTCTAAGTCTTTGATTGCAGTTCACCAGAAAAGGCTTGATTCTCATAAAACCTGAAGCATTTGTTGTATGTTTGCATATCTTTAGCTTTCCCATGCACCAAGGCAAGACGGGAATTAGTCTTCTAATATTGATGGATAAGATTTAGATTTATTGTTGAATTTTAAAAGATTAACATGTACAATATCAAATTTAAGTGCTTCCCACTACCCTCTTTTTTCACACTAGGTAATTTTAAGTGCTTCCCTATACCCTCTTTTTCATATGTAAAACCGTAGTTTGCATAATGTAGCATTTGTGGTTTAGAAGGGAATGCAGGGCTTTAAAGTAGAAATCAAAATGTCCAGTTTTAATATATTTGCATTTTTCCACCTTAAAACACAAGAATAGCATGTATGTCTACTAAATCATGTACATCTTATCAGTTATTTGACATGTGTAAATCTTATGCTATCAATAGACTACACTAATAAGAATTAAAACAATGTACCACGAAGACTTTAATTGGAAGAAAAAAAAATTAACAAAGTAAACTTGTAAAATAATATTGAGATGAGAAAACTAGCATAATTACTATACGATGTATCATGAGAGGATCGATAAACCAACACAAAAAGAGTATCGTATTGTAAATTGTCGTCGCCGGCGCATCGCGCGGGTTTCCTACTAGAATCACACAGTTTTCTTTGTTTTCTCCTGAAGCCGGTAACCGACCGTCACACAATAACCACCAAACGCCATCACGAAACCACCAATCACCGCACACTGCTGATTCTCCGCCGCTGAAGAAGGTCGCAACCGACCCTCACGTTCTGCTACACTGTCACCATAATCATCGCACGCCACATCAGAAACTACATCCACGTACATAGCCCTAAACTCACCAACCTAAGTGATGTTTCCCGCCGCATCGCGCGGGTAAACGACTAGTATATATATATCTAGTTGCTTGAAATAAAATAAGCAAATTTATTGCTTATAAATCTTTAGTTTGTACCTAAGTCACAAGTAAATAAATTTTTCAAAAGAAAACCGACATTTTATGCCTTTAAGCCACTTTTCAAGTAAAAATACCCTACCCCTAAACCAAAACCTACCCTATAAAGTCCTCTTGATATTTACAAAGATTATGTTAAAAATGATGAGGTTTGATTACTTGTCAAGCATATGGTATGAGCAATTTCCATACCAGGATCGAGCGTTTCACTTATACATATTCGACCGAGTGTTGAGTGATCACTTGTGAGGTGTGTGAATTTGTATATAGCTAAATGAAATATTTAAAAGGCGTGTTATGCCCAAAAATATTTATTTTTCTTAAAAAGAGTTCTAAATAAAATGATGTCGAATAGGACTGTAAATAAAGTAAAAACAAGAATAAATAAAACTTGGATTCCTGACACTCTACAACAAGACCCAAAAAAAACTTCTTCTCTACCAATTCCATTTGGTTGTGTAAGCAATATTAAAGAGTTTTGCTTGAGAACAAACAAATATTCAAGTGTGTGGGTATTTGATATGCACTAAATGCAACATATAAATTATATCAAATAAGGTATAAAATCAATCATTTTTAGTACTAATGTTGGAAAAATGGTTTTTCTTTTTACACTTTTAATTTCAGGATTAAAAGAGATTAAATGTACAAAAGGAACAAATTAACGACAAAAACTAGCATGAATACAAAAGAAGGAAATTTGATAAATCATAACAACCCTCCGAGCTTCACCCCAAGTCCAAAAACAACAAATCAAAAGAAAACTACGGGGTCGTGCCACCAAGGCATGGGGTCGTGCCCCACTCAAGATTCCAGAAAGAAAAAGACAAACAAAAGCGACAAGAGACACGGGGTCGTGTCCCATGGACACGGGCCATGATCAACTCCCAGATATGCAAATCTTGGATGGTACAGCAAGTACAATGGCTACGAGGCCGTGTCGTTGACACATGCGGCCGTGCAAGCATCCGGACTGACACAGCTCATTAAATGAAGATAGAAAAGAAGGGGGTAGGGGGCCATGCCCATCGGATACGGGGCCATATAAAGCTTATGTTTCCAACTATAAACAAGGGTGTTTGGTACTATTGCAATCCATACCTTGGCAAACCACTTATCCCTCTTCGGCCATCCTTTGGCAACCTCTTGTCACCACTCCAACACCATCATCCACCATAATGGTTAAAGTTTAGAGTGTGTAGTAGTCTCGGCAAGATCGATCGTAAGAGCCTTTGTCAAACTATAGCCATGCTTAATTGGCTAATCTCTTATATCACTTGGTCAAGACAAAATCTTGTATGTATTACTTTGGATTTCCAATTTTTTGTTAACTTTTTAATTGGGTTTGTATTAATAACTAGTTTTTTTATATTGAAAGTGAATTTTATTCTATCATCACTTCATGTTTTGTTAATTCACTCATTCGTGCTTTACGCTCTATATAAAGCTCGTTAACTGTCTGGAAGGGGGTTAGAAGGGTGGTTTGGGGTAAAGTTCTTGTCTCGTTCAGTGTATAGATCCTACGAGGACATGATTCAAGCTTATTAGGACTTCCTTTGAGGTAGATAGCATCAAATTGGAGGAAGTAAGAAAGGCTTGAATCCCTTATAAATAAACTACTATTAAAACTTTAAACCAAACTTGCGGGACTGTATCCCTGCTAACTCGGACCAATATGGCCGAGGGTAGCGTTGCCTCCAAAAGAGGGACATGCCATTGACATATTTTGCATTAATAACTTACTTAATTATCTTTCAATATTCCTTCCCTACGGTACTCTATCCTTGCTGACTCAGACCAATATAGCCGAGGGTAGTGTTGCCTCCAAAAGAGGGATATGCCACTGATGTGATTAAAATACAACATATAAATTATGTAAAATACAGCGTAAAAGCAACCCTTTTTAGTACTGATGTTGGAAAAAGCTCGTGTTTTCATTCCTTTTATATTTTCATGGATAAAAGAGCTTAAATTTGCAAAAGGAGCAAAAAGACAGCAAAATCCAACATAAATGTAAAGAAGAAGGAATTGCCGCAACTCGCCAAGCCACGATTCACATCCAAACCTCAAAATAACAAGAACAGAAGGCTGACACGGGGCCGTGTCCACCTGACACGGGCCGTGTCCAAGGATGGATACCTGGTAGAAGAAAAAAAACAACTGCAAAAGACAAAAATGGCAGCCAACACGGTGCCGTGCTAGGCCAACACGGGGCGTGGTCAACTCAAAGATTTGCAGAATCTACGATAGTACAGCAAGAACTTGGCAACGGGCCGTGTCGTTGACACACGGGGCCGTGTTAATACAATATCTAACAAGCAATTAATGAGGAAGAGAGAGAGAGAGATGGGCACGGGCCATGACAGGTGGGCACGGGCCGTGCCATGTGGGCACGGGCGGTGCTAAAGCTTCTGTTTACAGCTATAAATAGGAGTGCTTGGTTCCACTTCAACTCATCCTTGGCAAACCACTTCTCTCTCACTTGCCACCACTATAACACCATCATCCCCCACCATCATCCATTTTCCATCTTTAGAGTGTGTGTGTAGTCTCGAGATCCAAGATTGATCGTAAGAATCTTTGTCAAACAAAGGTCATGGTATGTATTAATGACTTTAATAATTAGTTTTTTTATATTGAAGGTGAATTTATTCAAATACTCTTCATATGTTCGTTTACTCAACATGTTAATGTCTTTACGGTCTATATAAAGCATGTCAATTAACCCGAAAGGGAGATTAGAAGGGTGGTTTGGGTAATTCTATGTCTCGTTCAGTGTATAGATCCTGCGAGAACCTGGTTCAAGCCTAGTAACACCTCACTAGTCGGAGCGGGCATTACCCACCACGGGAGAGGTGCAAAAAGCTTGAATCCCTTATTCTTAAACTACTAAAACTTTAAACCAACCCCGCGAGGACTGTATCCCTACTGACTCAGACCAACGGGTTGAGGGTGATCGCCGCCTTTTACGAGGGGTCCACCACATTTTGTATTAATAACTTACTTAATTATCTTTCAATATTCCGACCCACTGAGATTGTATCCTTGCTGGCTCAAACCACTAGGTTGAGGGTAATGTCGCCTCCAAAAGAGGGGCCTACTACTACCACTAAGAAAATCTCTTAAAATGCCCAAAGTGCAGAAATCATCAAAAGGGTACATGAAAGATAAGTTGGAATCAAGTGATTCTTTCTTGTCTATCATTTTTATTTTATTTTTATTTTCTGTTTTATCTTTTTATTAGCTTAAAAATCTTTTCTCAAAAGTTGGTTCGATAAGCTGGTACTAAAAGCTCTTGTGTCCTTAGATGACCTCGGTATGTTGCCATCACTATACTACGTCCGCGATGGGTATACTTGCCCTAGCGCGTGTGTAGAGTGATAGTAGAATATCGTGTTTTATAAATTTAAAACTTGAAATCTGTGACAACCCTCAAAATTCCATGTATTTCGTACAATCTATTAATGTTAATTAAAGTACTTGATGACTGTGCTGAGTCATTTAACTGCTCTCTGATTACTGTGTTATGCTTACATGTATTTGTTAACATACTAATAGTATACAGAAAAGTTACTTAATAGTCCGGTATGCCTTCCTGAGTGTTAAAAATTAAAAACGTTGCAAAAATATATATGTAGGACACTTTACGGATTAATTAAGCACTTTAACGGAACAACACCGAACCGAATAACCGGACATTACCCGAAACATAAAAATATTGTCAATGACATTGTTTACACTTTTCTGAGCTAGTTAGGGTCCCCGAATACCCTAACACCCTTTATATTTGTTGGTGCAGTTGTCTGTCGACTACATCTTAGTTCGAGTCTTAGGTTAGGGCTCATTGTATGAGAAAACATGAGATTGTATGTGTTTAGTGTATTAGGTTCGCTCATATGGTCATAAGCTTGGAGGTCCGCTTATTTGAACATTAGTGAGGAGATCCGCTTATGTGTCAATAATGTAGGTCCGCTTATATGGACATGTCCATATAAGTGAACCACCCTGGCCTATATATAGGTGACATATGAGCGGAACTAGTTGTAGTTAGATTGTATTATGGCGAAGCCCTGCCAGTTTGTCTCCAGAGCTTGTATATTGTTAGCAGATCAATAAAAGAGACGTTAAATAGTGAAATCAAGCTAAACAAAGACTGAACCAATGAATTCCGCCTCTGATTCAGTCTGAGCACTCTTCTGATCGACTCGTCAGGTAGAATATCTTCCTTTTCTTTTTAGTTTTTTCTTCGTTTTCCTTTATTTTTCCTCTTTCTGCAGATTTGACACGGGGTCATGCTGCTCTAGCACGAGGCCATGTCAACTCTCGAGTACCATTAAACTATTTTCTCCCAGATACAGAAGTGCAGCACGGGGCCGTGTTGTCCCAGCATGGGCCCGTGCTGACTCTCTCTGTTTGTAAGAAAATACTGGCCACCTAATCCCGACTATCTAAAAACATTCATAAAATAATATATATATGTATTTCTTTGATTATTTCTATCCCCGCCACTCCTACGGGTTATGGTGTGATTTTTGTGAGGAGGATCATGAAGAAGCAGAATGTGGCATTCTAAAATTCACTCCCCACTATTTAGCCCCATCGTTTCCTTGTAACGAAACCACCGAAACAAGCAGGAGTGGAAATAACGAGGAAATCCCTACACCTGAGCTCCATCGATCCTCTTTTCTAGACGACCTAGAACCCATAAGTGAAATAGAAAAAAGGGTCATCCAAAAAATCCAAGAGATAGAATCTTACTTGAAGGCACAAAATTCATCAAAGATTCCCTCCGACGGAGAACCGATGGAGAAAAAAATTAGGCGCACAAGACAACACCAAGGTCAACCAAACCTCTACCATAGACGACTGCGAAAACGAAAGCGATAGTCGTCCCGGTATCGATTCAGGCATGACGGTCCTCCTTACCGAGTTTGAATCTCACACCAACAACATGGACAGGAGCGAATCGACTCACACCTTCTTTAACAAGAGCCCGGGAAAGGTAAATATGGAAAAATCCCATTTTTCCATCTTTAAAGAAATCTTCTACCTTTCCGACAACCTCTTGCGTTTTCGTATCCCTCGCCTAAGCCTATGGTATATCCGACAGTATGGTGTTGTTCCAACCAGTAAGGAAGCGCCCGACATCAGATAATTCCTTAAATATTTAGGTAAAAAATTTAAATAAAAACTCCGACACGGGGCTGTGTTCCTTGAACATGGGGCCGTGCCCACTCTCTTCCCGTAACATGTGGCGTGTCGAATTAACACGGGGTCGTGCCACTCGTATTTTTTTGACACGGGGCTGTGTCGATAGTGACGTAGGCCGTGTTCAACTAACGGACAACATTCTCTGACACATGAGTCCGGCACAGGGCCGTGCTCGCGTACTGTCACTATCTATAAAGTCAGCCTTTGGGAGAATGTTTGGAACCATTCTCAAAAGCCAAGATCTCTGAGATTCTTCACACATACCAGAAGAGGTATGTTCTTAAAAAGTTCTCATTTGGGCTTCTTGTCGTTTCCTCTTTTTTGCATTTCCTCTTCTTCATCCTCCATGAACTCCATTGAAGCTTGAAGCTTCAAAATCTTTAATAGGAGGCTTATACTCTTGATTTTTAGCTCAAGGTTTTGCAAATTCACGTTAGCAAAACATTATTTTAAGTTATTTACGTTCAGAAAATAAAAAATCAGTCAAAACTAACTTAAAATAAAATTTTTATAGCTAAAAATCTGGAACAGATGGAGCAGCACGGGGCCGTGCCAGGCTGGCACGGGCCCGTGCTGAATAGTCTGACCTTTCATTTCTTTCTAACGGTTACTCATTTTCTTTCAAGATGGCGAGCCAACAGAGTGGAACATCGTCGACGAGCTCTAGAAGTTAAAGAAGAGGAAGAAGGCTCTCAATCGAGGCCACTCTCGTATGATACGTGAGTGCCTTAAGGGAAAGCCTTGATGAGATGACATTGGTGGAGGAGGTTCTCATAGACCGAGTGAACTACCTTACCATGGGGCTGGAGGATTGTTTCAAAGAAATCAACCTTTTGCATCAAAGGTTGAATATCTTGGTTTTTCCTCCCATGGAGCCAATCTTCCCACAAGAAGATTGGAACCTAGCCAACGAGATCATACAACCTACGGGTTGGGATGTGGAGATTACGCAGCCTCCTCCTATTGACGCCACTTTTGAGGTCCCGATCAATCCCGCACCCACTCAAGACGAGGTGGAAGAAGAGCCCTTTATCTTCCTACCAAGAGAGATTGAAGAAATGCTCAATAATCTCTAGCTTGGGTATGTCCGATAAAAAGCTATTAGTCCTCCATCTTCCAACATTCATAAATCTAGGAATGTAGCTTTTAGGTTGTTAAAAATCGATCTCGGAAAGGTATTTCCAAGATTTTATCTGTCTAGCTTTAGTTTAAGTAGGTTTGCAATTTTTCATTTCCGTGTAATGTTTCTATTTTAATGAAAAAAATGGATGTTTGGATGATGGTATTTCGAATAAATGTGTTAGAGAGAATGTAAACACAAAATGGATGATGAAATGGAACCCATGCATGTAAAACAGAAGCCTCCTGACTCATTTTCTACAAAACAGTGGCTGCAGCACGGGGCCGTGCTCACTCAGCACACCCCCGTGCCCGTCTGACTGTTGTCAAACATTGATCCAGAAGGTGGCATGGGCCATGCTCCCCCAGCACGCCCCCATGGCCACCCCACTAGTAAGTCTTCTGATTTCATTTGTTACTGGCACTTTGGACACGGGGTCGTGCTGCAAGTTCCAGTAACCAAAAATTTTTGTTATTTTCATACTTTTTACACATTTTTCTAAAAAAAAAAATCTTTTTTTGGACACATTGGGGACAATGTGTAATTTGTGACATTTGAGCCTCTATGAACATCATACAAATACGAATCCAATGAAATCTTGTGTTTCATTCTCGGGATTTGTACAATTAAATGTGACATTTACACATATTAATTCTTGTTCGATTTCAAGCTCTTAATCACTTTCTGGAAAGTTATACGCAAACTATTACATAAACTTAATCAATTTAACGCGACATACACTACGGAATAGTGACATAAGCTTAACATACCTTAAATAACCTTTACATAACTTAGAAATAAATTTTGAAGGGTTTGGTATGGCGAAAACAAGTTTATTCGATCATAGGGACAATTTGCGACAAACTGCAAAAGTCTGTCAATTCATATAGCAACGTACACTCCGGAACAAGATCATAAGCTAAACATACCCGAAATACCCTTAACATAGCTTAGAAATAAGTTTCTAGGGGTTCGGTATGTGAAAATATGCTTATTTGATCACAGGAACTAAAAGCGTCAAAACTGCGAAAGTATGCATATGCGTGCCTATCTTACGTTCTGACCATATCCAGACATCCAAAATTTTTTTTAATCATGAAAATATTGTATTTTAGTGATGGGAATGCAAAAATACCTTTCGTTTCGCAATTTGGGTTGTTTTCGCGTCAGTTACGACTTTCGTCGTAATTAACCGAAAACGCAACCGTACAACCAAACGAACAGAAATCTGTGATATTTTGAGCATAATTCAAGTTAAATATACTTTAACTTCATCATGGAGCTTGAAAATGTGGTTAACGAGTGCTAGAATTACCAAAACGCGATGAATCAAGCTTAGGGGCCAAAACTGCCATTTTTGAAAGATCTGCCCATGCGGCAGGCTTGCGGACCATATGGCAGACCTGCATGCGGCCCGTAAACAGTCCCCAAAACCTGGTTTTTAATCAGCCATGGTATTTCTTGTGTGTTGGCCAAGTTTGGGTGTTTTCCAAGCATTGAACCTGGTCTATACACTTGTAAAAATCATATTAAGCCTTGCTAAACACACAAGACACTTGGCATAATCTTGTGGCTCATGTATTCATCTATAAATAGCAAGCTTGTTCAATCTCACAACTTACTCAATTCTTTTCTATCTCTCACACCTTCTCAGATTGGAGGCTACCAACATTTTGGAGGCTTCCTACTGAGCATTCTTGGATCCTAGAACACAAGTATGTGTTCTATCCTAGTCTTGTTTAGTTATTTTAGCTATTTTTGAGCTAAAAGTCAAAAAATGTTTGACTTTCGGCTTTGACCATGAATTGGTCAAGACAAAGTTCGATTGAACTTTCCAACATGATCTTAATCACGATGGTTATAGTCCCTTGCGACTATACCTACTGATTACCACGTTGACTAGTCGAAGTGACGAGTTAAAATTTCGGTCAAAATGCACGTTTATGTGCATTTTGCAACGGAACTATTTTCGGGTATCAAAACACTTTATTTTGATACCAAATCAATTTTGTAACTAAGTTAAACATGCTTTAACATGTTTAACTCGTGACTTCTAGTTTAGTACTTATTAAGGGTCGTAAGTCAAGCTGTCTCGACAACTGCTTAGACTTTCGAACCTGACCCGTTTGGACGATCATTAGGATCTGACCAAACATATTTTGTGACCACAGTTGTATCGGGAATAACCTTCCGAGGTTATAACTTATGGTCAATTCCTTTAATTAGTTTATGGTAGGTAGTTTATATGCCTTAGGAAAATGACCAAATGCCCTTTTTGTGCATAAATTCAATTTAAGCATATGTAACCTAAATTTTGACACTTAAACTGATTATGCAACATTATCAAACATGTTTAGGCATATAAGACTTATCATAGGGCTAGTTAGACCATCCGAGCGCGCATTTGCGCAAATGACGCGTTAAAGTAGCGTAAACTAGCTTAACAGGTCATAACGGGTCAAAAGCAGTTAGGATAGGTTTCAAATCAGAAAGTAGGCTTTGTTAAACCATTTCATATGAGTTCCAACACTCATTTGGCTTACAAGACCTCATTCTATCCGATCTCCTGATTTAGGTCTCGATTATTAACATAGTGATCCGATACTAGGTGTCAATTGATTCCTTGATTGACCGAGCTTTGTTAGTTCACTTAATCGATGATACCTTGCAATCTCAGGTGAGTACATAGTCCCCTCTTTTTGTCACACCCTGACTTTTGTGGAAGCGTGATTATGGTGTGACTTTCTTAATACCATTGCATTCAATCATAACAACAACTAAATGATAAAAACCATAGACTTGTCATCCATTAAATAAGTTTAAACATAACAACATTGTCTTAAAACGCCAACTTCAAACACAAGTTTTACAAACCATACAAATTGTTTTAAGAGTTCACTAAGGACTCGACATGAAAATATAACCAAGGTTTGGAAGACGTGTCTCGTCCAGGAGTAAAACACCCAACTCAAACCTCAAAACCACGGATGACATCTTTATTCACATGCAGCATGAACTTCCAACGCCCGCCAGATCCACTTACTATTTCCCTGAAATACATGTATTTTGAAAACATCAACAAAGGTTGAGCGAGTTCGTGTATTTGTTTGAGTGTATGTATAAACCTTTGAAACCACTGTAAGTATGTATGTACGTTTATAAATCCCGGTATGAAAGCAACAAGGAAAACAGATCACCAATGGGTTGCAAGGCCATTGATATGTGTGACGTGATGCAGGTAGCTCAAACCTAGCAAATTTTGCACCGGGCTTCCGGATATAAGACATAGTCTACCCATGGGCCAAACCCTGCTCCAACATGGGCGGGGCTCGCTACACCCAAATAGATCTATCACTCATGTCCCTCGGTCCTATAACTAGGATTGATGGCCTTAAGCGTTGTGCTCACCACTCACATGATCTAAGTGTACCCTTCCTTAGCTAACCATACCAAATAGCAATGTATGTAAACAGTTGTAACATGTATTTCACCCCCGAAGTTATAAAACTGAAAACAGTTAAAAGAAAAAGGGGGGAACACGAAACTCACAGTCTTGCGTCTTCAACAATCGTAACTCGAACTTCTCCGGTGAACACGACTACCTACAACGTACTAATGTCTATTAGACGAACGGGTCTTGCCTTGACTTAGTGTTAACATTTCTGAGTTACGTTTCCTTTACGCTTCTGATATTATTCCAAGTTATATAATTATTGTCAAAATAATTAATATTTTAACTTAAATTATATTTATAAATTTTTGGAATAATTGTTAAACAATATTTTTGTAACAATACTTCTCAAGTATTAATACTTGTATTTCTTCCCAAGGATGGGGGTATCTTAAACATGCGTATTTTGCCATATTTTGGGGTCGTATTCCGGTGTGCATTTATACGTACGAAAATACGTATTCTTATTGCATTAAGTATCTTCATACTTAATTTCACATTAATTATTCCGGAATATTTTCTTTAATAAATATCCAATATATATATTTCCAAAAGATATATTTTAAGGAATATTACTTAGAAAAATTATTCATAATTTCTCCTTTGGCAAAAATATTAGTAATTCCCAAAATTATATATTTTCAAGTCTCACTTAGAAAATATATATAAACTTATTTTTACCCAAAAATAATGTATTTCATGTTTACTCAAGGAAATATATATTTTTCCCAAAAATAATATACTTTCTAATAATTCCAAGAAAATATATCTTACTTCAAAAATAATATATTTTCTCTTTGTCAAAAATATGATATAACTTTGTAATAATTGGAAAAATCATAATTTCATTCCTTTGTATACAAAATACTATTTACCAAAATATTTTGTGAACATATTTTCCGGAATATTTTGTAAGTTACATTTCTTGTTCGGTTTCGCCAATATTTTGTGTGTAACTTGTATATTTATCCCTTGATATTTTGGTAATATTTTGGATGATAATTCTTGGTGTTTTAATGTGTTATATTATTTTAAGTCCTAAAATAACATAACTATTACACAAAGTATACACATAATCACACACATTATGTCTTTAATGTACACATATATTCTAAATATATATCTAGCCACTTTTATTTATAAAAACCAACCTCCAATACTTATATTTTTGTAACAAAAATTATGGCAAAGCTTGTATGGAAATCTCATGGTTAAAACACACTTGTAAATATTTGTTTAAAATATTTTTCTAAGTGTTAATATTTTTAGAAAATTTTGCCATAGTTTCCCCTAAAAATGGAGGTTTTCATGCATTCAAGCATATCATTTTCTTTTGTAAAAATCACCACAATCAATTTACAATTATCAACAAACAAAAACTTACTAATCTTTCCCAAATCATGCTTAATCTACTACTTCATGAACTTGAAAGTTTATGAAAATTTGTAGTAACTTGGTAGTGTGTTTAGTGAGTTTAGTTATCCTTCAAAATGTGTTTACTTCTTTAAAAATTTCATTTTTAGAGAAGTTGGATGTTTACAACTTCAAAACATATTTTCTAAAAGTGCTTCTTTATGTAATCTTTTTGTTTCACAAGTGTTTCTACACTTGTTTAACCATCAAAAATAGTGTTTGTTTATGTAAGAACCAAGATTTAACAAAACTCATATTTTTAACTTGGTTCTTTTGAAATACCATTTATAAATTCTTAGATCTATATGTTTAACAACTTACTTTGATCATGATTTTCAAGAAAACAACTTTATTCTTTCCAAGTTCATGATTCAAGTGTGGATGATCTTTCATCCTACAACCTTCTTACTTTCTCATCTTGCTAAACTATGTTTCTAATCATGGTTTAGCAAGATGTTATGATGATCAACATCATCTTTACAAACAATCAATGATCAACAAGCATTCATACCATAAACAACTTAGTTTCAACAAGATTACTTCATAAATCAAGCTTATGTTCAAGTTACATGCTTATGTTCTTTAGTGTTCTTGATGTTCTTAGTTATGATACTACTTTAACGACTAAAAATGGATGTAAAATAGAGTGTTTAAGGATCTTACCACTAGCACAAGGCTAGGGATGAATCAAGAGTAGAAAGTGAGTGGATAAAAGCAATGAGAGAAGGTCCTTGAAGTTCCAAAGCCACCAAGCTTCCTTATACACTCTCTAGCACCCTTGTATGTATGGAAATAGATGAAGAAGGTTGGATGATGGTGGTGGTGTTAGTGTGGGTGTTCGGCCGAGAATGGGGGAGGAGAGGGAGGAAGAAGAAAGTGTGTGTTGGTGTGTGAAAGATAATGAAATCTTAATCTCCCATGTTATACTTATAACCATGTTAATTCTTTAACCATTGTGTAATGTGTCTAAAATCAAGAGACAAGATCCAAGATTACAATCTAATGAGATTTGATGGTGGGGCCTTGTTTGGGCCGTAAATAGGTGGGGGGGTGGTCTAGCATAGGTTTAACCATTAAGCTACCATTTAGTTCATATCCAAGTGTAAGTTAAGTGTTTTGGTTACTAGATATTTTGTATGATGTGTTATGATGTTCGGGGACCATAACTAACTTGGAAACATTAAAACAATGCTTCTAGTGTAATTTTGATGTTTCGGGTAGTATCCAGTTGTTTGGTTAGATACTGATTCGTGAAAGTGCTAAACTATACAGTTTAGTGTTCTTTATGTACCCTTTTGTGACACTTTTAATTCCCGACACTTAGGAAAGCATTCAGGACCATTTTACCATGTTTTTGCATCATATTTATGTGTTAAAAAGCTGATTTATACTGAATTTTGCTAAATTCAGCACTTTGTGTGAGTTTTAGGGACTTTTCGGCACTTAAACTATCACCTAGAATGCAGTTTTGTGGTCCTTACTTCCCTGCACTCTATACTAGTGTAGTACTTGGTTTCTGGCTCATTCTGAGTCTCAACATACTGTCTGTCTATGTACTGAACTCTGTCAGCTTATTCCTGATTAATCAGATAACTGTGTTAACTGTATTTAATGCATCATTTGAAGCAACTTCTTCTCCATCCCATGGAGATATTCGTCCACAAGATTCTCCTTCTTAAGAGCTTCTTTCAGCGCAGCATGAATGCACAACGAGAGATCTGTCTGTATAATCATCTCCAAAGCCCTAACCCTTATGATCTTAATCCTCTCTTTTCAACTTAAGGCATCTGCCACTACATTCGCCTTACCTGGGTGATACTTGACTTCACAATCATAATCGTTTAACAACTCAACCCATCGTCTCTATCTCATGTTAAGCTCTTTCTGATCGAATATGTGTTGTAAGATCTTGTGATCTGTAAAGATCGTACAGCGTGTACCATACAGATAATGTCGCCAAATCTTCAATGCAAACACCACTGCGCCTAATTCTAAATCATTCGTGGTGTAGTTCTTCTCATGAACCTTCAACTGGCGCGAAGCATAAGCGATAACCTTCTGTCGCTTCATCAGCACACAGCCTAATCCCTGATGCGAGGCGTCACAATACACCACGAAGTCATCGGTGCCTTCGGGTAGGGATAAAATAGGTGCATCGCAAAGCTTGTTCTTTAGCAACTGAAATGCCTCTTCTTGTTTATCTCCCCATTCGTACTTCTTATCCTTTTGGGTAAGGGAGGTCAAAGGTTGAGCGATTTTCGAAAAATCCTCCATGAATCTGCGATACTACCCAGCTAAACCTAGAAACTGGCAGATCTCTGTTGGCGTCTTCGGAGTTTCCCAATTCTTAATCACTTCGATCTTGGTGGGATCCACATGAATTCCATCCTCATTCACTACATGACCGAGGAACTGAACCGCACGCAACCAGAACTCGCACTTTGAGAACTTTGCGTATAATTTCTCTTTCTTGAGCAGCTCTAAGATGGCTCTAAGGTGTTGTTCATGCTCTTCCTTCGTTCTTGAATAAATCAAAATATCATCGATAAATACAATCATGAATTTATCGAGATATGGCTTGCAGACTCTATTCATCAAATCCATAAATACTGCTGGCATGTTTGTCAACCCAAACGGCATTACTAGAAACTCGTAGTGTCCATAACGAGTCCTGAAGGCAGTCTTCGGAATACTCTCCTCTTGAATTTGCAGCTGGTGATAACCTGATCGAAGATCGATTTTGGAGTAATAACTTGAACCTTGAAGCTGATCGAAGAGATCATCAATCCTCGGCAAAGGATACCGATTCTTGATGGTTAACTTGTTTAGCTCTCGGTAGTCGATACACATACGAAAACTACTGTCCTTCTTCTTGACAAATAGCACTGGAGCTCCCCAAGGCGAGAAGCTCGGTCTAATAAATCCCATGTCTAGAAGCTCTTGTAGTTGCATTGACAGCTCTTGCATCTCAGAAGGCGCAAGTCGATAAGGTGCCTTGGCTACGGGCGCGGCGCCTGGAACCAAGTCAATATGGAATTCGACTTGCCATTGTGGCGGCAATCCTGGCAAGTCTTCGGGAAAGACTTCAGGATATTCCCTCACAACTAGGATATCTTCCAGCTTTGGCTCAGCGGCTTCCTTGTCCACGATGTGCGCCAAGAAGGCAACACATCCTTTTTGCAAACATCTTTGGGCCTTCAAACAACTGATAATCCTTAGAGGCGTATCGTGTTTCTCTCCATGCACTACAATCGTCTCTCCATTCGCCATCGGAATGCGAATGGTCTTCTCGTGGCATACGATCTCCGCTCGGTTGCTTGATAACCAGTCCATTCCAACTACCACGTCAAAGCTTCCCAACTCGACTGGCAGAAGGTCAACCGTAAACTCGTGCTCTCCAAGCTCTATTACACAGCCTCTAATGACCTCATTTGCTTCTACTAGCTTTCCATTAGCTAGCTCTATCGAGTACGGAATATCTAGATTACTAGCTACTAACCCAAGCATATTCTTAAATTCTAGAGATACAAAGCTATAATCGGCACCAGTATCAAACAGTACAGATGCAAAGAGTTGGTTAATAGGGAACGTACCTGTGACTATGTTTGGATCTTGGCGTGCTTCCCTAGCTCCAATGTTAAAATCTCTCCCCTGAGCTTGGTTATTCTTTGGGCAATCTATCTTGAAGTTCCCAATATCCCCGCAACTAAAGCATCCTTGCTTGTTTCCAGCACCACCTTGGTTGTTGTTGCGGTTTCCATTTCCATCTTGGTTCCTAGTACCACCACGATTACCATTACCGCCATTTCCTCCTTGATTATTTCTATTCCCAGTACCGTTTCCACCACGGTTTCCACTACCACTACCATTACCTCTCTGGCCACCATAACCATGACCATTACCATTACCATTACCACCCCAGCACGTCTCCTTCGAATGACCATTCCTTCCACAATTTTCACACTTCCTATACCTACATGGGCCGGCATGATGTAACAGGCATACATCACACTTAGGCAAAGTGCCCGTGTAACCTTTCCCCTTATTCTCTGAACTTGCAACACCAGTTTTGACCTCAGCTGGTGGGTTTGCATCTTTCTTCTTGTTGCTACTGTTGCTTCCTTGGGTACCTTTCTTGAAGTTAGAGAACTTCCTTTTGTTCTCACCTGACGACTCAACATGAGTCTCCTTTTTCTTTCCATCAGAGGTTGAGAACTTGTTCAACCTAATCGCTTCTTCTGTCAATGCCAAACTTAGATCAATGGCCTCGGTGATCGTTGTAGGCTTTGATGTCGTCACCATGCTCATGATTTGGGGTGCCAATCCCTAGATAAAACGCTCGATTCTCTTGAACTCCGGATCAACCATGTAAGGTACAACGCAAGATAGGTCATGGAATCTCTGTATGTACTCAGCAATCTTTAGACCATCCATCTTAAGGTTCCAAAACTCTGTTTCCAATTTTTGTATCTCAGCCCTCGAACAGTACTTCTTGCGCATGAGTTCCTTCATCTCATCCCAAGTCATGGCATATGCAGCCTCTTCTCCCAGTGTCTGAACTTGTAGATTCCACCATGAGAGAGCTCCGTCTAAGAACAACCTAGAATTGTAGGTGACCTGGTGCTCCGGCGCACACTTGCTCATTCTCAGCACAGAATCGGTTTTCTCAACCTATCTAACGAAAGCTATAGCACCCCCGGTTCCGTTGAAATTCAGAGGCTTGCAGTCAAGGAACTGCTTATAGGTACAACCTGTACAAGCAACATCATTCACAGAGAGTGTTAGCGAACGCACATGGAATATCCAAATGTAACGTAATGTGTCTTTAGTGACTTAAACATTACCATGAGGTGGGTTATTTCCTGAGGTACCTCCGCTATGTTCAGAGCGCAAGGCCTCGTGCTGTGCTATCGCTTGTGAAATCCGTTCTTGTAGTTCAGCCTCTGTTGTGGGCAACTGATTGTTTCTCCGAGGAGGCATCTTCTAAAAGAAGATTGTATAGGTCAGGTCTTATGTATATAAGCATGTAGTATGTGTATGTAATAGCATTTATCAACGCAAGCAAGCGTATAACACCACATTCATTTTATCAATGTCTAATTTAACAATGTATATAATGAGAATATTGCGATTGAGCTTTCATAAATCATCGACTACAAATACAGTTACATGTTCTACAAATGTATCATCTCACATCAAAAGGGACTACGGGGCCACACTACCCTTGTCCAAAATGTCTATCAATCTACAACAGTCATATACTCAAAAAGTGGTCTCCAAATGGCTCTGCAAGCTAGGCTCAATAGCGATACTCTCATCAAAAAGCAGGCTACCTGCATAAAACCAAAAACCGGCTATGCTGATGGCGGTGGAGGAGGAGGTGGAGGAACGAAAAGCAAGCTGCGCACATGCGCTAACTCCTCCTCAAGATCATAAACGTGACGCAACAGGTAACTAATCTGCTGCTCCATGGCTAGAAATCGAACATCGAAATCTGGATAAGGCAAAAGAGGAGCAGGTGGAATCGTAAAAGGTGACTGACATGAACAAGGTGGAGGACGTGGAATCCTCTCAAGCTCTATAAATCTATGACACAAGATCTCCTGCTGAAGCTGCAAAGACAGGAGTAACTCATCCCTCGTGTAGCCCATAAAGTGGGAAGGATGGTATGGATCCGAAACTGGCATAGTGTTCGGCGGAAACCATATGAGTTGCTCACCTGGCGGTGCAGAAGTAGAATGAGCAGTAGGTGTATACTGAGGCATGTGAGGAAAAGCTGCTGACTCGTGTGGAACATGGCCAGGCTGCTGGCTAGACGGGCCTTCCCCTGGACAGGGTGGAGGAATGTCCTGCAAGAATGTGATAGGCAGGTCGGTGCAGTGTACATCAGACACAATCGGGTGAAATGGGGCAGCATCAATAGGTGTAGGTGCATGAGGGGGAGTAACTGGCTCAACAAAAGGAGGCATATCATAATCATCATCATCTATCCACCCATTGCTGGTGGAAGCGTAACGGGGATCTATCTGATCAGCAAAAGCAGCAGGGTCAGCGGGTGCAGGGATCGGGTCTGGTATAAGTGGTGCAACATCAGGTATGCCAAATGGTACAGGATCAAAATCAGGCAAGGGCTCAGGAGCAGGTACAAGCTCGGGATCAGCGGGTGCATCAACAGGCTGATCGTCGGGAACAAAGTCTAGCTCGAGTTCAAGATCAAAGTCGTGTGGAGGAACAGGTGCGACAGACAGGGCCGTGTCAGTATCAGAATCAATGGGGTAACGCTGCAATCCCAATGCATGCAAAGTGGTGGATGACACAGACTCGAAAGAATCTGGGGCAGAATGATCAGATGAAACCTCAATAACAGGAATCTCAACGAATGGAACAACAATGACATCCTCAGCTGGAACTCCATCACCCTGGGCATCATTAGGGGGTCCATCAATTAAAAGATCGACATCATCATCAGACAAGTCATCAAAAGGCAAATCCTCGAAAGGAAAAACCGGAAGAGGCAAAGGGGCGAGGATCGGAACCACGACGTGCTCACCATCGGGATGTCCGAGGATGAGATGGTCCTGGTCAGGAATAGGAATAAGAAAGGGATCCTCGTGGGGTAAACCATCAGCATGCGGTACATCGTCGCCAAAATCAGGTAATGCAAAAGGCTGGAAATCGTCATCGTCATCTGACATCATCTCCGGGTCACTCTCAGTGTCGGAGGTATAAATCTCTGGCTCTGGGACGATCTCGTCGTCCGAGACAATTGCCATGGGGTCGACAGTATCAGACACTCCACTCTCAGATGAAGACATAGTGTCTGTAACAAAACAATCACAACATATGCACATATATCAACAATCATCAATACGCATGTAATCAATAGCAATGTATGCACGTATCCATCCTAGTCTTCCCAGACATTCCCACCCAGTCTCTCAGACTGAACTACATAGTCTCTCAGACTAAACCTCCCAGTTTCTCAAACTGAACTACCCAGTCTCTTAGACTGAACCACCCAGCCTCTCAGACTGAACCATGAACATAAATTTTGAAATGTGTTTCATGTCTTTTGTCTGTAAAAATGTTTGTCTTCCTGGATCTGGGCATTGTATGCAACTGAAAATATGTTGTGAAAATATTTTCGTGAGAGCCCTAATGATTGTAGTCTAGACTCGAGAAGAAATCCTAGTTCGCTACAATCGAAGCTCTGATACCAAGCTGTCACACCCTGACTTTTGCGGAAGCGTGATTATGGTGTGACTTTCTTAATACCATTGCATTCAATCATAACAACAACTAAATGATAAAAATCATAGACTTGTCATCCATTAAATAAGTTTAAACATAACAACATTGTCTTAAAACGCCAACTTCAAACACAAGTTTTACAAACCATACGAATTGTTTTAAGAGTTCACTAAGGACTCATTAAAAGACATGAAAATATAACCAAGGTTTGGAAGACGTGTCTCGTCCAGGAGTAAGACACCCAACCCAAACCTCAAAACCATGGATGACATCTTTATTCACACGCAGCATGAACTTCCAACGCCCGCCAGATCCACTTACTAATTCCCTGAAATACATGTATTTTGAAAACATCAACAAAAGTTGAGCGAGTTCGTGTATTTGTTTGAGTGTATGTATAAACCTTTGAAACCACTGTAAGTATGTATGTACGTTTATAAATCCCGGTATGAAAGCAACAAGGAAAACAGATCACCAATGGGTTGCAAGGCCATTGATATGTGTCACATGATGCAGGTAGCTCAAACCTAGCAAATTTTGCACCGGTCTTCCGGCTGTAAGACATAGTCTACCCATGGGCCAAACCCTGCTCCAACATGGGTGGGGCTCGCTACACCCAAATAGATCTATCACTCATGTCCCTCGGTCCTATAACTAGGATTGATGGCCTTAAGCGTTGTGCCCACCACTCACATGATCTAAGTGTACCATTCCTTAGCTAACCATACCATACCAAATAGTAATGTATGTAAACAGTTGTAACATGTATTTCACCCCCGAAGTTATAAAACTGAAAACAGTTAAAAGAAAAAAGGGGGAACACGAAACTCACAGTCTTGCGTCTTCAACAATCGTAACTCGAACTTCTCCGGTGAACACGACTACCTACAACGTACTAATATCTATTAGACGAACGGGCCGTGCCTTGACTTAGTGTTAACGTTTCTGAGTTACGTTTCTTTTACGCTTCTGATATTATTCCAAGTTATATAATTATTGTCAAAATAATTAATATTTTAACTTAAATTATATTTATAAATTTTTGGAATAATTGTTAAACAATAGTTTTGTAACAATACTTCTCAAGTATTAATACTTGTATTTCTTCCCAAGGATGGGGGTATCTTAAACATGCGTATTTTGCCATATTTTGGGGTCGTATTCCGGTGTGCATTTATACGTACGAAAATACGTATTCTTATTGCATTAAGTATCTTCATATTTAATTTCACATTAATTATTCCGGAATATTTTCTTTAATAAATATCCAATATATATATTTCCAAAATATATATTTTAAGGAATATTACTTAGAAAAATTATTCATAATTTCTCCTTTGGCAAAAATATTAGTAATTCCCAAAATTATATATTTTCAAGTCTCACTTAGAAAATATATATAAACTTATTTTTACCCAAAAATAATGTATTTCATTTTTACTCAAGAAAATATATATTTTTTCCCAAAAATAATATACTTTCTAATAATTCCAAGAAAATATATCTTACTTCAAAAATAATATATTTTCTCTTTGTCAAAAATATGATATAACTTTGTAATAATTGGAAAAATCATAATTTCATTCCTTTGTATCCAAAATACTATTTACCAAAATATTTTGTGAACATATTTTCCGGAATATTTTGTAAGTTACATTTCTTGTTCGGTTTCACCAATATTTTGTGTGTAACTTGTATATTTATCCCTTGATATTTTGGTAATATTTTGGATGGTAATTCTTGGTGTTTTAATGTGTTATATTATTTTAAGTCCTAAAATAACATACCTATTACACAAAGTATACACATAATCACACACATTATGTCTTTAATGTATACATATATTCTAAATATATATCTAGCCACTTTTATTTATAAAAACCAACCTCCAATACTTATATTTTTGTAAAAAAAATTATGGCAAAGCTTGTATGGAAATCTCATGGTTAAAACACACTTGTAAATATTTGTTTAAAATATTTTTCTAAGTGTTAATATTTTTAGAAAATTTTGCCATAGTTTCCCCTAAAAATGGAGGTTTCCATGCATTCTAGCATATCATTTTCTTTTGTAAAAATCACCACAATCAATTTACAATTATCAACAAACAACATTCACTTACTAATCTTGCCCAAATCATGCTTAATCTACTACTTCATGAACTTGAAAGTTTATGAAAATTTGTAGTAACTTGGTAGTGTGTTTAGTGAGTTTAGTTATCCTTCAAAATGTGTTTACTTCTTTAAAAATTTCATTTTTAGAGAAGTTGGATGTTTACAACTTCAAAACATATTTTCTAAAAATGCTTCTTTATGTAATCTTTTTGTTTCAATAGTGTTTCTACACTTGTTTAACCATCAAAAATAGTGTTTGTTTATGTAAGAACCAAGATTTAACAAAACTCATATTTTTAGCTTGGTTATTTTGAAATACCATTTATAAATCCTTAGATCTATATGTTTAACAACTTACTTTGATCATGATTTTCAAGAAAACAACTTTATTCTTTCCAAGTTCATGATTCAAGTGTGGATGATCTTTCATCCTATAACCTTCTTACTTTCTCATCTTGCTAAACTATGTTTCTAATCATGGTTTAGCAAGATGTTATGATTATCAACATCATCTTTACAAACAATCAATGATCAACAAGCATTCATACCATAAACAACTTAGTTTCAACAAGATTACGTCATAAATCAAGCTTATGTTCAAGTTACATGCTTATGTTCTTTAGTGTTCTTGATGTTCTTAGTTATGATACTACTTTAACCACTAAAAATGGATGTAAAATAGAGTGTTTAAGGATCTTACCACTAGCACAAGGCTAGGGATGAATCAAGAGTAGAAAATGAGTGGATAAAAGCAATGAGAGAAGGTCCTTGAAGTTCTAAAGCCACCAAGCTTCCTTATACACTCTCTAGCACCCTTGTATGTATGGAAAATGGATGAAGAAGGTTGGATGATGGTGGTGGTGTTAGTGTGGGTGTTCGGCCGAGAATGGGGGAGGAGAGGGAGGAAGAAGAAAGTGTGTGTTGGTGTGTGAAAGATAATGAAATCTTAATCTCCCATGTTATACTTATAACCATGTTAATTCTTTAACCATTGTGTAATGTGTCTAAAATCAAGAGACAAGATCCAAGATTATAATTTAATGAGATTTGATGGTGTTTGGGCCGTAAATAGGTGTGGGGGGGGAGGGGGTCTAGCATAGGTTTAACCGTTAAGTTACCATTTAGTTCAAATCCAAGTGTAAGTTAAGTGTTTTGGTTACTAGATATTTTATATGATGTGTTATGATGTTCGGGAACCATAACTAACTTGGAAACATTAATACAATGCTTCTAGTGTAATTTTGATGTTTCGAGTAGTGTCCAGTTGTTTGGTTAGATACTGATTCGTTAAAGTGCTAAACTATACAGTTTAGTGTTCTTTATGTACCCTTTTGTGACACTTTTAATTCCCGACACTTAGGAAAGCATCCAGGACCATTTTACCATGTTTTTGCATCATATTTATGTGTTAAAAAGCTGATTTATTCTGAATTTTGCTAAATTCAGCACTTTGGGTGAGTTTTAGGCACTTTCCGGCACTTAAACTATCACCTAGAATGCAGTTTTGTGGTCCTTACTTCCCTACACTCTATACTAGTGTAGTACTTGGTTTCTGGCTCATTCTGAGTCTCAACATACTGTCTGTCTATGTACTGAACTCTGTCAGCATATTCCTGATTTATCAGATAACTGTGCTAACTGTATTTAATGCATCATTTGAAGCAATATAGTTTTTATGCAATATTGGTATGACATTTAACAATGTACGATGCACGTGTTTGTGTATGGCAGAAATCAAAATGCAGTTACTTGTAATTTCAGCACAGTCATTAAGCATTAATCAAGATTAATTAATTTGTACGGATACCTGGATTTTTTACAGTTGTCACACTTTTACCGCTTTCAAATGTTTTGGGGTGATATACATGTGCTTAGTTGTTACTTTCGTGATTTTCATATAAATATGCCATAAGTAGGCTAAAACGGGTGTTTAACTGGGTACCGGGTATTTTATCTAGCGTTTAAATCCCGGTTTACGGCGTTCTAAATTATTTTTAATAATCTATAAAAATAATCTTTCCAAAATATTACTGGGATAAATTTCAGTTGCCGAGACAGGCTGCGTTGTCCGTGTTTTGCAGTAGAAGCATTGTGTCGCGCAGAAACACGCGGTACTCGCTTAAACTTGAAAAATAACGTCTTTAGGCGTTTTAATTTATTTTTTAACACGGACCTGATTAAAATAAAATTTTAATCATAACAGAATATTTTTGGGATTTAAATATTATCCGGGCGGTCACCAACGTTCGTTTCGCAGTTTTGTCGTAAATAGTTCTTTAGTTCGAATAAACATGTTTTCGGCATACCAAACCTTCCGAAACTTATTTCTAAGTTATGTAAGGGTTATTTAAGGTATGTTAAGCCTATGTCACTGTTCCGGGGTGTTTGTTGCATTAAACTGGTTATATTTACGCATCAGATCGCGTATAACCTTCCAGAAAGCGATTTAAAGCTCGAAATCGAACAAGAATTGATATGTTCAAACGATACGCATATTTTTACAAATCCCAAGTATGAAACACAATATTTAAATGATTTGGTATTTGTTTGACGGGCGTAGTGACACATGTGTCACAGTCTCCCCTACTTTAGGAAATTTCGTCCCGAAATTTGTTCGTAGGAGTCTGTTTGTGACGCTGTGTTAAATAATTGTCTTGTGCGGAATCTTGGGTTATATTCATTTGCATTGAATAACCCATTAAGGAATTCCATGTAAGGCACAACATTATCATTCCCTAATGGATGCTCCTTCAGATCTTGCAGGAAGTGGGAATGGGTTGTTATACCTATGATGCCCATCCCCTAATGGATACTTCCTTGATCATTGCAGGAAGTAGGGATGAGAGATTGACTAAATTAATTCACAGTTATGAGAGTATCCTTTAAGATTCTAACTATTAAGATAGAAAGATCTCACAAGGATTTAGCTCTTTGTTTAAATGTCTTGTAAAGTATTCTTAGAAATTCAATATTCATTTCTCTCGATGGATATTCTTCAGAAACAAAAATGAACGGATGATTCATTTTCCTTAACGGGTTCTTCAGAATTGGAAATGAAGGATAAACAACGGATATTCATTTCCTCAACGGATATTCTTCAGAAGCGAAAATGAACGGACGAAGTCATTTTCAACGGTTGCTTCCTCAGGATTGGAAATGAATAGAGTGACAACGGATACTCATTTCCTCAACGGATATTCTTCAGAACGAAAATGAATGGATAATTCATTTTCCTCAATGGGTATTCTTCAGAACTGGAAATGAAGGATTAACAACGGATATTCATTTCCTCAACGGATATTCTTCAGAAACGAAAATGAACGGACGGAGTCATTTTCAACGGTTGCTTCCTCAGGATTGGAAATGAATAGGGTAACAACGGATACTCATTTCCTCAACGGATATTCTTCAGAACGAAAATGAATGGATAATTCATTTTCCTCAACGGGTATTCTTCAGAATTGGAAATGAAGGATTAACAACGGATATTCATTTCCTCAACGGATATTCTTCAGAAACGAAAATGAACGGACGGAGTCATTTTCAACGGTTGCTTCCTCAGGATTGGAAATGAATAGGGTAACAACGGATACTCATTTCCTCAACGGATATTCTTCAGAACGAAAATGAATGGATAATTCATTTTCCTCAACGGGTATTCTTCAGAACTGGAAATGAAGGATTAACAATGGATATTCATTTCCTCAACGGATATTCTTCAGAAACGAAAATGAACGGACGGAGTCATTTTCAACGGTTGCTTCCTCAGGATTGGAAATGAGTAGGGTAACAACGGATACTCATTTCCTCAACGGATATTCTTCAGAACGAAAATGAATGGATAATTCATTTTCCTCAACGGGTATTCTTCAGAACTGGAAATGAAGGATTAACAACGGATATTCATTTCCTCAACGGATATTCTTTAGAAACGAAAATGAACGGACGGAGTCATTTTCAACGGTTGCTTCCTTAGGATTGGGAATGAATAGGGTTAACTCTAGATACATGATAGAACTTGCTCTGATTTCTGTGCACTAAATTCCATAATTATGTATGCATCCTTAATTACGTAATTCCTTGCACAGTCCGCACAGTTTGTTTTATAATATGAAGGGGATAGAACTTTGAACAAGGTCGAGATAACTTTGATTAGGTCAACACATAGTCACATAATTGTTTTCTTGGTTATTAATTTGTTATCAGTTTGTTATTAACTTGATGTCGATTTGAACAAGGGTATTCAAGGTACACCAGGAGCCCAGTCGATGGACTTCAACGTCCTCAAGAATCTATCTAAAAAGATAGGATGATCTTCCAAAAATTCGATTTCGTTTACAAGGAAACGCAACATTCGAATTAAGGTGCATAACAATTAAGGACTTACGGAAATATCCTTAGGTACCCTATCAAGGATTTACAGTGGTACTTTGGGTATTCGTCCAGAGTTGTAACTTGCGCCTTGTACTTTGTTGCCTTGGAAGAAACGGGTACTTAGGATTTCCGTGGAAAACGCAAGAGATCATAAAATAGAAGAAATTTGGGGGTTGTCTGTTTTTCAAGGAATACGATTCCTTGATTGTCGGTATCATAGGGGATATGTTGTTTATACATGCAACCACATAAATATATTGCAATGTAAATAAAATATTTATTTATAAACAACGATAACAACTGTTTCATGGAACTCGACAACAAAAGAAAATAATACATAAGACGTGATTATTTCTAAACGGTGTTGTCTTCTAGTCGGTCAGATGCTCATCCCTGTGCTGGATTTGCATTAGCAAGCCTTGGGCAATTTCTTCGGAAATGACCCATCTCGCCACAGTTGTAGCAAGAACCCGGTGGAAAACGAGCTTGAGCAGGATTGTTGTTAACTTGATTGGGTGCAGCTGCAGTTGGGCAAACCCTTGCTGTATGACCTATTAGTCCACAAATTTGGCATATGCGGCACTTCACACCAGCATGATGATGTAGGTTACATTGGTTGCACAAGGGTGCAGTTCCGTTGTATGGCTTCCTAGCAGGAGGTTGAGCTGGTTGGTTAGGAACGGCTTGATCATTATGAGCGACCACGGCGAAGTTCTGAGAAGCCTTTCGCTTCTTTGACTTCTTGGGGAATTCAGTCTGTTCATCCCTTGGTTTCGGTTCCTCGACTGGTTTCTTATCACCTTTTCGGAAAAGTTTACCTTTACTGATCTGAGATTCAGTCAAGGTGGCAGATAGCTCAATGGCCTGTCTAACCGTAGTAGGTTTGCTACCAGTAACAATATCTTGTACTGGGTCAGGGAGGCCATCAATGTACCTTTCGATTGCCTTATCCAAAGGTGTAACCATATTCGGGCATAACAGACTTAACTCCTCATAACGATCCGTGTAGGCTCGATGCTCACCGCTATCTTGCTTAAGATTGTCAATTCCCCTTTCCAAGGCCCTGATCTCGTGACGAGGACATAATTCCTTCATCATCAGAGCTCGAAACTCTTCCCACGTCTGAGCCAGTGCCACATTGACACCCCTATCTCTCATCACACCATTCCACCATGTCAAAGCTCGTTTCTCAAAGACACTAGATGCGAATTCTACCTTTCGCTCATTTGGGCATTGAACATGTCTGAAGGTGCTCTCTAGACTCTCGAACCATTGCAGAAGTGCAGTCGCTCCTTGAGACCCAGAAAACTTTGATGGCTTAGCCGAGTTGAACGTCTTGAAGTTGCAGGGGGCATTATTGTTGTTGAGAGCTTGGTTACATTGAGCAACGATGTTCGGGATTGCAGCAGTTATTTGCTGTGTAATGACAGCTGCCAGTTCTTCAATAGGTTTCTGATTTTCGCGTCGTGGAGGCATTCTAAAGAAAAAGGGAAACAAGAGAGAAAACAAATGAAATGGCATTGGGTAAGAATAGGATGTTACAATTACCGACCAAAATCATGGGTGATGGTCATTTGTTTGAACCATGAAGCAAACAAACGACACACAAAGGCTGAATCAAAGTAAATAGGTCCTCATAATGTATCACGAAGACATGCTCGCCTATAAGTGGATACTCACCCCAAGAGTTCCCAGGTAAGAGTGACTGGTCCGATACAGCAGATTTGTACGAACACTCTAGCCTTAGACAGAAAACTCAGGGTACGGGCACCCACCCTTCCATTTTGCACGTGTTCACACTATTTAGACCAAACTTCGACGAGATTTGAAAACTTTAAAGGCGTAAAGCCTAAAAACTAATCATCTAAGAATAGATGATCGATTTTCAAACAGAATTGAGATTTGTGTACTTGTTTTGGTAATCACCTAAGGATAGGTGATAGTATAGTTTTAAGATCTAAACACAAGGTAACTTGTGTTAGGGTCCTAGGAAGGTTATAGTCTAGGTCAAGATTTTACTAATAACCTAATTCCCTATAACCATGAGCTCTGATACCAACTCTTCTGTCACACCCTGACCTCGTAAAACAACAAATCATGGCGAAAACGTCGGGGAGTGCTGTGGCAGAATCATTGTTTCACAACACATGGAATTTATAATGTTGATTTATTACATAATAAGTTACATTGTCTTTGAATTTGATCAACAAATAGTACAATTGCCGTTCGTGTTTTTATAATTACTAAGGCCCATGTCCATCCTATGTAAAGCAATCAACAGTCGTCACGAAATAAAACCTTAAACATATGTGAAAGTAAATACGTCAGCATAAAAATGCCTGTGAGTAACATAGGTTTAGTGTTGAAGATTCATGACCTTAAATGTTTAAGAAATGTTTAGCGAAAAGTAGTCATGAACCTTTGAAAATGATTTCTTTTATAAAATCATAAGAGAATCAATATGATAATCGAATGATGTAAAAGATTAATGTACGGTTAAATAGATAACCAAATGAAAATAATATGTATGAATAAGTCATGTCTTTGTAAAAAGAAAAATATGTCATATGTAAAACAATGTCTTGTGTATTCAATGTCTTGTATAACAAATGTCAAGTCATAACTAATGTATTGTTCAACATATCGAAATGCCATAATCAAAGTAAGCATGTCATGTAAAGATGTCTTTGTAAACCATGTACTATGTAATGCTAAGTCAACATGCTAAGTAAAGTGTTCACGAAATCAAGGTGCTAAATATGCTAAGTCAACACATGAAGCAAACAGGTCCTTGAAATCATGTACTAGGCAAACTAAGTTAAATGCTCAATGTCAAATGTCCAGTATAAACCAAGTCTTGTATAAATGTCAATGTCCAATGTCAAATGTCAAATAAAATGTCTTTGAAACCAAATATTAGGTATACTAAGTCAATATACCATAAAAATGTCTTTGGAATAATGTACTATATGTAATAAGTATTAAAACAGGTATAATGTCATGAAAACGGAACGTAAAGTTTATGCACATATGCTTCACCCCAAAACATTTGAAAACGTAAAATAGGGGAACTATGTACTCACCTTCGGGTGCGTTTTTATAAGTTAACGAAATCCCCCAAATTGTTTATTTGTCCTAAATTAAATAAGAATGATTAAATAAACAAAACTCACAAAAATACATGAGTTTCTCCGATACTTGGAATTTTCACATAACTTTGAGTTTTCTCAAAAAGTTATTATTTTTGATTATTTTGGTGTATATGTATATATATACTCAAGCGTAACACACATAATCTTGTCAACACTAACACATGATCATACACATATTGCAAAACACATAGCACATTATAACACATAAAATAACCCATGAACAACCCATTCTAGTGTATGTTGAAATACACTTTTTTTAGCGATTCGGTGACATTTTTGGGCGTCGGAAGTCACGTATGACTAACCAATCACCAAGTAAACTTAATATTAGTTAAAATACTTGTTTTTATATCAAAAATATCAGTTTGGTTACTGATCTAAAATAGTTTTGTAAAAGTCCTCCGAAAAGACGATTTTTGACCGTTTTACCGCATAGTTTTGCATCAAATATTACCCGAACCATCCCAAATCGAAACGACTTGAAATTTTAACACAACCCATGTTATTTACTGAATAAAATAATGGTTATACTCATGATAGTGCAGGTCTTAAACAAAGCATATAAATCATGCAAATTTCACATAATTTACCACTTTTTAAGCTATATGTACAACATGCAAAGCTATCAATCCTATGTCAAAGTTTCATGCCATTATAATACATCAAATAAATGCTATTTTTTGTGTTTATAACCAGTTCTAAAATAGTTTTTGTCATTTAACCATTTTTCATCCCTTCTTGAGCTTTAAACCAACATATTTTCACATGTACAAGTGCCTAAAGCATACCATCATAGCAACATCATTTTTTTTACGAGTTTAAATACATCAAATATGAGATTTATTCAGATTTATTTGCTGAAGTAATTTACATTTAACATATTACACATAAATCACCAAATACTTGCATTTTTACCACCATTCAAGAACATGTAACAACATAGACAAGTACTTAACAACAAATCAAACTTCAAGACTCATACACACATATATATGTACGGTTATACATACATATATGTACATCACCATTTTTGTTTGTTTCAAGACCCATTTCATTTTAGATTTCAAGTTTAGTGAAAATCCCAAGATTCAAGAGAAACTTCAAATCATCAAGAACAACCAAGAATCAAAGTATGATTTAAAAATAAATGTTATACCTTCAAGATTCAAGTAGGTTGTAGGATGATATTTTGATGATAGGAAGCTTGTAATCACTTGACAACACCTTGGAATCACCTTAGATCTTCATACTAACTTGAAGGTTGCTTGAAATAGGACTTGAAGGTGATGAACAAAGCTTTGAAGGTTTGAAGGTAGAGAGAGGAGAGAGGGGACGGTTGGGAGGGAGAGAGAGTGAGGTTGAGTGGAGTGTTGATCTTGTTGAGAAGATATGCAAAGATATGTAGAAGATGTTTGGAGATCTCAAGAGATAGCATGCAAGACAAGTGTCACCAAGGATCAAATGAAATATTTTCATGATCTTACAAAATATTTGGTGGGGCCACATGAATTACAACCGAAAATTAGATGGGGGAGGGGCCAAGGTGTAAATTTTTATATAAATATGCCATAAGTAGGCTAAAACGGGTGTTTAACTGGGTACCGGGTATTTTATCTAGCGTTTAAATCCCGGTTTATGGCGTTCTAAATTATTTTTAATATTATATAAAAATAATCTTGCCAAAATATTACTGGGATAAATTTCAGTTGCCGAGACAGGCTGCGTTGTCCGTGTTTTGCAGTAGAAGCACTGTGTCGCGCAGAAACACGCGGTACTCGCTTAAACTTGAAAAATAACGTCTTTAGGCGTTTTAATTTATTTTTCAACACGGACCTGATTAAAATAAAATTTTAATCATAACAGAATATTTTTGGGATTTAAATATTATCCGGGCGGTCACCAACGTTCGTTTCGCAGTTTTGTCGTAAATAGTTCTTTAGTTCGAATAAACATGTTTTCGGCATACCAAACCTTCCTAAACTTATTTCTAAGTTATGTAAGGGTTATTTAAGGTATGTTAAGCCTATGTCACTCTTCCGGAGTGTTTGTTGCATTAAACTGGTTATATTTACGCATCAGATCGCGTATAACCTTCCAGAAAGCGATTTAAAGCTCGAAATCGAACAAGAATTGATATGTTCAAACGATACACATATTTTTACAAATCCCAAGTATGAAACACAATATTTCATTGATTTGGTATTTGTTTGATGGGCGTAGTGACACAGGTGTCACATATGTTTACTTAGCATACTTAGTACATGGTTTTTACTTGACATGCTTACATTGGTTATGACATTTGGTATGTTTAACGGGACAAGAATACATTCATTAACAATGATCATGTCGCTCGGTAGTATGTAATGGTACCATAGGACTTGACAAATCCCGTTCCCGGCTTCCTAGGTTTGTTTGGAAGTAGGGAATGACAAAATCCGAAAACATTTTTGATAAACCTTTGACTTGTTAAGGGTTTATCCGACAGTCTCAAGGCTTGAATGTATGTGATAAACACAACCACATAAATGTTCGTATCAATAAAGCATTGGTTTTGCAAAACATAACTTTTGATTTAAACTTTGGTTTATTCAAAGACATTGTTTTGTACATGACATTTGGTTACACATGACATTTGATTATACATGACATTATACATTGGGTTTGAGTAAAGACTTTTTAGTCACCATACAACACATTGGTTATTATTTGAAATTTGATTATACTTGACATTATACATATGGTTTGAGTAAAGACTTTTTTTCAGCTCACAAGACATTTGATTATCCAAGACATGGTTTATACCTGACATTGCGACATTATACAGTGTTTTGACATGACATTTGACATTGGCTTAAACAAGACATTTTTGGTAGTTATTGATAAGTGATTTAAATAACGAGGCGTGTGTAATATGATAAAAGCATGGTGGATATGCCGCTGGTACTTCCTATGTATAAGTGCTTTTATGATATTATATATCGTAGCATTATTTAAACCACTTCGACAAAGACAAACACATGATATACAAAGACATAACATATTGTTCAAATGACACTGTTTTACAAATAACATATTTTATACAAATTCATTTTCTTTTGGTAAATCATTTAACCATACACCATTCTTTTATATCATCTGATTTTCTTATTGATTTTCACATGATTTTACAAAAGAAAACATTTTACAAGGTTCATGACTACTTTTTGTTAAACACTTCTTTTAACTTACAAGTCATGAATCCTGCATTAACAAAACCTATGTATCTCACAGCCATTTTTATGCTGACGTACCTATTTTCACATGTGTTTCAGGAGCTAACGTATGATGATGATCGTGATACACTTAAGCGGACTTGGGCCTTAGTGACTTAAAATCCAGCAAGACAAGTTTAAATTATGTCCCGTTTCCTGTTTGAACTAAGAAAATGTAAAAATTTTAATTAATAAAACCAAAATTTAATTCCATGTGTTATGAAACAATGATTCTGTTACAGCACTCCCCGATGTTTCCGCCGCGGTTTGTTATTTTACGCGGTCGGGGTGTGACAGAAGAGTTGGTATCAGAGCTCATATGTAACACCTCGAAAATTCACGTCCTATAAAGTGTAGACACGTGTCATATGTTTTAAAGCCCTTATAAAAGTTGACAATCATGGAAAGTATGTGAATATACGTATTCTAAATGTCAACAGTGAATAAATATACAGTACATTAACCCTACATGATGCTCATACCTTCAAACGAATAAATCATGGATCATACGAAGCTAAAAGTGAGAGATTTCAAACTACAAGGGTTAAATGTGTCAACATGTCTAAGTTATACTTCTGAGTGACCTTTTGACAAACCCGAAGCTTTGTAACGGTTAATTATGCTCACTTGAATGCACGATTTAAATTTCGTAAAGTTTCGTTATCGTATGAGAAAGTTATGATCAAATTCGTGTGCGAAGGGTTAAACCGTAAACGTTGAAAGTTAGGACTTTTCGGGTAACAATAATATTAACCGGGGACATAACAAAGTGGGTATATGTTTTAAAGCCCTTATAAATCGATTTTGAGGGTTCATAATGCAAGAAACAAGTGTCTAAACGGAGTTTGAAGAGCCAAGGATCAAATAGCAAAAGATCAAAAAGTGCAGATTTTCTGCAGACGCCGTCGCGCCACGCGAGAGGCCCTCGCGCCACGCGAGGGACTCCCAGCTCCGAAATTCTTGGCTGTTGTCTGCCTTTTGCATTCAGCTCGATTATTATCCGATTTTCCACATAAAGGGCGACCCCTAGACACCCCCTAAGCACTAGGAACATGTGTTGATCAGTTGTGGTGGGTTGTAGACTCATGTGTCAAGGATTTGTGGTGGATTAAACACTATATAAAGGCCATGATATGCACCATTGTTCTTCACACCTTCCTCTTGCAATCTGATCATTTCTGGAGCTCCAAGGCACTCTCAAGTGATCACTAATCAAGCTTAGGACTTTTGTAAGTTGGCTAATCCTTCTTTAATAATGTTTAGCTTAGTTATTTAGCTAAAAGTCAAACCATCGTAATTACGGTTTGACTTCGAGATTAATTAATAATGGCTCAGTCAAATCTCGAATTAAAAGTAGTTATAAGTTGGTAATTATGTGGGTAATAAACCCTCAAAAGGGTTCCCCCTGATTCCCACTCTAACTAGGTCAAAAGTCGGGTCAAACTTGTTAACAAAAAGTCAACAGGAAGCTTAAATTCTAATTTATGCATAATTAGCAATGTAAAACATATACAACCTGTTTGATCATTATTATAACTTGGTAATTAGTGTAAGAACATGTCTAAACATGTTCAACCCGACAATTTACTATAAAGACCCGGTTCGGAACCGAAAGTCACATAGTTTGACTTTCACTTTGACTTTCAGTTCTGACCCGTTTAAGCATGTTTTAGAAATGCCTTAGAGCTTTATTTGCACCAGGTTACATGCTAGTATAACCCTCTGTGATTATACACCTCGGATCATTAGTTATCCAATTAATATGCATGATTCCGTTAATTGCTCATATGTTGACCATTATGCCCTTATTACCTTAAAACATGATTTTTGGAAATGTAAAAGAGTAGAAACCTTAATTACTGATATATAAACTTGCATACAAAATTTGACATCAGTTTGAGGTGTAGGTTAAGAGTTATGCTCGTTAGCGTAAAATTTAAGCTTTATGTTAATTAAACGGCGTATTTAGCGTATAGCCTACTTAAACATACTTTTTGATATCAAACTCTTTACCCACTGATGTAATATATTATTTTGGGATTTTTAAAGATTTTTAATTAATTTTAGGCTGAGCATAACTTATAGTCGTAGGCTTAATCCGGTGATTGTCGGTTTTGCCCTTACGGGCTATAAAATGAGTTTTACATATCTAAACGACTCCAAACCTTTTGCTAATGATCACATATGATAAATAAATTATTTTAAGCCTTCTGAAAATATAAAAATATCAGATTTATGTATCAAACCCGGAAATGGCCTCTAATCGCCTTTTTAAGCGTTTTTAACGCATAGTATGTACTAAAACTATTTTAAACATACAAGGGTTGATACCTACTGATATTTGAGGCAAATTATAATATTTTAACAGTAAGCAAAGGTTGATAAACTCAGACTTCAGTTTTGAGCTTTTCGGCTTATGTGAAATTACCAAAATACCCCTACGGGGCGTAGTTTGGTTATAATTGATGAATTTCACGTATATACTTTAACCTACTGATATAACTTAGAAAATTGAGTATATTTGCTGATTACATCAGGTCTGTAACTCAGGTTGGCACTTAAACTCTTTTACAACCTTTAAAATGACCAAACTACCCGTACGGGGCATAGTAGTGTGATTAAATTCATTTCGGGCATAATAAAAGACATCTTACTGATGTCACAACATATATGAAGCATATTAACTTAGGAAACCTGTAAATAGCTCTCATGAATACCCGTTACGCTTATTACGCGTTCGGTTCGGTTTGGTTTATGTAACTAGTTTACATAAATTAGCCGAAACGGGTCAAACCTTATCGGTTTTATCTCAAAATCCAGAATGTGAATAATAAACCCATATTAAGCAAGTCTCTAAACTTTTAGGGTCCAAATCACATTCTATCCGGTCTTCGCTTAATCGTGCGTAAGAACCGTATCTTTGAAACTAGCCGGTCTAAGCTTAAGCTTAATTAAAGACCCGTTAGGATTCTAATAGGTTATTATAAAACCTTCGTTCCAGATTAGGAGGACCACTAAAAGCTACGTGCATTTTGCTTATTGTGATTTATACATTACTCAGGTAAATACTTTTAACTTATTTTCCCTATGCGGGCTTGGGTTACGGTATATAGCATACCGCTTGATCGAGCATCAAATCTTCCATCGTTGGGTGGTTAATTGAATAATTTGATCGGCTCGTTTAAACAGTCTTGTTTACTTAAATCCTTTGGGGGGTTAATGACCATGTCCCGGATATCCCTGGCATCATTTTACGAAATGGCCATGACTTAAGCGCGGGGTGTAGGCGTACACCCGTCAGTGCACAAAAGAATAATGTGGTGTGTCTATTGATCTTTAACCCGGACAAGATCCGGGCTACTGAACGCACAAGTAACATGTAATTCGTTCACAAGATTATAATATTAAATAATTCACCCAAGTTATAAAAATGTTTATGCCATGGGCATCCAAACCAATTTTAAATCATTTTCCAAAATGAGTCAGTTGATTGTATTTACCAGTGTAAACTGACGTATTTTCCCAAAAAGATTAAATGCAGGTACTAAACGTAATTGGCTGGATTGTCTCCTTAGCATCAATAAAGAGTCTCGCAAGCTTAAGATGCCTGAAGTCTGTTGAACCATTGTTTCCATTTTGTTTCCGATCCTTCTGTGGATAAATTTCCGAATATTGTGACGTTTGATATTACAATAATAAATTCGGTTGTAATTATATCTTTCAAATTGCTTCCGCTGTGCATATTAAATATTGTGTTGTTTGACTATTATGTTGCCAACCACGTCACGATAATCCCCCACCGGGCCCACCGGTGACACGTGGAAATCGGGGTGTGACAGGTTGGTATCAGAGCCAACATTGAGTGAATTAAACACTAGCCTTCTGTGTTTAATCTCAATGACACAATTGCACATTTCTAAACTTTCGAGTCTAGACATATAACATAGGACAAATTCCACTTTGTTGTGTTGTCCTTTATTTTGCATATATTTTGTTTTGTTATCTCATGCTGTATTGACAGGATTGAAAATGCCGCCAAGATTCTTCAGGAGAAGAGGAAGAAGCAAGGGGCCAGTCACCGCCCCCAATGATAATGAAGCTGGACCTTCGCATATGCGAGCTCCATCTACCACGGAAAGCGACGATCCCCGGCAGAACTGGAGGAACCTCTTCGAGCCGGCTAGACGGTCGGTCTCGCACAGTTTGACACCTCCCGTCCATAACCCTTATGGGCCACAGCCGGAGTATGAGCCCAACAACCCTCAACCGTCCTACATACCGTTACAGCGATCCTTATCGCATCATTCGTATGGAGACCCTACACCTGTCTTCAGGGGCCGGTTTAACCCGGCCGATTATATACAAGAACCAGTGGGTTTTAACCCATTGGGACCAGAGGACCACTTCTCCGGAGATCACGCGGATGACATGGACGAGGATACGGACCCCGTCGAACCTGCCAGTGGTACACCAAATCATCCAATAGAGATCTCTGACGGATCTTCTTTCCACGGATCACCCTATGGTGGTCCAGACAGCTTTCAAGCCATGTTTACCAGGCACGAATGGTACTATACACCTCCTCACCATTCATCACCCTCGCATCATTCGTCGCCTCATCAACAGCAGCAGCAGCCACAACAGCAACATGATCCCTCTGTGGATTCAAGATTCGTGACAGTCACGCCACCGCCTCCACCGCCGCCAGTGCAACCGGCACCTCCACAACCGCCAAGGCGAAGGAGAACCGGTGCCCGCATGTCTTCACGAGCAGGAGATTTTCATTTCAGCTCCCCTCGTCAATCCAGTGGCAGCCACTATCCGCCACTTCAGGAGGACCCACAGATGGGTGGACCTTCGCAACCAGCTGTACCACAGCCACCGCCGATGGGTTTTGATAACCCAATTCCAGCATATACGGGTTCCATGGCATACAACCCGTTTGAACCACCAACTCACCACAACTATGGTTACGCGGAGGCCGATCCTTACATGGTAGCGGCTAATTATAACGCTCTTCACCCGGAGGGACCATACGGAGCTCCATGGGGGAGTAGGTTACCCGACTCAGGGGTACCAGATACCTCCTAGGCCCATTATTCGGACTCAATCGCAGCCGCCACGGTTTTCTCCCCTAGAAAGGGAGGAAATTCTTCAGAGGTTGGATGAAGTAGAGCGAGGCTTCCACCGTGACCGTAGGGAGAGACAGAGCTTCTTCCAAGGATTGGCAAGCTTGATCAAAGGGAAGAACAAGAAGGATCACTGAATCCTTCCAATTGTTATTGAGCCCCTGCGTGGGTGTATTTGGTTGTTAAGCCCCTACGTGGGTAAGTATGTTTGTTTGTTGTTTTGAGCCCCTGCGTGGGCCTATTTTTCCATAAACCCCTACGAGGGTATATTGTATGTTATTGTTTAAAGTCCCTGGGTGGACTATTATGTTGTATGTGTAAGTCCCTGCGTGGACTATTATGTTTGTTGCTTGACCCCTGCGTGGGTAACTTGTTTGTTTGAAAAGACCCGTTTAGGGCAACGTGTAACCTATTTATAATTAATGGAATGTTTGTTTTATAAATTTCATGTTTGCCTTATGTGCATAAATAATTTATATATGAAATAAATAAATTCAAATCATTCCTTTTGAAATAAGCTGCCTATATAAATTTTTAAATAAAAATCTTAAAGAGTGAAACCTAGCCTTCGGGTCAATTATAAGACCGGGCCAAGATGGTAAGACCTGTTAAAAAGATTCAAATCATTAATTAAGAATCTTAAAGTGTGAGACCTAGCCTTCGGGTCAATGAAAAGACCGGGCCAAGATGGTAAGACCTGTTTAAAAGATTCAATCCCTGTTAACATCTGAAAACATGTTAACACTCCTGGCAGATGTGATTCATTTAAAATCACACACGTTATTATATAAGAATCTTTTCAAAGATTCCAAACCCAACTAAATGATCTCTGAATCATGGGTTAAATCATCAATTAAGATGATCATATTTTGACCATACGTGGTAATATGGTGCCTACTGGCCCTGCTCATTTCCATATGAGCCAAAAGACAGTGGTAGCTATGACTCCCTGTCAGAAAAAGGTAATGAACTATGATTCAAACCTTCATGCCTTGATTCTCTGAAATCATGGCTTATAATTTATAATTGTCCATGTGACTAGGCCTTTTGTGCTATAAATAAAACTATTATTGTTTTATCATTAGGATAAGTTATATTAAAATCCTAAATAAATTTGATCAATAAATTAACCAAATATGGTCTCTGTTACCATGGTTAAAGAATTACCCTAAGGGGCAATTCCATAATAAACTCCCAAATAAACTATTGTTCTTGTTTTCTGTAACAGCTCAATTAAAATGGCTAACTCAGACGAGATAAATAGTCATCCAGTGGAGGACAATGATAACGCCCGAATTACTTTAACGGGTGATGAATTAAAAGCGATAGTAGACGGCGCTGTTACACAGGCTTTAGAGCGGCAGTACGAAGAGTACAGTGGGACTCGAAGTAGGACCATATCTAAACCGCATTCGAAGCCACCTTCCAAAAAGGAAGAACCCAAGAAGGATGATGATAGACTCTCCTCAAACCACAACAGTGCTCCGTCTCAGCAGAATGTACTAAAGCAAGAACCCCGTACTAAGGGTTGCTCCTATAAATACTTTGTCTCGTGCAAGCCCCGGGATTTTAATGGGGAAAAGGGAGCCATTGACTGCATGACATGGCTAGACGAGATGGACACGGTTGTGGATATCAGCGGGTGCGCTGAGAAGGATATAGTCAAGTTTGTATCACAATCATTCAAGGGGGAAGCTTTAGCCTGGTGGAGATCTCTGATCCAAGCCACCGGGAAAATCCCATTGTACAATATGTCTTGGGATCAATTTGTTGCCCTTATCAGGGAAAATTACTGCCCTCAACATGAGGTGGAGAAGATAGAATCTGATTTTCTATCATTGGTGATGACAAACCTTGACTGTCAAGCTTACCTAACGAGCTTCAACACGATGTCCCGATTGGTTCCATATCTGGTGACCCCGGAACCAAAAAGAATCGCTTATTTTATCGGTGGTTTAGCCCCCGAGATCAAGGCAAGCGTGAAGGCTTCTCGGCCAGCTACCTCTAGATCTGTAGCTGACATATCTTTGTCCCTTACTTTGGTTGCGGTCAGACAAAGATCGCTGAGGAACAAAGAGGCTGAGAAGAGAAAACGTGAAGATGAAAGTTCACGGAGGTCGAACAAGAAGCACCGTGGGAACGGTGATAACAAGAAGGGATCTGAGTCAAGGAAAGATGGGCATCAGTCTGGTGAGAAGCCCAAATGCAAAATTTGCAAGAAACAGCACTATGGAAAGTGCAGACTCGAGTCAAACTCACAGACTCAGTCAAAAACCTATGCTTGTGGCATATGCAAATCCACGGATCACAAAACCTTGGATTGCAAGAAGATGAAAGACGCAACGTGCTACCGTTGCAATGAAAAGGGGCACATTAAGACCAACTGCCCTAAATACGCCAAGAAGCCTGAAGAGGCCAAGAAGACCAATGCGAGAGTCTTCAGAATGGATGCAAAGGAAGCAGTCCAAGACGATAACGTGATAACAGGTACTTTCCTTGTAAATGATATCTATGCAAGAGTACTGTTTGATTCTGGCGCTGATAAGTCTTTCGTAGATAATAAGTTTTGTGAATTGTTGAAATTACCTGTCAAAACCTTAAATGTGAATTATGAGGTAGAGTTAGCAGATGGCACGCTAGAAACCGTCTCTACTGTGTTAGATGGATGTGTTATATCCATTAAGAAACACTCTTTTCCTCTCTCTCTACTTCCATTTAAGTTAGCCGGTTTTGACATAGTCTTGGGTATGGACTGGTTATCTCACAACCAGGCCCAAATCGTCTGCAACAGAAAGCAAGTGGTGATAAAGACTCCGTCTGGTGAATCACTTACCATTCGGGGAGATACCCAGTATGGGCTGCCTGAGCAAGTGACTATGCTCAAGGCTTCCAAGTGTTTAAAGAAGGGTTGTGTCATCTACATGGCACAAGTGATCATTGAAGAGCCTAAACCGAAGATCGAAGACATTCCTGTCATTTCTGAATACCCAGAAGTTTTTCCGGAAGAGCTACCTGGTTTACCACCAGATAGGCAAGTGGAATTCAGAATCGACATCATCCCTGGAGCCGCACCTGTTGCTAGAGCACCTTATAGGTTGGCGCCGACAGAGATGAAGGAATTAAGGACGCAATTGGACGAATTGCTGGCTAAAGGTTTCATTAAACCTAGTTCGTCCCCTTGGGGAGCGCCAGTCTTGTTTGTCAAGAAGAAGGATGGATCGATGCGTCTGTGCATAGATTATCGTGAGCTGAATAAGGTCACGATAAAGAATAGGTATCCTTTGCCCAGAATCGACGATTTGTTTGATCAATTACAAGGGGCAAGTTACTTCTCGAAGATTGATTTGAGGTCAGGCTACCATCAACTGAAGGTTAGAGATAAAGACGTGCACAAAACTGCATTTAGGACTCGTTATGGTCATTACGAGTTCCTAGTGATGCCTTTTGGGCTCACTAATGCACCGGCCGCATTCATGGATCTCATGAATCGCGTTTGCAAGCCGTACCTGGATAAATTCGTCATCGTCTTCACTGACGACATCCTCATTTACTCGAAGAGCCAAGCTGATCACGAGAAGCATCTCCGTTGCATTCTGAAGCTACTTCACCAAGAGAAGCTCTATGCCAAATTCTCTAAGTGCGAATTCTGGCTTCGAGAAGTCCAATTCCTTGGACATGTGGTTAGTGAGCGTGGTATCCAAGTGGATCCCGCTAAAGTTGAAGCAGTTATGAACTGGCAAGAACCAAAGACGCCTACAGAGATTCGTAGCTTCCTGGGATTGGCAGGATATTACAGGCGTTTCATTGAAAATTTTTCAAGGATTGCTGCGCCCCTAACTTCTCTAACTAAGAAGAAGATTAAGTTTGACTGGGGGCCTAAGCAGCAAGAAGTTGAGCAATGCTCCTGTGTTGACATTGCCTGATGGAATCGAAGAATTTGTAGTTTCTTATGATGCATCACACACCGGGATGGGGTGTGTGCTTATGTAGAAAGGCAAAGTTATTGCCTATGCATCACGACAGTTAAAGGTGCACGAAAAGAATTACACCACCCATGACTTGGAATTGGGTGCTGTTGTATTCGCACTAAAACGGTGGAGGCATTACCTATTTGGAATCAAGTGTGTGATCTATTCTGATCACAAGAGCCTCCAGCATCTGTTTAATCAGAAAGAATTAAACATGAGGCAACGCCGTTGGATGGAGACTTTGAATGACTATGACTGTGAAATCAGATATCATCCCGGCAAGGCGAATGTAGTCGCCGATGCCTTGAGTCGAAAGGAAAGGGTGAAACCCATCCGAATCAATGCCAAGAGCATTGAAGTAAAGAACAGTTTGACTGAAAGGTTGTTAGCTGCACAGAAGGAAGCTGTGTTGGAAGCTAACTATCCTAACGAAAAGCTAGGGGTAACTGAGGAGCAGTTAACTCTTAGCAAGGACGGAATTCTAAGATTAAATGGACAAATATGGGTTCCAATTTATGGAGGACTTCGTGATGTTATCCTCCAGGAAGCCCATAGTTCCAAATACTCCGTTCATCCTGGAGCTGATAAGATGTACCTGGATCTAAGGGCAAATTATTGGTGGATAGGCTTGAAGAAGTCTGTAGCCACCTATGTAGCTAAATGCTTGACATGTGCGCGAGTCAAAGCCGAGCATCAGAAACCGTCAGGTTTGCTACAACAGCCGGAACTTCCCACATGGAAGTGGGAGATGGTGACGATGGACTTCATCACCAAGTTGCCAAAGACAAGGAAAGGTAATGATACAATATGGGTTATAGTTGATAGACTGACTAAGTCAGCACATTTCTTACCCATCAAGGAGACTTATAGCTCCGATATGTTAGCCCAGTTATACGTAGATAAGATTGTAGCTTTACATGGCATACCTGTGTCTATTATCTCTGACAGAGATACTAGATACACGTCCCATTTCTGGAAAAGCTTCCAACAATCTTTGGGCACACGTTTGAACTTTAGTACGGCTTACCATCCTCAGACAGACGGTCAGAGTGAGCGTACTATTCAAACGTTGGAAGACATGCTACGTGCATGTGCGATTGACTTGGGTGGTAGTTGGGATAAGCACCTACCCTTAGTCGAATTCTCCTACAACAATAGCTACCATACCAGCATTAAGGCTGCGCCTTTTGAGGCATTATACGGTAGAAAGTATAGATCGCCCATTTGTTGGGCAGAAGTTGGAGATGTCCAATTATCAGGACCAGAGATAGTCTTTGAAACGACGGACAGGGTTGTCCAGATTCGTGACCATCTCAAAGCTGCCCGTGATAGGCAGAAGAGTTACGCAGATCCAAAGCGTAAAGCTTTTCACTTCGAAGTAGGTGACAAAGTGTTGCTTAAAGTATCGCCCTGGAAGGGGGTGATGCGATTTGGTAAGAAAGGCAAGCTAAGCCCGAGATACATAGGACCTTTCGAGGTTATCGAACGTGTCGGGTCAGTTGCCTATAAACTAAACTTACATGAAGAGCTCAGTGGAATTCACAATGTGTTCCACATCTGCAATCTGAAGAAGTGTTTCGCTGACGAATCACTGGTTATACCGCATACAGATGTGCATATAGATGAGAGCTTAAAATTTGTGGAAAAACCTTTGTCGATTGAAGATCGACAGGTAAAGAAGCTTCGTAGGAAGCACGCACCTATTGTAAAGGTCAAATGGGATGCCCGTAGAGGTCCCGAATTCACGTGGGAGGTTGAATCCACGATGAAAGAAAAGTACCCTTATTTATTTCAGTAAATCTCGGGTCGAGATTTATTTTAAGGGGGTGAGGATGTAACACCTCGAAAATTCACGTCCTATAAAGTGTAGACACGTGTCATATGTTTGAACGTGTGAAAGAATGTTCTGAAAGGACTAAAGTTGACAATCATGGAAAGTATGTGAATATACGTATTCTAAATGTCAACAGTGAATAAATATACAGTACATTAACCCTACATGATGCTCATACCTTCAAACGAATAAATCATGGATCATACGAAGCTAAAAGTGAGAGATTTCAAACTACAGGGGTTAAATGTGTCAACATGTTTAAGTTATACCTCTGAGTGACCTTTAGACAAACCTGAAGCTTTGTAACGGTTAATTATGCTCACTAGAATGCACAATTTAAATTTCGTAAAGTTTCGTTATCGTATGAGAAAGTTATGATCAAATTCGTGTGCGAAGGGTTAAAGCGTAAACGTTGAAAGTTAGGACTTTTCGGGTAACAATAATGTTAACCGGGGACTTAACAAAGTGGGTATATGTTTTAAAGCCCTTATAAATCGATTTTGAGGGTTCATAATGCAAGAAACAAGTGTCTAAACGGAGTTTGAAGAGCCAAGGATCAAATAGCAAAAGATCAAAAAGTGCAGATTTTCTGCAGACGCCGTCGCGCCACGCGAGAGGCCCTCGCGCCACGCGAGGGACTCCCAGCTCCGAAATTCTTGGTTGTTGTCTGCCTTTTTCATTCAGCTCGATTATTATCCGATTTTCCACATAAAGGGCGACCCCTAGACACCCCCTAAGCACTAGGAACATGTGTTGATCAGTTGTGGTGGGTTGTAGACTCATGTGTCAAGGATTTGTGGTGGATTAAACACTATATAAAGGCCATGATATGCACCATTGTTCTTCACACCTTCCTCTTGCAATCTGATCATTTCTGGAGCTCCAAGGCACTCTCAAGTGATCACTAATCAAGCTTAGGACTTTTGTAAGTTTGCTAATCCTTCTTTAATAATGTTTAGCTTAGTTATTTAGCTAAAAGTCAAACCATCGTAATTACGGTTTGACTTCGAGATTAATTAATAATGGCTCAGTCAAATCTCGAATTAAAAGTAGTTATAAGTTGGTAATTATGTGGGTAATAAACCCTCAAAATGGTTCCCCCTGATTCCCACTCTAACTAGGTCAAAAGTCGGGTCAAACTCGTTAACAAAAAGTCAACAGGAAGCTTAAATTCTAATTTATGCATAATTAGCAATGTAAAACATATACAACCTGTTTGATCATTATTATAACTTGGTAATTAGTGTAAGAACATGTCTAAACATGTTCAACCCGACAATTTACTATAAAGACCCGGTTCGGAACCGAAAGTCACATAGTTTGACTTTCACTTTGACTTTCAGTTCTGACCCGTTTAAGAATGTTTTAGAAATGCCTTAGAGCTTTATTTGGACCAGGTTACATGCTAGTATAACCCTCTGTGATTATACACCTCGGATCATTAGTTATCCAATTAATATGCATGATTCCGTTAATTGCTCATATGTTGACCATTATGCCCTTATTACCTTAAAACGTGATTTTTGGAAATGTAAAAGAGTAGAAACCTTAATTACTGATATATAAACTTGCATACAAAATTTGACATCATTTTGAGGTGTAGGTTAAGAGTTATGCTCGTTAGCGTAAAATTTAAGCTTTATGTTAATTAAACGGCGTATTTAGCGTATAGTCTACTTAAACATACTTTTTGATATCAAAATCTTTACCCACTAATGTAATATATTATTTTGGGATTTTTAAAGATTTTTAATTAATTTTAGGCAGAGCATAACTTATAGTCGTAGGCTTAATCCGGTGATTGTCGGTTTTGCCCTTACGGGCTATAAAATAAGTTTTACATATCTAAACGACTCCAAATATTTTGCTACTGATCACATATGATAAATAAATTATTTTAAGCCTTCTGGAAATATAAAAATATCAGATTTATGTATCAAACCCGGAAATGGCCTCTAATCGCCTTTTTAAGCGTTTTTAACGCATAGTATGTACTAAAACTATTTTAAACACACAAGGGTTGATACCTACTGATATTTGAGGCAAATTATAATATTTTAACAGTAAGCAAAGGTTGATAAACTCAGACTTCAGTTTTGAGCTTTTCGGCTTATGTGAAATTACCAAAATACCCCTACGGGGCGTAGTTTGGTTATAATTGATAAATTTCACTTATATACTTTAACCTACTGATATAACTTAGAAAATTGAGTATATTTTCTGATTACATCAGGCCTGTAACTCAGGTTGGCACTTAAACTCTTTTACAACCTTTAAAATGACCAAACTACCCCTACGGGGCATAGTAGTGTGATTAAATTCATTTCGGGCATAATAAAAGACATCTTACTGATGTCACAAGATATATGAAGCATATTAACTTAGGAAACCTGTAAATAGCTCTCATGAATACCCGTTACGCTTATTACGCGTTCGGTTCGGTTTATGTAACTAGTTTACATAAATTAGCCGAAACGGGTCAAACCTTATCGGTTTTATCTCAAAATCCAGAATGTGAATAATAAACCCATATTAAGCAAGTCTCTGAACTTGTCGGGTCCAAATCTCATTCTATCCAGTCTTCGCTTAATCGTGCGTACGAACCGTATCTTTGAAACTAGCCGGTCTAAGCTTAAGCTTAATTAAAGACCCGTTAGGATTCTAATAGGTTATTATAAAACCTTCGTTCCAGAGTAGGAGGACTAGTAAAACCTACATGCATTTTTCTTATTGTGATTTATACATTGCTCAGGTAAATACTTTTAACTTATTTTCCCTATACGGGCTTGGGTTAGGGTATATTGCATACCGCTTGATCGAGCATCAAATCTTCCATCGTTGGGTGGTTAATTGAATAATTTGATTGGCTCGTTTAAACAGTCTTGTTTACTTAAAGCCTTTGGGGGGTTAATGATCATGTCCCGGATATCCCTGGCATCATTTTACGAAATGGCCACGACTTAAGCGCGGGGTGTAGGCGTACACCCGTCAGTGCACAAAAGAATAATGTGGTGTGTCTATTGATCTTTAACCCGGACAAGATCCGGGCTACTGAACGCACAAGTAACATGTAATTCGTTCACAAGATTATAATATTAAATAATTCTCCCAAGTTATAAAAATGTTTATGCCATGTGCATCCAAACCAATTGTAAATCATTTTCCAAAATGAGTCAGTTGATTGTATTTACCAGTGTAAACTGACATATTTTCCCAAAAAGATTAAATGCAGGTACTAAACGTAATTGGCTGGATTGTCTCCTTAGCATCAATAAAGAGTCTCGCAAGCTTAAGATGCCTGAAGTCTGTTGAACCATTGTTTCCATTTTGTTTCCGATCCTTCTGTGGATAAACTTCCGAATATTGTGACGTTTGATATTACAATAATAAATTCGGTTGTAATTATATCTTTCAAATTGCTTCCGCTGTGCATATTAAATATTGTGTTGTTTGACTATTATGTTGCCAACCACATCACGATAATCCCCCACCGGGCCCACCGGTGACATGTGGAAATTGGGGTGTGACATCATGGTTATAGGGAATTAGGTTATTAGTAATGCTTTGACCTAGACTATAACCTTCCTAGGACCCTAACACAAGTTATCTTGTGTTTAGATCTTAAAACAATACCGTTAGGTGACTACCACAACAAGAACACAAAATACAAATCCGTTTTGAAAATCGATCATCTATTCTTATATGATTTGCTATAGGCTGTAAGCCTTCAAAGTTTTCAATTTTCTTCAAAGTTTGGGTCTTATAATGTGAACATGTGCAATCTTGAAGGGTAGGTGCCTGTACCTCGAGTTTTCTGTTTAAAGCTAGAGTATTCATACAAATCCGCAGTATCGGACCAGTCATTCTTACCTGGGAACTCTTTGGGTGAGTGTCCATTTATAAGCTGAAGCATGTCTTCGCGATACATTATTATGACCCATTAACTTTGATAAGTCACCATGTGTCGTTTATTTGTTCGAGGTAACGAACAAGTAATCACCTTCCTTATGTTCGTCGGTATTTTCAATACCTCTTTGTTTATCCAAATTTCAATCTCACTCGTTTCTCATGTTTCCTTGCTCTTTTTAGAAAATGCCTCTTAGACGCGATCAAACTCAAGATGCTGCACTCGCAGCCCTAGTCGCTCAGCAGATTGCTGCTATGATTCCGAACCTAATTACTCAGATCAATCAAGCAAATAATAATAATAATAACAATAAAAATGCTCAGTGCAGTTTCAAGACATTCAATTCGGCTAAACCGCTTAAATTTTCTGGGTCTGAAGGAGCTACTAGGTTCCTACAATGGTTTGAGAGTTTAGAAAGCACATTCCGACACGTTCAATGTCCAAACGAGCGAAAGGTTGAGTTTGCATCTAGTGTCTTTGAGAAAAGGGCACTAACATGGTGGAGTGGTGTGATGAGAGACAGGGGTGCCGATGTGGCAATGTCTCAAACGTGTGAAGAGCTTCGAGCTCTTATGATGAAGGAGTTCTGCCCACGACATGAACAAAGGGCGCTTGAAAACGAATTCTACGATCTTAAACAAGATAGTGTGAACATCGAGCCTACATTGACCATTATGAGGAGCTAAGTCTTTTGTGTCCTACCATGGTTACGCCTTTGGATAAGGCAATTGAAAAGTACATTGATGGCCTCCCTGACCCAGTTCAGGACATTGTTACTGGTAGCAACCCTACCATCGTTAGACAGGCCATCGAGTTATCCGCTACCCTGACTGAATCTCAAGTCACGAAGGCTAAACTTTTCCAAAAAGGCGATAAGAACCCATTGGACAAGACTACACAGGAAAAATCAAAGGATAACAAGACTAAATCCTCCAAGAAGTCAAAGAAGCGTAAGGCTTCACAGAACTTCGTTGTAGTTGCTCAAAACAATCAAGTTGTCCCTAACCAACCAGCTCAACCCCCTGCTAAAAAGCCATACAATGGAACTGCACCTATGTGTAACCAATGTAACCTTCATCATCATTACAGTGTACATTGCCGCAAATGCCTAAATTATGGGCTTATTGGTCATACAGCTAGGGTTTGCCGAGTTGCGACTACACAAAATCAAGTTGTTAACAACCCTGCTCAAGCTCATTTTCCACATGGTTCTTGCTACAACCGTGGCGAGATGGGCCATTTCAGAAATAATTGCCAAAGCTTGTTAATGCAAATCCAGCCCGTGGATCAGCATTTAGCTAACTGGAAGACAATGCTGCTTTGAAACAACTGAACTTTATGTTTTATTTCTTTTGTTATCCAAGAACTCTAAAACAAATTTAGTTGGTTTATGAATAAATATTTATTCGCATTTTGATGTACGAAAACAAATGTGGTTACTTGTATGAAGGACATACCCTTACGATTCCGACACCAAGGAACTGTGTTCCTTGCAAGATGAACTACTCTCGTGGTTCTTCCATTTTTGAGATCGCTCGCGATCTCCACACAAATCATAAGTACTTGTTTCTTCTAAGAAACGGAGTACAAGTGTAACACCTCGTAAAATCTCATCCAATGATGTGTTGACACGTGTATTAAACCCCAATAAAGTCAAACGTCGACTATGAGGGACTAATTTTGTGAATGATCAAAAACTTTGATTATGAAAGGACTGGAAGTGTAAACATGCTTAAAATAAGTCTCTGAATAACCTCTCATGATATTCGTATTCTCTTATTAATCCACTTGTTGGATAAGCGAAACCGTTTGTGTATAAATCAAAAGTTTGCACGGTGAAGGGTTAGAAGCGTCAACATGTTTAATAATACCTCTGAATGACCTTTTAGCAAAACCGAAACATTATTATAACTGATCATATTCTTGGGAATATAAAATATTGGCCATTTAGGGCTTTAATGTCGATAAACAATAATACGTATAAGTTTGTGCGTTAAAAAGGGTTAAAAGTGTCAACATGTTAATTCTTACCTCTGAGTGACCTTTTAACAAACCCAAAGCATTGTAATGTTCGATAATACTCTCGGGAATAACCAATATGGATAACATAGGGCTTTGACGCAATAAAGCGGAAATACGCGCAAGTTTGTGCGTTAGAAGGACCAAAAGCGTCAACATTTGAAACTACACCTTTGAGCGGCCATTTAAGCGAACTGGTGTGAACTGGAGTGTTGTAATACTCCATTATACTCTTAGGAATGCTTGTTATTAACTTTGTAAGGCGTTTACGCAATTTCACGATAATACGCCCAAGATCACAAAATAAAGGGTTAAAAGCGTCAAGAAGGCAAAACTTGTGTTTTCGGTTATCATTTAACGAAACCGGACCTAACGATGTTTGGTTATATCCTAAGGATCATAAATATATAAATTTTATGGGTTAAATGTGTTTAAAATTGAAGTTATGAGGTTTTAAAGGTCCAGGGGTCAATTCTACCAAGTTTGAAACTTGTTTTGCTGGTTATCCTTGCGGTGGCGCTGCGCCACACCAAAAGGTCTCGCCGTCACGCGACGCGACAGCCTAAAATGGACAGAATCCCTGCACAGGTGCAGGTTTCAGCAGGTTTTCTTCTCCAAACCACTTATTCACTCACAAAACTCGAATCTATGGACTCTTAGATGTTTTTTAAAACTAGTATTACACCTGTAATCATCTCATAACCTATTCCAACACTTTTCATCATCCTGGCAATCCTCAATCACTATAAATAGATGTATCATCCAACATTTCATTCATACAAATTCTTGATTTCTTGCTAGCCCTCTCAAATATGAGGATCCTGATCATTTGGAACCTCCTTTTGAGTTCTTTCCAGTCCTAAGGACCACTTATAAGTGTTCCTTTCGTGCTTGGTTATTTTATTTGGCTCTTAAAGCCAAAAAGTCAAGCGTTTGCGATAAACGCTTTGACTTTTAGTTAGACCTTGAATGGTCAAGCCATGGTTCGCAACGAACATGGCTACGTGATCGTAATTAGGTAGGTGTTAAACCCTCAAAAGGGCACCTCCTAATTATCACGTCTACTTAGTTAATTGTCGGGTCAAAGTAATTAAAATAAACGTCAAACGGGTCAGTTTTTAAATAAAAATTCATAACTGATAATGTAGAAGCTATAAAATCAGTTTTTCACTTTAATAACTTGGTAAATATTAATTGAACATGTCTAAGCATGTTCAACCCGACAATTCTAAGTATAGGCTCGGTTCGCAACCGAAAGTCGCAAAAATTGACTTTTGCTTTGACTTTCAGTTCCGACCCGAATTAGCTTAGTTTTATTATGCCTTAGGTTTCCTTTGTGACCATATCATGTGTTAGTATAACTCTCTGAGGTTATACTACATGGTCCTTTAGAATTAGAGTTCATATGCATGTTTCCGTTATTTGCTTAAAAGTTGACTATTATGCCCTTTTGAAATAAAAACGAGATTTTTGAAAATGTGAAAGGACAAAACCCTTTATTACTGATTTATAAGCATGTCCTAAAAATTTGACATTAGTTCATGGTCTAAAATAGAAGTTATGCGAGATATCGTAAAATGAAAGCTTTTTATTAATTAAATGGCATTTTCAGTATAAATCATATTTAAACCCAATTTTTGACACCAAACTTTCTACCCACTGTTATAATATAATATTTAGGGATTTTTGGAAATTATTGTCAAATTTTATATTGACCATAACATAGAGTTCTAGCATAAATTCGGTAATTGACGATAAAGCCCTTTTTGTTAATAAAATGAGTTTAGCATATGATTTGCATACCAAACCTTTTCCTACTGATATCATATGTAAAATGAAATATTTTGAGTAGTTAAGTCTGATAAAAATCTCATATTTCCTTAAATAACCCGAATATCGTCAAATACCGACTTTTATGCGATTTAGGCGCATAGTATGGTTTAAAACTATATTTAACGCTTAAGACTTGTTACTTACTGAATTTAAAAAAATAAATTTTTATACTTTAACAGTAAGTATAAGTCTTGAACTCAGATTTCCAAATTTGACCTTAAAACATATGTGAAATGACCAAAATACCCTTACGGGGCTTAAATTGATTTTAAATTCGTTTTGGGCATAATGGAAGATATCCTACTGATATCATAACATATTTTAAGCATATTAACTTGTGGAACCTGTACATGACTCTTTTGATTACCCGGTTATGCATATTCACGTTCGGTACGGTTTATGTAACTAGTTTGCATAAATTAACCGAAACGGGTCAAACCTTATCATTTTTACTTCAAAATCCACAATGTGTTTAGTTTACCCATTTTATACAAGTCTTCATAATTGTCGGGACTAAATCACATTCTAATCCGGTCTTCGCTTAATCGTGTGTTTTGAACCATAAACCTTTCGTTAAAACTAACCGGTCTAAGTTACAACTTAAATAAGACCCGTTAGGAATCTAATAGGTTAATAAAACCTTCGTTCCAGATTCAGAGCCCCGGTAGAAGTACTTGTACTTGCTGATTTGAATATATGGCTGAGAATAAAATTTCATTTTAGCTCAGGTAAATACTTTTAACTTATTTTCCCTTATACGGGCTTAGGATACGGTAAATTATTACCGCTTGGTCGGGTGTAGAAACCTTTTAATCGGAGATGATTAAGTTGTATAATCCCGTTTCAATCAGTATTGCTTGATAACATGTAACATTGGGGGTTAATGACCGTGTCCTGTATATCCTTGGCTCATTTAAAAAGCGTAAATGGCCACAACTTAAGCACGGGGTGTAGGCATACACCTGTCTGTTGCGTATGTAAAAGATATACTCACTCATGAGGAAACTTCTTGTGAGTTTATATTTGTGGTGTGTCGATTAATCTTGTTCGGTTTATTTAATACCGGCCCTAAATGTTGGACATTCATGTAAATCTGATACAAGATTGTTATTAATATAATTGTCCCAAGTTATAAAAGAATATTTGTGCCTTGTGCATTTAAATCAATTTTCTTAAAACATTTTCAAAAGAGTCAGTTAATTGTATTTACCAGTATAAACTGACGTATTTTCCAAAAAAGATTAAGTGACAGGTACTGTACGTAATTGGCTGGGAGCTCGGGGCGTTAGTGTGGAATCTTGCAAGTTCTAAACGTCTAAAGTCTGTTGAACAATGTTTGTATTTCTGTTTTAAGATCCGCCTGTGGATCCATATACAACTGATTGTATAATATTAAATTATACTTTGTGTTTCGGTTTGTATTAATATTTTACTTTCACGTCTTCCACTGTGCATTAAACTATGATTATTTGACTATGATGATATCAACTACGTCACGATACTCCCCATCGGGCCCACCGGTAATACGTGGAAATATCGGTGTGTGACAGGTAGGTATCAGAGCCAACATTGAGTGAATTAAACACTAGCCTTTTGTGTTTAATCTCAATGACACCGTAGCACATTCCTTGACTTCTGAGTCTAGACATGAACTAGGAATGATCTCATCCCTGTTATATGTATGTATTGTTTTCGATAAATGTGTACTTCAAGAACGTGTCGCCGAGCAAAGCTGCCATTTGTGGAAGCTCTCCAAACCCGAAGTCTAAGAATGTTAAGCTTCGTACCATAGCTCGAATTAGCGTACGACCAGTATGGAGAAAGGACCAGTTGAACCCATTAACCATATTTCAAATTCTGTACCAAAGACTTTTGAAACTTCAAATGAGGAATGACAACACCAGAATAAATATAACGGGTATAGATCTACAAGCAATGATAGATAATGCTGTCACTAGAGCCATTGACGGACAGTTCAAAGAACCAAGTGGTACTCGCACTAGAACCCAGTCTTTACCTCATACGAAGCCACCTTCCAAGACACATACATCTCATAAGGATGATTCTCATCATTCGTCGAATCAGAGGAGTGTCCCATCCAAACAAATTGTGCTCAATCAGGAGCCACATGTTAAGACCTGCTCTTATAAATACTTTGTCTCTTGCAAACCAAGGGACTTTACAGGAGAAAACGGAGCCATCGATTGTATAACATGGCTTGATGAGATGGATACCATAGTAGACATTAGTGGTTGTGCCGAGCAAGATATTGTGAAATTTGTTTCACAATCATTCAAAGGAGAAGCGTTGGCATGGTGGAGATCATTGATCCAAGCCACGGGGAAGATCCCGCTTTATAACTTATCTTGGGATCAATTTGTTGCATTGATCAAGGAAAACTTCTGTCCCCAGCATGAGGTAGAAAGGATTGAAACAGACTTCTTGACTCTGGTCATGAAGAATTTAGATTGTCAGGTGATGTGCACAAAATGCAACATATAAATTACATCAAATGTGGCATTAAACTAACACTTTTTTAGTACTAATGTTGGAAAAAGTGTGTTTTTGTCTTCCCTTTGTATTTTCAGGATTAAAAGAGCTCAAATGAACAAAAGAAGCAAAAAGTCAGCTAAATCTAACATAAATACAAGAAAAGGGATAACACGTGGCATGCCCGACCCCTCGACAGCATCTTCCCAAGCAAAACAAGAAAACAGAAGGCTGAACACGCCCCATGCTCAATGAGCACGGGGGCGTGCCCAAGTGTCTGCAGAAAAGACAAAGCTGTAGAAGCTTCTATCACCCACCACGGGGGCGTGCCCAGCGGACACGGGGCCGTGGTCAACTCTGAGTTTCGCAGAATCTGAGGAAATCTTGATAGTATAGATACCCTTCTGCACACGGGGTCGTGCCCAGCGGACACGGGGGCGTGGTCAACTAATGTAGACAAACTGCATTTAATGAAGAAAGAGAAGACGGGTGGACACGGGGCCGTGCCCAATGGACACGGGGTCGTGTCCGGGCTTTTGTGCAGGCTATTAATAGGGGTGCTTGGCTCATTTGCAAACCATCCCTTGGCAAACCACCTCTCTCACACTTCACCCACCCACCACCACCATCACAACCCACATCCACCACTAGCATCCATCATCCATCATAGAGTGTGTGAGTAGTCTCAGGATCCAAGATTGATCGTAAGAGGTCTTGACAATCAAAGGCCATGTTTGCGTAAGTCTCTTACATCACTTGGTGAAGATAAGTGTCTACTGTAATACTTTTTATTTTTAATCTTTTCGCACTTTTTATTTGGTTATGTATTAATGACTTTAATAACTAGTTTCTTATGTTGAAGGTGAGTCTTCCTTATCGTTTGTCCGTGGTGTCTTGGCATTATTTTACTGTCTATATAAAATAAAAGATTTTCACCATTCATATCTCCACGGTCTATATGGAGGTATGTTGGCTACCTGGTCGGGGGTTAAGAGAACGGTTTGGTAAGAGTCTTGCCTTGTTCAGTGTATAGATCCTGCAAGGACCTGGGTCAACTTTAGTAGGACCTCCTTCAATACCCACTGGTATTGGATGGCGGGGATCCGAACTCTTTGATCCCCTCATATGTAAACTACTGTTAATACTTTAACCCGGCTACTTAAGACTGTATCCCTGCTGACTCAGACTACTTAGCCGAGGGTAACGTCACCTCCAGAAGAGAGGCCTACCATAAGATGCATTAATAACTTAATTAATTATTTTTCAATAATCCAACCCTTTAGGATTGTATCCTTGCTGACTCAAACTACTGGGTTGAGGGTAACGTCCCCTTCAGAAGAGGGGCCTACTACAATAACTAAGATAATCTCTTAAAAAGTGCAAAAGTGCGGAAATAATCAAAGGTTACACTAAACACGAGTCGGATCCAAGTGATTCATCTTGTTTATCTGTTTTTTATTTTATTTTATTTTTCAGCATTTTAGTTAGTTTTATTTTTCTAGTTTAAAATCTTTTTCTAAACTTTTGATTTGATTAGACGTTGAGGATAAACCGGTACTAAAAGCTCTTGTGTCCTTGGACGACCTCGGTATCTTACCAACACTATACTACGCTCACGAAGGGTGCACTTGCCCATATGTGTGTTTAGTGTTAGTAAATATCATGTTTTATAAATTTAAAACTTGGCTAAAAAGTGTTAAATGCATTAAAAATATACGACACTTCACACGCATCAAGTTTTTGGCGCCGTTGCCGGGGACACAAGGATTTTAAGAATGTTAGGAATCAACGGCCTAATCTTTTTTTATTATTTTATTTATTTTTCTAATTTTTTTAGGATTTTTCTTAAATTTTTCAGTTTCTGCAGAGCTCAGCACGGGCCGTGCCTGGTCGGACACGGGGCCGTGCTCAGCATTGTTACTGGAAGTTTTTATTTTCCGAGTTACAGGGAGTTGAACACGGGGCCGTGTCGGTGCAGCACGGGGCCGTGTCGAGCTCCCCAGTAACAGGGATCCGGAAAACAACTACTGTATCTCTGACCACGGGCCGTGTTCACCTGAGGACGGGGCCGTGGTGAACCTTCTGACCAACGTTCTTTTCTGTTTTTTATTGCAGGACTTGGAACCTAGGCGCCACATCTGAACTTTCTACGTAGTGTATGAGCTCCAGTTCTAGTAGAGACATAAAAGAACCTCTAGAAGAACCCGAACGTTTTCTCAGAAAAAGACTTAAAGCTAAAAACCAAGAGAAAGTTTCGGGGGACCCACTTCCAATGGCGGATCAACGTACCCTCATGGATTACTTACGACCCACCGTAGGTAATCTTGGCGCCACTATCAATGCACCAAATGTCGAGGCCAATAACTTCGAACTTCGACCGCATTTGATACAAATGCTCCAAAACTCCGCAACCTTCCATGGGCTTGCGGACGAAGATCCCCATTTGCATATCACTAACTTCCTAGAAATATGTGATACGTTTCGGATCAATGGAGCATCAAACGACGCCATCCGCCTTTGAATGTTTCCATTTTCACTAAAAGACCGAGCTAAGGCTTGGCTTAATATCCTCCCAGTTGGCTCGGTAAACACCTGGGATGAACTGGCCCAAAAGTTTTTATATAAGTATTTCCCTCCTGCTAAAACGGCTAAATTAATGACTGAAATTAATACATATTCGCAAGAGGATGGGGAATCCTTATATGAAACTTGGGAAAGGTTCAAGGAGCTACTGAGAAAGTGTCCTCATCATGGTCTTGCAGTATGGCAACAAGTTTCCACTTTCTACAATGGATTGTTGCCACACACAAGACAAACACTTGACTCTAGCTCCAGGGGACTCTTAGGTAATCGTCGCCCAAATGAAATTTATAATCAAATCGAGGAAATTGCTCAAACCAATTTTCAGTGGCACACTCCCTGAGGCAACAAATCTATTACCCCGGGCGCCCATAAGGTTGATGAGAGCACTTCCTTGCAAGCCCAAGTCGAAGCCCTTTCTTCAAAAATCAAAAAGTTTGAAATGGTAAAAACGGCTTCGGTTATGGCTTGCGAGGGGTGTGGTGAGCCACATGAAAATTGGAGTTGTATGAAAGAATTGGATAATCAAACGGAATCGGTAAACTACATTGATAATAGACCTAGGCCGTCGGGTCCTCCAACGGGTACCTACAACCAAGGATGGCGTAACAACCCTAACCTTGGTTGGAGAGAACCCGGCAATAGTAGTAACCAACAAAATCTAAACCAACGAACAAACTTTCAACAACCAAGAAACGAGTCGCAAAATTTCTCTCAACAACAACAAGGGGGACGAGAGAGGCTTGAAGATACTGTATCTCGCCTCATCTCCGACTCCGAAAAGAAAAACTCGGATCGATTTCAACAATTGGAATCGAATTTTAGAAATCAACAAGCTAGTATTCAAAACATTGAAAAACAAATAAATCAACTAGCTCAAAATATGTCCGAGAGACCACAAGGCGCATTACCCAGCAACACCAAAACCAACCCAAAGGCACAAGTACATCTCATTACATTGAGAAACCGCACCGTGGGTCCCGAGGAGGCTCCGCTACCCCCAGTTGAAAAGAGCCGATCTAGCCAAACCACGGTTCCACCGACGGCCGAACAAGAAGCGGCTCCTAAACCTAATCAAGAGCCCTCCAAGAATCCTCCGGTTCCATACCCCGGTCGGTTAATTCGCCAAAAGACCGATGAGCAATTCACAAAATTCGTAAATTTACTAAAACAATTGCATGTCAATATTCCATTTGTTGAAGTCCTAACCTAAATGCCTAAGTATTCAAAATTTATAAGGGACTTCCTCACTCACAAAAGGAAAATCGAATCATTGCAATTAGTTAATTTAAGTGAAGAATGCTCCGCCTTGCTACTCAACAAACTCCCACAAAAGAAGATTGATCCTGGAAGCTTCACAATCACTTGTTCGATTGGGGAATCTCCCATTCGCAATGCACTAGCCGACCTCGGAGCTAGCATCAACCTCATGCCCGCATCAATGTTCGACCGACTCGGCTTGGGAAAGACGAGCCCTATGAAAATGAGCATACAACTCGCCGATAGGTCGGTCAAATATCCACAAGGTATCGCTGAAAATCTATTGGTTAAAGTCGGCGAATTTGTCTTCTCGACCGACTTTGTCATACTAGATATGGAGGAAGATACCGAAGTACCACTCATCTTAGGTAGGCCATTTCTAGCCACGGCCCACGCAGTGGTAGACATGAATGGCGGGACACTAACATTAAGGGTTGGGGACAAGGAAATGAAGTTTGGAGTTGGCAAAAGAGTAGAAGACGATGATCCGGTCAATTACATGAAGGTCATAGACTCAAGTTTGGATGATGCTCTCCGACGGTGCAACATGGGATGCATGACATCCCACTTGGGTAACATACGACTGGCTTTGGGTCTAGCCAAGGACCCTTATAAACGTGGCGCACCACGGAGCCATTCCGTGGAACTATCCTTAGTTTAATTTAGATTAGCTTTTATGTTTTCTAGTTAGTTTTAATTTTCAGGAATAAAACACACTCGGGATGGTGAAGGATAACAAGGGAAACTTGCACCAGCACCCCATGCACAAAAACAGAGCCTTCCGCCGATTTTTCTTCATTACAGCAAGTTTAGCACGGGGCCGTGCTCAGCCAACACGCCCCGTGTTGAACCATCTGCAGAAAAATGCCCAGTTCAGGTACCTGGACACGGGGCGTGCTCACTGAACACACCCCCGTGTCCAGCCTTTTGTTACTTTGTTTCATTTTCTGTTACTGGCGATCTGAACACGGGGTCGTGCCCGGACACCACGGGGCCGTGTCCAGACGCCCAGTAACATAAAATTTTTCTTTTTCACATGTTTTTACACATTCAATCAACCTAAAAACTTATTTTTGGGGCACATTGAGGACAATGTGTAATTTAAGTGTGGGGGGGGGGGGGGGATGCTAAAACCTTGAATTTTGCAAGTCCTAATTACAAGCCTTACACAAAACTCTATTGGAACCGCTAAACACCCCAAGTTTTTTCAAAAAGTTTTCATTTTTTTACTTGTCTAGGTTTAATTTGGAATTTCAAATTCTAAAAAGGTTATATTTTTACAAATTTACAACCGATAGCGTCGTGATAAAAAGAACCAACATAAGAAAATTATGAAACGGCATGACAAATCTAGTTAAAATCTGATTATATATACTTGATCACATAAAAACCCATTCCCACAAAAAGTGAGTTTTGAGCCTTTATTGGGCATACAAATACACATCTTTAAACTAAATGCTCATTTTTCGTTTCTTGTGTGAATAGCCGCTTGGTTCTTACGACTCTAGAACTTGCCACGACGATACATTCTCGGTCCTTACCAACCTAAACCCGAGTAAGTAAATGATGGAGGCATTAGGACTAACCCTTTTTATTTCTACACCATTATTTTTCTTTTTTTTTACCAACTACCCAAAATCCCCCTAGTTAACCCCTTTGAGCCTAAACCTTTTCATTTCTAAACCGAAAACAAACACCCTTTTTACCCACCAAAACCCTTTTTCATTTTAAACCCTTTATTTTAGTAACAAAGCTCGGTTTTTCTTATGACTTTCGTATGTTGAAAAAAAAAATGATGATGAAGCCAAAAGAAATAAACAAACAAGTTTATCAAAAAGAACTTTGTTTGAAGAATTGCTTCATCAAACAAAAAAAGTTACAAAAATAAAAAGTCTTACGAGAACCGACGCTTTTTACGCCTTTCGCCTTTTTCTACTAACCAATAATCCAACCACCTACCTTTAACCCAAGCCTAACCCTTCCCCCAAAGTCCTCTTGATATTTACAAAGGTATATATTTAAAAAGGAGGAGGATTGATTGCTTGGCAAACTTATGGTAGAAGTAAGTTCCATGCCGCTCTCGAGAGTTTTCACAAAAATACACCTTCGGCCGAGTGTTGAGTGATCCCCTGTGAGGTATGTGAACTTGTATATAAATGGAATTTTAAAGAGGCATGTTATGCCCTAATAAGTAATTTATCTTATGTAATGTTTTAAATAAATCATGACGAATAGGATTGTAAATAAATAAAAATAAAACTTAATAAAGAATCTTGGAAATCCCGACACTCTATGACAAGCCCAAAACCTTCTCTTCTACCCATTCCATTTGGGAGTGTAAAGCCACATTATAAAGAGTTTTGCTTGAGGACAAGCAAAGATTCAAGTGTGGGGTATTTGATGTGCGCAAAATGCAACATATAAATTACATCAAATGTGGCATTAAACTAACCCTTTTTTAGTACTAATGTTGGAAAAAGTGTGTTTTTGTCTTCCTTTTGTATTTTCAGGATTAAAAGAGCTCAAATGAACAAAATAAGCAAAAAGGCAGCTAAATCTAACATAAATACAAGAAAAGGGATAAAACGTGGCATGCCCGACCCCTCGACAGCATCTTCCCAAGCAAAACAAGAAAATAGAAGGCTGAACACGCCCCGTGCTCAATGAGCACGGGGGCGTGCCCAAGTGTCTGCAGAAAAGACAAAGTTGTAGAAGCTTCTATCACCCACCACGGGGGCATGCCCAGTGGACACGGGGCCGTGGTCAACTCTAAGATTCACAGAATCTGAGGAAATCTTGATAGTACAGATACGCTTCTGCACACGGGGTCGTGCCCAGCGGACACGGGGGCGTGGTCAACTAATGCAGACAAACTGCATTTAATGAAGAAAGAGAAAACGGGTGGACACGGGGCCATGCCCAATGGACACGGGGCCATGTCCGGGCTTCTGTGCAGGCTATAAATAGGGGTGCTTGGCTCATTTGCAAACCATCCCTTGGCAAACCACCTCTCTCACACTTCCCCCACCCATCACCACCACCACCATCACAACCCACATCCACCACCAGCATCCATCATCCATCATAGAGTGTGTGAGTAGTCTCGGGATCCAAGATTGATCGTAAGAGGTCTTGACAATCAAAGGCCATGTTTGCCTAAGTCTCTTACATCACTTGGTGAAGACAAGTGTCTAGTGTAATACTTTTTATTTTTAATCTTTTCGCACTTTTTATTTGGTTATGTATTAATGACTTTAATAACTAGTTTCTTATGTTGAAGGTGAGTCTTCCTTATCGTTTGTCCGTGGTGTCTTGGCATTATTTTACTGTCTATATAAAATAAAAGATTTTCACCATTCATATCTCCACGGTCTATATGGAGGTATGTTGGCTACCTGGTCGGGGGTTAAGGGAACGGTTTGGTAAGAGTCTTGCCTTGTTCAGTGTATAGATCCTACAAGGACCTGGGTCAACTTTAGTAGGACCTCCTTCAATACCCACTGGTATTGGATGGCAGGGGTCCGAACTCCTTGATCCCCTCATATGTAAACTACTATTAATACTTTAACCCGACTACTTAGGACTGTATCCCTGCTGACTCAGACTACTTAGCCGAGGGTAACGTCACCTCTAGAAGAGGGGCCTACCATAATATGCATTAATAACTTAATTAATTATCTTTCAATAATCCAACCCTTTAGGATTGTATCCTTGCTGACTTAAACTACTGGGTTGAGGGTAACGTCACCTTCAGAAGAGGGGCCTACTACAATAACTAAGATAATCTCTTAAAAAGTGCAAAAGTGCAGAAATAATCAAAGGTTACACTAAACACGAGTTGGATCCAAGCGATTCATCTTGTCTATCTGTTTTTTATTTTATTTTATTTTTCAGCATTTTAGTTAGTTTTATTTTTCTAGTTTAAAACCTTTTTCTAAACTTTTGATTTGATTAGACGTTGAGGATAAACCGGTACTAAAAGCTCTTGTGTCCTTGGACGACCTCGGTATCTTACCAACACTATACTACGCTCACGATGGGTGCACTTGCCCATATGTGTGTTTAGTGTTAGTAAATATCGTGTTTTATAAATTTAAAACTTGGCTAAAAAGTGTTAAAGGGCTTAAAATATACATTAAAAATATACGACACTTCACACGCATCATCAGACATACGTGACAAGTTTCATCACTATGTCTCGCCTGGTTCCCTATTTAGTCACCCATGAACCTAAATGCATAGCGCGTTTTATTGGAGGCTTAGGACCAGAAATTAAGGGAAATGTTAAAGCATCTAGGCCTACCACATATAGGTCCGTGGTGGACTTATCCTTATCTCTCACTTTAGATGCAATCAGGAATAAGTCTGTTAAGACTTCTGGCGAGGGAAAAAGGAAAGGAGAAGAGGAAAGCTCTTATCGATCTAACAAGAAGAAGAAGGGAATTCTGAACACAAGAAAGATTCCGAGTTCAAGAAAAACTCGAGTCAGTCTGATAACAGACCCAAATGCAGTAACTGCAGAAAGCGTCATTATGGAAAATGTACGATCGACCTACGTGCTAAACTATGTGGAATTTGCAAGACCAAGGGTCACAAGACTTTAGAACGCAAGGAGTTGAAGAACGCGACTTGTTACAACTGTAACGAGGAAGGGCACATCAAAACCAACTGCCTAAAACTTTCAAGGAAGCCTGAAGAAGCCAAGAAAACAAACGCGCGAGTCTTCCAGATGAACGCCCAGGAGATAGTGCAGAATGATAACGATATAGCAGGTACCTTTCTTATCAATAAGGTTTATCCTAAGAATTTTGTTTGATTCTGGCGAAGATAAGTCTATTGTGGACAATAAATGTTGTAAACTATTGAATCTGCATGTTAGAACTCTAGACATAAAACATGAGGAAGGATTGGCCGATGATACCTTAGAGAATGCTTCAACAATTTTAGATGGATGCTTTATATCCATTAGGAATCACTCTTTTCCAATGTCCTTATGGCAAGCTTTCAAGCTATCCAAAATCATCAATATGATAAAGACAGATGTGACATTTTGATCCCCTGTCAAAAAGGTGATGGACTAGGTCCAAACCTTAAATGCCATTTATGGTCCTTTTGTGACCTAGGCTAAATATAATTGATGTATATTTAAATAACATTCATTAGGAATGTTCATGCTATATTAGCCTGTATGGTTTAATGATACCATGGTTAGTATATGTTAGGTCATCAGGATGATGACTAGCTGATGTAGTGCAACTAAGTAATTGTTTCAATTGGTGTTAGAGACCAAGCCTTGAGTATGACAACTTGGATAAGACGATCGTCAATCGCGTCATTGATGATGCGAAACATGCTAATGATGCTACAATTGTGATCCTCAAAATTAACAGAGATGTTCTCCAAGCTATGATTGATGCAACTGTTGGAAAAGCTATGAAAAAGGTCATGAAAAAGTTCAAAGAATCCAATGCTACTTGCTCCAAATCCCATTTAAGACCACACTTCTTTACTCACGAGAAGGATCTTGTTCATACCTCAAATGCAAAGAATGAACCAAAAAGGAAAAGAGAAGGAGGTAACTCCCAGATTTCTAAGAAAAATGGTAAGCTTGAGCTCAATAATAACAAACAAAAGTCCAACAAGAAACCTGTATGCAAGACCTGCTTTAAAAGACACTGGGGACAGTGTCGAATGGATCAAAAGCCAAGACCGTGTGGCATCTGTAAAAGAACTGGTCATAAAACTCATGAATGTAAAGACCTAAAGGATGCAGTCTGCTTCGGCTGTAACGAGAAAGGCCATGTCAGGACTACGTGCCCTAAATCTGTCAAGGGAGGTGCGGCTAAGGATAGAAAGCCTAAGAATGAAAGCACTTAAACTCCCCCGATGAATGCCTGAGGCATTTCATATTAATAATAACATCAGGTACGTTCCTTATCATTTATCAGTATAATAAATGCAAAGAGTTCTGTTTTGATTCGGATACCAATAAATCCTTCATAAATTGTAAGCATAGTAAACTTTTAAAATCTTCCCATAAGAACCCCAGATATTAAGTGTAAGGTAAAACTTAAAGGCAAATCATAGGAAACATTTCTTCTGTTCCTGTCAGAAATCTTCATTCGTAATCTAGAGTACTCTCTCCCTCCAGGTGGAGTACGTCAATATATGTTATTTTATTTTATGATCACATTGATTTCTATTAACTGCGAATACCAGACTGTATGATAAAAGCGCCATATGAGGATTGGTGTATCTTAATGTGTTCCATAGATTGCTTCCATGCCTGATCAGTATGGAGGTTTAATGCATGGAACCACCTAAATATCCCAATAGTCATATTGTACCAAAGTCAGCAAATGGTATTCAAAGAAGATATCCAGAATAGAAATATTCAAGTATGTGTCACTGATTAAGGTATCCATGGATTCGTAAAGAAAAAGTGTCATTTATCGGACACAGGCAATGAAAGATGAACCGGATCTTGAGATTTGGAAAATCTCTGTAACCTCCTAGTGTCTTGATTATCTTCTCCATAGAAGTACCCTGTTTACCTCCTAAGACAAATAGAGTTAAGATTTACATCCCGCTTAGGGCTGCATTTTTTTTTTGTGAAATCTCCATGTTGATTAGTACCAGCAATAATATAAGAATCAAAACCTAATTAAATGAATTTTAAGAGAAAGGTTCATAAAGCCTAACTCTGAGAGTTCCGGTATTATTGATTAGGAAAGACGGTTCATTATGCTTATGCATTGATTGTCGCAACCCTACTTAGGTATCGATTGAGAATTGCTATTAGCTACCCAGGATCGTCGACTTGTTCAACTAACCATGAGGTTAGTTATTCTTCAAGAGTGGTTTAAGCAGTAGTTGGAATAACTATCTCACCTTAAATAAGCTCCCCTATAACAAATAGGTAGTATATAAGCATCAAGGCTACTCCTTTGGAAACCTTGTATAAATGGAATCTTAAGAATCCGTTATTGGATAGAAGTTTGATAAGTCCAAATTAGTAGGACCTGAAATTACCTTGGAAACAACGGATAAGATCATGCGAATCCGTAACTGTCTGAAAGTTGCCATTAATTGGAAGAAAATCAATGATTAATACGAGTTGCAAACCTCTTAAGTTCTTAATAAGGGATAAGATTCAGCGGAAAGTACCACCCTAGAGAGGTGTACTACATTTTGATGTAACGAACAAGTTAAACCCAAATAAATAGTACCATTCGAGAAAAATCGAATACGTCAAGATCAGTAGCTTATAAGCTAAAATTTATTTAAGGAGCTTGATGGAACTCGCAATGTGTCCCACACTTGCGATTTAAAGATATGGCTAGACAATATGTCTATAGCATTGTCACATTGATGTGAGGATTAATAAAACTTATGTTTGTTGAAGAAATCAGTATCAATTAAGGATTGATAAGATTAGAAACTCCGAAAGAAGACGTGTACCTATTATAAGGGTCAACTTGGGTGCCTTAGAGCCCCAAATATGTTGTGGAAGATTAAGTCCATTATAAGACAGAAAGTACTTCCATCTTTTGAGCAAATCTTGAGGTCGAGATTTATTTTAAGGGGGTGAGGATGTAACACCTCGTAAAATCACGTCCAATGATGTGTTGACACATGTATTAAACCCTAATAAAGTCAAACGTTGACTATGAGGGACTAATTTTGTGAAAGATCAAAAACTTTGATTATGGAAGGACTGGAAGTGTTAATGTAGGATCGTTGTACGACCTGAATGAGTCGATCAGAAGAGTTGTTTATCCGAATCAAAGGCGGAATCAATGAAACGGACGCTTGATGTAATTATAAATGTCTCTTGTATTAATCTGATAGAAATACAGCACCTGGAGACAATCCGGCAGCACTTCGTTACCGAACACAAGACCCTAATTCCGCTCCAAATGAAACGGACAAGTGCCCTATTTATAGTTGACCTGATTTCGCTTGAACTGACTCAAAGCACTTTCAAGCGGAATCAATAATGTTGATTTCGCTTGAACATGTCCTTGACCATTTCAAGCGGAATCACTAGTAAACTCACTAAACTCAGTTTCTAGCACCTCGAGCACTGGTTATTCTATCCTATCTCATTACATGACTCGATACAAGATGAAGTCAATAGACATAGTGCACTAACAGACTCCCCCTTGGATATTGACGAAGTCTTCAGTGTCAAGTCTTTATCATAACACATCTTCAGTCTTGATCAGTCTTCAAACTTTGTCTCTTATCTAACACTGTAAGCATTCTATCAATCTTTCTTCAAGTCTTCAGGCTCCCCCTTTCGTCAAGCTTCCGTGCTTTAGGGATGGACACCTTGTTTTCCGGTTACAAGCTCTCCCAAGCTTTGAGCTCGTCTTCAGACTCCCCCTTAGACTCTGCTTTCGGGATCGTAGTCTGGTATCACATCTGCAACACTCATACATTTATAAGTAACTGCATTTCAAACTTTCAAATATCCAGGAATTGTAACCTGGCTCACTCAATCTTTCTAAACTAACACATCTTATGAATATTGGCAGTTTCAGAATTGAAAACCTGGCCTTCTTAAAAATTAAAGAATCCAAATCCCTCACAGTTTATCTTCCAAGTCCAAATTAATGACCTTGGAGATATCACAAACTGTTTTTGATTTTTGATTTTAAAAACTTCAAGTTTCAAATTAATGAACTTGTTTTATTTTCAGAAACACAATCAGCATACTAAGATTTTGAAACTTAGCATCTCAGACATCGGTTGTCGAAAATAAAGCAGAAATCAAAATCTTTTTGTGATTTTCTGAAATATAAAGCAGTAAAAAAATATTTACAAACATATTTACAGACAATATTTTTGTTTGAGTTTGTGTCAGAGGATCATATCAGTTTCTGACAAGTCACAAGTACCGTTGAGCTTTAAACACTTTAAGAATTAAACAATTCACTTAGATTGTCGATATACTGATCCACTTAAATTTTCACACAAATTTCAACTGATTCAGGATACGAATTAGGTGTATTAAGAACTTAAACTCATTCATGTGTCCCACCTCTTGAATATACTCCCGTATCCAGATCCCAATATTCAGTCTTACAGGTGAGTATACCTAGATGATATCTATAAGGGGTTAAATTGCGAAGAACCGTGAGAGCTCAGGTCAGAACTTCCGTTCAGCAGAGAGATGACGACTTCTACTTTTGGTGTGTCCCCTTTAGAGGATCTTTTCTTCAATGTTTCATCATTTTTTATGCTGAGGGCGATGCTATATATCAAGCAAGCAGAAAGTATTATACGAGGACTAGGCCATTGCTTCCGCAAAATCAGAAGTCCCGGGATAATACCCCAGATATCACTGAGTATAACGTACCCCCATGATTTACAACACTTTGAAATTTTACAGTTTGAAAACCGTTTTTCAATCTTGTGAAATTAATCATGTTTGTTCCGCCGTGAGGGTTTCGGCATATTCAAGTAACATATTTTTGTATTTTTCAAAATTTAAAAACATATTTTTGGTTTTTAAATTTTTCAATTTTTAGGGTTTTTTGAAATATTGTTTATTTATGTACAGAAATCAAACAATCTCCCAGTTTCAACCAACACAGGGTTCAGCAGCCTCCTCTTCCTGTGTCAGGCTGCTCCGACATCCATTATTACAATCTTCAGATTTCTTGAGCACCTGCACATTTAGACTACTTGATTACTTGAACAAATTAACCAAGTCTGTTGGACCTTAGGCATTTCAACACAATAAACTTCATTCAATGTCGGAAAATCTTTGTCATCTTTCACAAAGACCTTATCACTTTTGACTTCAACTTTTTCATCTTTTATCAAAGTCATCAGTTTCTTAGCACTCCATGTTTGACCTTTAGGAGTACCACGTTTGTAAAAATGTGAATCTTTTTGAACATTTTGATTTTGAACAACAATTGGTTTCCAAAAATCTTGTGGTTTTGTCATATCAACATTTGTTCTCCAACTTTGTGTTGTTCTAACTCTGGATGTATGAGAATTCGAGATCTCTCTAGAATCAAACCTGTTCGGGTTTGATTTCCAATTTTGATTTGAAGCAAACTTGTTTGTATTGTACCTCTAAGTTTGTTTCGAATCAAATCTGGTTGACCATTGTTTCGCATTCTCAGATTTCTGTCTTTCAACATTATCAAATTTCTTTTTGTCAACATCAACAGGTTTCAGATTTGGACACTTGCGTGCAAGATGTCCTGTTTGATCACATTTGAAACATGTTCTCTTGGACACATCCTTGACCTGTTGTTGTTGTTTTTTCTGAGCATGGAACTTTTCATTAGACTGTTGTCTAAATATGAGTTTCTCCTCTTCTTCTAAACTCGTTCCTTGAACAAAATCCAACTTTTGTTGATAATTTTGACTTTCATTTCTTTTCCGATTTTATTTCTTCTTATAACCCAACCCAGCCTTCATGTTTTTCTTCTTGAAACCAGGTTTGTTATAAAAAGTTTTGTGACACTTTCCAGCAAACTTTGAAATCTCAGACTTTTCAATCTCAACCATTTTGAAAACTTTATCAACCTTTTCTGAAATCACATTCTGAATTGGGAATACAACATCTAAGAATAATTTGTCTGATCCAATCATGGTATAAACCAATCCTTTTGAATCATCATTCAAATTTTTCTCAGATTTTGTGTTTTTCAGATATCCATCATGAAAATTACCTTCATTTTCATCCTGTGATTCAGATTTACCTGTATCAACCGACTCTTCTTTCAACACACTTTCAACGACCTTACCTACCACCTCTGAATCACTAGAATCATCAGATTTGGAATAGGTTACGTCAATGTTATCTGGCAATTGATCTACCATGTTGAAAGCTTTTTCGACCTTTTCATCATCATAAAATGCAAACTTTCCCGGTGGTGGAACTTGATGAAACTCTGAGCCAATGCCTTTCTTGTTTTGCTCAGACTCACCATCTCCCGGTTTTATATTGAAAATTCGTTCAAGCACATATGACGACACGTGATAACTTTTTAACTTGTTGTTGTCCTGTTCTAAATCAGCAATCTGTTGCTTTAGCTTAGCAACATCCTCAATATAGGAATTAACAACACCTTGTTTTATTTCATACATCCGTTTAATCTCTTTAGTTGTTTCAAAAAGATAATTCATTCTTGATTGAGCAAATTTCATTTCATCCTTCACCTTTTCATATGATTCTTTTGTAATGTGATATGCCAATTTTATCGAATCATATTCTTTCTTCATTTCTTGACAAACAATTTCTTTTTGATCACATTCTTCTGTCTTTTTCAAAACATTTTCTTTTTCTAATTTTTTACATTTTTCCAAAAGTTTTTCATCATTTTCTTTCAAAACTTTTTCGTTTTCTAACAATTCTTTGCATTTATTTTTGAAAACTTCTTCAATTTTATTGAATTCAAGATTTCTTATTTTGAATTGTTTGTCTTTTTTAGTACAAGCACTGCACGTTTCCATGCATTTCTTGCACTGTTCAACAATTTTAATTTGAGTTTCATAATCAGAATTTACCTCAGTGATTGGCACCTCGGTGTTCTCTGCTGCATCTGTCTGATCAGCATCTTCTTTCTTTTCTTCAACACCAACTTCATCACCAACATTACCAATAACTAAACTCTCATTCTTCACTTCACCTGAACTTTCAACCTTCTTCACATCCTTTACAACAACTTGCTGTTCTTCAGTAACAGCTTCTTTCACAACTTCTACATTCACCACAACTTCTTTCACTTCTTCAACAATCTTCACATCTTCCTCAACAACTTTCTTCAACTCTTCAACCATATTCTCAACATTCTTCTTCAATCTCTCTTCATCCCGCTTCCTCAAGCACGATGTCATGGCATATTTAATTTCCTTTTCATGCCTTTTTGCATAAGCGTCATCTTTTAATACATTTCTATAGTATTCGGCAGATGAAGGGATTATGAGAAGAACATCTTCAAAAATTATGTCTTTCTTCGGAACGACAGGTTCACCTTGTCTGTTGAAATAACACTCTCTCTTCTTATCCCATCTCCTACTGCTTACGGCATTCTCATACTCTTCTTGCATTTCATTCATTCTGTTCAAAGCAATGTTTCTTTCTCGATATGTTTTCTCACTCAGAATCTCTTCTCTGGTTTTCTCTTTGACCTCAGCAACAACATTTTCTTCTTTGTTTTTTTTCTTTAATTTCAGCAACAAACACATAATGGTTGTTGTTTGATGGTTTTCTGCCATGAGCTGTTTTTCAAATATCAACACGGTCTTCTTCCGGACAAATCTGGCTCCAGTCATATCCTTCATCATCGTGGATTACAGCTCAAGCTCTTGACTTCTCTCTGGGTTTATCTTCGATCATCTTTGGCTCTTCTCTGCTACGGTGGTAGATTGCCTTTCGGTAATAATCGTCATTGAACGGATGTTCATTCCCACCAACTGCAGAATTATTGCATTCTCTCTTGAAATGACCTTTTTGCTTACATCTGAAGCAGGTCACCTTGGACTTGTCAAATCCAAGTTTTGTTGAAGCACCACCAAGAGATTGTTTCCCAGTAATTTCCATATATCTCTGAGCTCTGCGGATGTAACTAGCTAAACACCAACGGATGTTAATGAGTTCCATCTCTTCCGGATCAATCTGGTCATAGTCTTCTTTGGTCAACTCTGAGTTTCCAATTTTGCCAGCTACAAGACCTTCATACGATTCCAGAACAGATGCAAGAAAACTCATTTGCTGTTTAGCTGCATTGATACTCATTGCCGGAGAGTTTTTCAACTTAAGAGCAATGTTGCACAATATCTCCTCTGCTTCTGCAGGACTTGTTTTTGAAGATGAATGATATCCAGAATTGTAGCTTGATGAGGTTATTTGTGGTTCTTTTATCTTCTCACCACTGAATGCTGTCTTTGGTGAACTATCAGCTTTCACCGAAGGTAAATTACCTTTGTAGTAGAGACCAACATTCTGTTGATGTGAAGAACTGCTCATCTTGTTCTGTTCAAGCTCATGAGTTTCAATCTTTTCAAATAATGTATCAAGAGAAATTGTTTCATACAAAGCATCATTTTTCAAAATAAAAACAAACGTTTGCCACTATTCAGCTCGTGGTAACGCTTCAATTACTTTGTCAATTATTTCCTCTCTTGTTTTCACAATCTCAAACCTTTCGAGTTCAATATTTAGGTGACAAAATCTTTCTATCATTTGCCTCACAGACTCTCCTTTAATGCTATCAAACAGATCAAATTCTTTCTTTAGCAAAGCAATTTTGTTCTTTTTAATCTGTTTACCCCCCTCAGCTTTAACTCGTAAAGGTTCCCAAACTGATTTCGATGACCCATCATGATTAAGTAATGAAAAAATGTCATTTCTAATTACCGACTGGATCAAAGCAATCATTCTCTGTTCAGATGAGAATTCCTTTTTGTCCTCAACTCCTAATTTCTTCATAGGAATTTCCTCTCCTTTGTCATCTTTTGGTCTCCAATATCCAAACTCTAGACAGAACCAGCTCTCGTGTGCATATGCTTTTGCCCAGTTGAGAAACCGTTCTTTCCACCAAGTATAATCTTCAATATTATCCAGCTTAGGTGGTTTGGAATAAGTTCCATAAAAGTTGTCGTGATTGATGTTTTCATTGACCACTTTTGTAATTGACTTTGGTGTGACTGTTGACGTTTCGGAAGATTCGGATGTGAATGCATTATAGAATGTATTGAAGAACTCTTCAGCCATGATGAAAATTCTTGAATCAACGTACCTGGAGCAAACAATCAAACAAACACAATCAGTTTAAACAATATCAAACAATTTGAAATAAACTGACACTCGGTTGACGTGAAATGATCTTGATGCGAAAAAAAAACCACTTTCAAACGGAATAAGAATCTCAAGCGAAATCACATGTTCAAGCGGAATAGCAACTTTCAAGCGAAATCCATAGATGACACTTTAAGCGAAATTAGACTTTCAAACTGAATCTTCAAGCGAAATAACACTTTGAAGCGGAATAGCTGAACTTTTCAAGCGAAATTACTGATTCAAGCGAGATCAGGTGCTAATTTCAAGTGGAATGACAATTTGAAGCGAAATCAGCCAGACTATTCAAGCGAAATCAAAAATGTTCGTTCAAGCGGAATAAGGTTTTAGGTCCATTTTAGTCACTTTTAAGCCGTATTTAGGTCTGATTCTCTCAAGGCTTTGTTAAAACACTGTTTCGCATGTACTGTGAAAAATTCAATCCATTTTGTCCGTTAAATCTTGTCCAATTTGAAAAAGAAGGTGTAGAAGTCAGAAAACAGATGTAATCAAGCTGAACTCTTCCTCCTGTGCTCTGATACCACTTGTAGGATCGTTGTACAACCTGAATGAGTCGATCAGAAGAGTTGTTTATCCGAATAAAGGCGGAATCAATGAAACGGATGCTTGATGTAATTATAAATGTCTCTTGTATTAATCTGATAGAAATACAACACCTAGAGACAATCCGGCAGCACTTCGTTACCAAACACAAGACCCTAATTTCGCTCCAAATGAAACGGACAAGTGCCCTATTTATAGTTGACCTGATTTCGCTTGAACTGACTCAAAGCACTTTCAAGCGGAATCAACAATGTTGATTTCGCTTGAACATGTCCTTGACCATTTCAAGCGGAATCACTAGTAAACTCACTAAACTCAGTTTCTAGCACCTCGAGCACTGGTTATTCTATCCTATCTCATTACATGACTCGATACAAGACGAAGTCAATAGACATAGTGCACTAACAGTTAACGTGCTTAAAATAAGTCTCTGAATAAACTCTCATGATATTCGTATTCTCATATTAAGCCACTTGTTGGATAAGCGAAACCGTTTGCGTGTAAATCGAAAGTTTGCACGGTGAAGGGTTAGAAGCGTCAACATGTTTAATAATACCTCTGAATGACCTTTTACTAAACCCAAAACATTATTATATCTGATCATATTCTTGGGAATATAAAATATTGGACATTTAGGGCTTTAATGTCGATAAAGAACAATACGTACAAGTTTGTGCGTTAAAAAGGGTTAAAAGTGTCAACATGTTAATTCTTACCTCTGAGTGACCTTTTAACGAACCCGAAGCATCGTAATGTTCGATAATACTCTCGGGAATGACCAATATGGATAACATAGGGCTTTGACGCAATAAAGCGGAAATACGCGCAAGTTTGTGCGTTAGAAGGACCAAAAGCGTCAACATTTGAAACTACACCTTTGAGCGGCCATTAAAGCGAACTGGTGTGAACTGGAGTGTCGTGATACTCCATTATACTCTTAGGAATGCTTGTTATTAACTTTGTAAGGCTTTTACGCCATTTCGCGATAATACGCGCAAGATCGCAAAATAAAGGGTTAAAAGCGTCAAAAAGGCAAAACTTGTGTTTTCGGTTATCATTTAACGAAACCGGACCTAACGATGTTTGGTTATATCCTAAGGATCATAAAAATATAAATTTTATGGGTTAAATGTGCGAAACATTGAAGTTATGAGGTTTTAAAGGTCCAGGGGTCAATTCTACCAAGTTTGAAACTTGTTTTGCTGGTTATCCTTGTGGTGGCGCTGCGCCACACCAAAAGTCCTCTGCCGTCGTGTGACACGACGGCCTAAAATGGACAGAATCCCTGTACAGGTGCAGGTTTTAGCAGGTTTTCTTCTCCAAACCACCTATACTGTTGGGATTGAAACCTATCAGAGGAACAGATAATTAAAGCCAAAACTGGATCAGGGCAGTGGATCCAGAATAAGCAGATGTTGTGTATACAAGTCTCTCCTCTTGAAAGTGGTTTCAATATCTAATGACCTCCAATCCACTGATCGGTACAACTGCTGACCTACAACTGCTGATCAAGTCAAAGACTAATGAAGACTAAAGCCCTGCTGTTCAATCTACTGCTATGGGTCAAGCTCTGCTGGCTTACAACAAGTACTGCTGGGTTCACATCAGTGGAAGGATTCAGCAGTAGTTTAGTTTCCTTATGTAATGTATTGTATAGAAGTTGTTAGCATAGCAGTGTTTTATATAGATCAGTTGTTAGAAGTTGTTAGGAGGTTAGATGTCATTTTCATGGTGACGTCAGCAAAGATGCCACAGTGGTTTGTCCGTGCCTGTAAATAGAACAGTACCCTGTACTGTTCTATTAGCTCTTCACCATCTTTCTTCCTGTACGAACAAATCACTATGAGCTCAGGCTGAGGGGGAGTTTGTTACATGCATGCAATTGTAATCGTTGATGAAATAAATTTAATCATTCGGTTCATTGTTGAAAATGTGTGTTGAAAGCAATTCTCCTATTTGATTGTGAAAAGTTTGTTTCCATTTATATTCCGCTGCACTACTTGTTCATTGTTCATCTTAATTCAAACATAAAACACAATCAAAACCAAACTCAGATCCTAACAATTGGTATCAGAGCTCGGACAGTCAAATTTGATTTAACAATCATTTTGACATAAATAGTTCAGCTCACAATCGTTGATACTGATAGTTTGTTCGTTTTGTTGAAAAACAGAGTAAGGTTTAATCACCATCAAAGTTGATTAATCAGTGCCTATAAAACAATCAGGATGACGTCACAATCACAAGATGATAAGAATAACATCGGCTCTCTTTTCAAACCACCCATGCTTAAACGTAATGAATACAACATCTGGGAAAGAAGGATGGGTCACATCCTTGCTCAACAGAATACTGGATGTTAGAGATCTGTTGTTTTTGGACCACACGTTCCCATGGTGCCAAGTGCTGAGGATACAAAGAAGTTCGAACCTAAAAAACCTGAAAATTATACTGAAACTGATTTCCAAAAGTTCGAACTCGATGCCAAAACATTTAGCATCATTGCATCTGCATTACCCAATGAAATTTATGCTGGGTTGTTACATTGTAACAGTGCCAAAGAGCTATGGGATGCACTGAAGGAACAGTTTGGGGGAACGGAAGAAGTTATTGAAAATAATAGGGAAATTCTGAATCAGCAGTATGAAACCTTTTGTCACATCAAGGGTGAATCATTGACCCAACAGTTTGAGCGATTTAGTTGTCTCATTAGTGAGCTAAGACTTGTTAAAGTTACATTTCCTAATTCAACACAAAATAGCAGGTTTCTTAGATCACTACCTGAAAAATGGGATACAATTGCTTTTGTAACTAGAAATTCAGCTGTATTCAAAGATCTGACCCTGACCCAACTTCATGGTAGACTCCTAACCTATGAAAGGGAGTTAAACCAGAAAAAGAAGTTGCAAGAGTCTGGCAAAGTTGCTGATGATTATTCATTTGGCCGCACAGCTCTTTTTGGTCAGTGATGTGCACAAAATGCAACATATAAATTACATCAATTGTGGCACAAAACTAACCCTTTTTTAGTACTAATGTTGGAATTTTGTCTTCCTTTTGTATTTTCAGGATTAAATGAGCTCAAATTAACAAAAGAAGCAAAAAGGTAGCTAAATCTAACATAAATACAAGAAAAGGAACAAACGTGGCATGCCCGACCTCCCCGACAGCATCTTCCCAAGCAAAACAAGAGAACAGAAGACTGAACACGCCCCGTGCTCAGTGAACACGGGGACGTGCCCAAGTGCCAGCATAAAAGACAAAGCTATAGAAGCTTCTATCGCCCACCACGGGGTCGTGCTCAGCAGACACGGGGCCGTGGTCAACTATAAGATTCGCAGAATCCAGGAAAATCTTGATAGTACATATATGCTTCTGCACACGGGGGCGTGCCCAGCGAACACGGGGGCGTGGTCAACTAATGCAGACAAACTGCAATTAATGAAGGAAGAGAAGATGATGGACACGGGGCCGTGCCCAATGGACACGGGGCCGTGCCCGAGCTGCTGTTCAGCCTATAAATAGGGGTGCTTGGCTCATTTGCAAACCATCCCTTGGCACACCACCTCTCTCACACTTCACCCACCACCATCACAACACCATCATCCACCACCATCATCCATTGTCCATCATAGAGTGTGTGAGTCGTCTCGGGATCCAAGATTGATCGTAAGAGTTCTTGACAATCAAAGGCCATGTGTGACAACCCTCACAAATCCAGGTATCCGTACAATTAATTAATATTTAATTTGTGCTTAATGGTTGTGCTTGATTACAACTGTGATTTAACTGCTTTCTGTTTTCTGAAACATACATACTCATGCATCACATTTTATTACTGTCACTCCATTCATTACATACAAACAATAGTGACAAACTTGATGCACAAAGCACAGTTAGCACAGTGAGCGGATAACCATAAAAACATGCTGACAATGCCAGCACCTAGACAGACACTATATTGAGGCCCAGTATGAGCCAGGAATGAAGTACTACACTGGTAGGGAGTGTAGGGAGGTGAGGATCATTAAACTGCGTCACTAGGTGGTAGTTATAGTGCCCGGAAGTGCCTAAAACATACTTAAAGTGCAGAATTCTGCACTAGTTAACCAAAATTCAGCATTTAACAATGCTAGTAAAGTGCAAAAACTTGGCAAAATAGTCCTAGACACTTCCCAAAGTGTTGGTAATTTAACGTGTCACTAAAAACAATATAAAAGACACTTTAAAGCTTTATTTAGCACTTTAACGGATCAACATCCAACCGAACAACCGGACTTTACCCGGAACATAAAAATATTGCTAAATGCATTGTTTTTACTTTTCTGAACTAGTTAGGGTCCCCGAACACCCTAACACACCTTATATTGTATAACACACACTAATACACTAACTTAACCTTTATAATCTAACTAGATTATAACCATAACATTACATCCCAACCCCATACCCCCCCCCCTTCGAACCGGTTTGTGGAGTGGGGACACACCCCACAATTCTTTCATTATTTTATTTCTGGATGTTGGATATCTAAGAAGCATATTACATGTTGGTTAATCTTGAAATTGGTTTATAAATATGTTTAAGAGTTAACCATTCCCTTTCATCAAACTCAACTTCAACAAACCACTCTCTTCTCTCCTTCCTTGCTTGCGGCCGAACCCACACCACCACCATATCACCATCATCAACTTCCTTACTAGCCATTTTTCGTACACTCAAAGGTGCAAGAGGTCATACGAACAAGCTCGATGCACTCGGAAGCTCAAGGACCACTCTAGATTTCTTTTATCCACCACTTTTACGCCTTGTTTCTCCCCTAGCCTTGTGTTAGTAGTAAGTGTTCTAAAACATCATCTTGTTCTTGTATTTAGTGGTTAATAGATGATAGAATGATTAAATGTTGAGAACACTAATGAACATAGTCTAAGTCTTGAACATAAAGGGATAAAGGGTGGATAAAGAGAAGATATATGGGTAAATCATGTAGATCTTGTGTAGTTATGATTATTGCATGTTGTTTGTTAGTAGAAGCAAGATGGATCATCATCTAGACATACTAGTTCATGTTTAAGAACATAAACTAGTAAGATGTAAAGGTTAGAAACATGAAAGATGATGAATCCATCCATACATGAACCTTGAACTTGAATAAATATAATTTTTCTTGAAAAATAAGATTCTAAACTTGTAGATCTAAAGATCTACAAGTGGTTTTTCGGAGGAACCAAGCGAAAAATACTAGTCTTGTTAAAACCTGGATCTTGTGTGAACTAAATACATTTTTAACAAGTAAACAAGTGTGTGAACACTTGTGTAACAAGGAAATATAACAATGAAATATTTTTGTAAATCATGACTAGAAGTTGTTAAACTTCAAATTCTTTAAAAATAAAGTTTTTAAGAAACTAATCTTATTTTTAAAGATAACAAGACCTACTAAATATGTTAGTAACTTACTACATATTTTACACACTTTCAAGTTCACAAGTTTATGGTTCATGTCTATGTTTAGTCAAGTTGATGATTAGAAATTGTATATTATTGGTTGATGGTTGTTTGAGTAAATTTTGAAAAGAAAATGATACGCTAGTAAGCGTGGACGCCTCTATTTACAAAGGAAACTCTGGCGAAATTTTTCTAGAATTTCAACACTTAGATATATTTTTCTAACGAATGTTTACAAATATATTTTTAACTTGGTTTTCAAAATAAACTTCGCCATAATTTTTATTACAAACATACCAAGTGCCGGAGGTTGATTTTCGTAAATAAAATTTCTTAAATATATATTTAGAATATATAGTTTATACTAAAACGCTTGAGTGATTGTTTGTTTATTACGTGAACTAGATATTTACCCTAAAAATAATATAACATGATATCATGAAATCACGATTCCAAAATAATACCAACGCTCTCACAAATAAATATTTAAGTTACACCGGTATTGTTATTACTACGCGAACTTTAAAATGTAACTTATGTATTTTCGGAAAATACTCTCATATGTATATTTTGATAAGTATTATTTTGGAAAATGTATGAGGTAAAATATATAATATTTTTGGGAAAAATATATATATTTTGGAATTAAAATATTTTAGACAAGTGATTTACAATTTATTTTCTAAGTGGGACTTAAAATATATTTTCGGAATTATAACGTGTACATGTATAAAAACCCCCATCCTTGGGAAGGAAATACACTTATAAAATAAATAAGAAGTGTGAATACGGAATAGTTGCCTAACTATTCCTCCGATCAAACGTTAAACCCTAAGCCAAGGCACGACCATCCGTCTAATAGGCATTAGTACGTGTAGTTGGTCACGCAGCAGATAGAGTTGGAGATTGACGTTTCTGGATACGCACTTCAGTGAGTTCATGTCCCCCTTTTCTCTTAACTGTTTTCAGTTTTATACTTCGGGGGTGGAATACATGTTACATTATTACAGACACTTTTATATACATGGTATGGTTAGCTTAAGGAGGGCTTTACTACTTAGATCATGTGAGTGGGTAGGTGGAACTTGAGGCCATTAATCCTTGTTGTAGGACCGAGGGTCATGAGCGATAGATCTATTTGGGTGTAGCGAGCCCAACTCCTGAGTCCACTGTACGGACCATGGGGTGACTTTGAGCCTGACGAAAAAATCTGCTAGGTTTGAGTCTTCCTGCACACTTCACACATATCATTGGCTTTGCAACCCAATGGTGATCTCTTTTTCCTTAATTGCTACATACCAGGGATTTTCATACATATTACAAAGGTTTATTCATACTCACTTTTACATGAACTCGCTCAACTTTTGTTGATTTTTCAAACTACATGTATTTCAGGAAACTAATGGAACTGGCCAAGTTTTCAATGATGTTAAACTGCGTAGGAATAATGATGTCATCCGAGTTTAGGAAATGTGACCTTTGCCTGGACGGGTTACAAGTCTTAAACGGTGTTTTTATTCATGTCCTTTGGTTGTGTCTTGTGAACACATTTTAAATTATGTCTTATCGTAATCTGTTTTAAGTGTCGACTTTTAAACAATGTTGTCTTGGTAACTTTTAAAACTTGTTGAATGGATGAACATCATGTGTTTTATTGCATATAGCATGGTTATGATATTTGCTATGGTATTAAGAAGTCACACCAAAATAAACCCACGCTTCCGCAAAGCCAGGGTGTGACAGCTTGGTATCAGTGCATCGATCATAGCGAACTAGGATTCTTTCTCGAGTCTAGACTATGATCACTAGGGCTCTCACGAAAACATTTTTACATTGCATACACTAAAACGTCCAGATCCAAGGCACAAAACATTTTTTTTTTTACAAATAAAAGGCACAAATACACTTTTTCAAAATTTATGTTTCAGTCTTAGAGACTGAGGGAGGATCAGTCTTAGAGACTGGGAGGTTGGTCTTAGAGACCAGGGATTTAGTCTTAGAGACTGGGAGGACTGGTCTTAGAGACCAGGGATTTAGTCTTAGAGACTGGGAGGACTGGTCTTAGAGACCAGGGGTTTAGTCTTAGAGACTAGGAGGATTGGTCTTAGAGACCAGGGGTTTAGTCTTAGAGACAGGGAGGTTGGTCTTAAAGACCAGGGAGTTAGTATGAGAGGCTAGGAAGTTCAGTCTGAGAGGCTGGGAGGGTAGTTTGGGAAGACTAGGATGATTAATTGCTTGCTTTATCGTGGCTAACATGTTTATTTGACTTTGTGATTGACATATGTGCATATATGTGATTGTGTTACAGACGTCATGGTTTCATCTTCAGAGACTGGAGTATCGGACACTTTGGATCCTTTAGCGATCGTGTCAGACGATGAGATTATGTCAGAGAGTGAGGTGTACACGTCCGACACCACTAGCACGGATGAGGATGATTTCCAGCCATTCGCGATGCCGGACGTCGGAGTTGAGCCTGCTGATGGCATTCCTGCCGGGGATCTACCTCTTGCGGTGATCCCTGCTCCCATTCCGCTTGCTACTTTTCCAATAGTAGATATGCCACTCGATGTCGCTTCTGATGACGACGTCGATCTGTTTGAGGAGGATCCGCCTGAGGCTGACTATGAGGGCGGGGCCCCTATTGGTGCTGACGTTATTCTTCCCATTGCTGAGGCCCCTGTAGAGGAGCTTCCCGTTGGTTCACCTGTCCCGGACTCGTTGGAGTCTGTGGCATCTGCTTCTTTGCACGATCTGGGTGTGCAGCATCACTCTTCTGACCCTGACATGGCGATGTCAGCTGCACCCGGTCCATCGCACGAGTTCGAGTTTGACCACAAGGTCGATGACGCTTTTGAGCCGATCTTTCCCCCTGATTTTGACCCTGACCATGATATTGAGTTTATTCACATGGATCAGCCCCTAGAGGCGCCCGTAGATCCTATTGATCCTTTGCTTGACATCCCTGCTGATCTTGATATGGATTTTGTCGACCCGGAGCCTGCTGTGGCCCCAGAGCCTGTAGTTGCTCCTGACCCTGCATTAGAGCATGACCCTGTCCATGAGGATGCACCAGTCGTTGCACCTCTTGTTGATGATATACCCGTTGCTGATCTGCCCGCTGTTGCTCCACCCTTGATAGATGATCCTGTTGTTGATGCACCATTTCCCAATCCCGTGCCGGTACTGTTTGACCATGCACCTTTTGCTACTCATATAGATCCACGTTACGCCGACACCCTCAACGGGTGGATCGACGATGACGACTATCCACCATATGTGGTACCCGTCATACCTGTTTCTGTACCCACTGATATTCCCTTGTTTCCCCCACACACCACGGATGTTCACCGCACTGATCTACCTATCACGTTCCTTCAGGACATACCGCCACCCCGTCCTGGAGAGGGGTCATCTAGGCAGACGCCTGTTCCTGTTCCACCCGTGCTGTCATCATCTTTACCGTTCACACCACAGTTTCCTTCTGTTGCACCACCTACTGCACCATCTTTCATGCCATCGAGTGAGCCATTTTTATGGACTACGCCCCCTATCATGCCACGGTCTGATCCGTACCACCCGTACTATGTTGGGTACTCTACGGAGGACATTCTCACTTCTTTGATGATACAGCAGGATGCATTGACGCGTCGTATTCAGGATTTGGAGAGAGCTCCATCTCCATCTTGTCACTGTCAGACCTCATTTGCAGCACCACACGCTCCTCGTCCCTTTCCCCCGATTCAGACGCTCGCTTTTGGACTTCTGAGCAGCAGATAGCATATTTGCTGCGCGCCTTTCGTGTCTTAGAGGAGGACTGGTTACACATGTGTCGTTTACTTTTCTCTCATTTTCCTCCTCCTCCTCCGCCATCAGCATAGGCATATTTTTGGTTTTATGCAGGTCGATCTTTTGGTGAGAAGGTCGCTATTGAGCCAGCTTACGAAGCCTTTTGAGAGATCACACTTTTTGTATATGATGGTTGTAGTTGACTTGTATTTTTGGGGGTGATGTAGCCCCACGATCTTACTTTGACATGTGATGTACTATTAAACTTGTAAAACACTGTTGTGGTCATGATTAATGAAGCTCAATGGCAACGTTCTCACTACATGTTTTGTTGAGTTATATGTTTTAATTTATAACATGAGATGTTATGTGATTGATGAATACTACTAAATATACATTCTTATTATACTTACTATGACCTGACCTACATGCTCATCTTTTAGAAGATGCCTCCAAGACGCGATGTACGCATGCCTACTAACGAGGCGGAACTCCAGGGGATAATTGCCGCCGCTATAGCACAGTATGCAGCCTCCCAAGGAGGAACCAGCGGGAGCAATTCGAACAACAACGGCAACAACAATCCACCCCATGGTAATATCAAGTTGTTTGAGACATATTACCATAAAGTTGGATATTTATAGCACGACCACTAATACCATTTGCAAATTCTAACGTATGTGCAAGGTGCACCTATAAGCAGTTGCTCGACTGTAAGCCCGTGAATTTCAACGGCACTGGAAGTGCTGTTACGTTTGTTAGGTGGGCTGAAAAGACAGACTATGTCCTAAGAATGAGCAAATGCGCTCCCGAGCAACAAGTGACCTACATCTCAGGGCTGTTTCTGGATGGAGCCCTATCGTGGTGGAATCTACAAGTGCAAACTTTAGGAGAAGCTGCTGCTTATGCGTTAACATGGGCCGAGTTAAAAGAGTTAATGAGGAGGAAGTACTGCTCGCGTGCTGAAATACAAAGGCTAGAAACTGAATTCTGGCACTTAAGAATGGATGGTCCCAAGATTGCAGAATATGTTCAGATATTTCACGATTTATCTCATGTAGTACCGTATATGGTCACGCCCGAGTTTAAACATGTTGAGAGGTTCATCTGGGGATTGGCTCCCCAAATAATGAGTATGGTTACCACGTCCAAGCCTGCAACGATTACGGAAGCAATCGACCTTAGTGTGGCGCTTACTGAGGAGGCCATTCTATTGAACAAGTTTTCAAATGTTGAACCAAAGAAGAAAGAAACACATGCTGAGTCGTCTGGTGAAAACAAGCGAAAATTTTCCAACTTCAAGCAGGGTACAAGCAATGTGAGCAGGAAGGGTGAATCTAGCACACCGGCAAGAGCTACAACCGGTGTCGAAAACAAAGGAAAGGGTTATATGGGCACTCTGCCCAAGTGTAATACATGCTAGCGCCATCATTCTGGTCAGTGCGGATTGAGGAAATGCGAGTCATGTGGAAGGAACGGCCACACAAAGGATACTTGCTGGGTTGGTTCAGGCCAGGGTGGCCAAAGGGGTTTCAATAACAACAACCGTGGTGGTAATGGAAACCGCCCGCAAGGGAATAATGGAGGGAATGGAAACCGTGGGAATTTTATGAACCAAGCTGGGAGTGGAAATCGCAACCAAAACAACAGGATGGAAATGGGAATGGCCGAGGGCCAGGATGCTTCAATTGTGGGGATGTTGGGCACTTTAAGAGGGAATGCCCGAAGCTGAATCAAGCTCGTGGGAGAGTATTCAACATCAGCGCAAGGGAAGCGCGCCAGGATCCAAATGTTTTCACCGGTACGTTCCCTATAAACCAACGTTTTGCATCTGTTCTTTTTGATACTGGTGCCGATTATAGTTTCGTATCGTTAGAATTTAAGAATATACTTGGGTTGGCCACTAGTAAGTTAGACGTTCCGTACTCGATTGAATTGGCGAATGGCAAGCTAGTTGAAACAGGAGAAGTCATCAGAGGATGCGTGATAGAATTGGGAGGACACGAATTTACGCTAGACCTACTGTCTGTCGAATTGGGAAGCTTCGACGTGGTAGTGGGAATGGATTGGTTGTCCAGCAACAAGGCCGAGATTGTTTGCCACGAGAAGACCATCTGCATCCCTATGACGGATGAAGAAACAATCGTAGTGCACGGAGAGAAGCATGATACGCCGCTGAGGATCATTAGCTGTCTGAAAGCTAGAAGGTGTTTACAAAAGGGATGTGTTGCATTCTTGGCACACATCGTGGATAAAGAAGCTGCGGAGCGGAGGATAGAAGACATTCCGGTCGTAAAAGAATATCCTAAAGTCTTTCCAGAAGACTTGCCAGGATTACCGCCTCAAAGGCAAGTCGAGTTCCACATTGACTTGGTTCCAGGCGCCGCGCCTGTAGCCAAGGCACCCTATAGACTTGCACCTTCGGAGATGCAGGAGTTGTCAACGCAACTCCAGGAGCTGTTGGATAAAGGATTCCTCAGACCATTTGAAGCTCTTTATGGACGCAAATGTCGATCACCCTTATGCTGGGCTGATGCAGGTGATAGACAGCTTGTTGGTCCCGAAATAGTGCAAGAAACGACAGACAAAATTGCACAGATCCGAGAGCGCATCAAAGCGGCTCGCGAACGACAAAAGAGTTATGCGGACCGAAGAAAGAAACCTTTGGAGTTTCAAGTTGGGGATATGGTTTTGTTAAAAGTTTCACCCTGGAAGGGTGTGGCACGCTTTGGAAAGCGTGGGAAGTTGAATCCGCGTTACATTGGCCCATTCAGAATCCTGCAAAGGATTGGGCTTGTAGCCTACAAGTTGGACCTACCTGCCGAACTTAATGGTGTTCATGATACATTCCATGTATCAAATTTGCAGAAGAGTCCAACACAAGAGACAGTAATCATTCCTGCTGATGAAGTTCATATCGACGACACGCTCCACTTTACCGAAGAAGCCGTCGAGGTTACGGATTGGAAAGTTAACAAAACACGCAGGAGTAGTGTCAAGCTCGTCAAAGTTCGATGGAATGCAAGACATGGGCCGGAATTCACGTGGGAACGTGAGGATCGTATGAAAGAGAAATACCCCCATTTGTTTCCCAAGACCCCTGCAACTAGAAGCAGAGCCTAAAATTTCGGGACGAAATTTCTCTAACGGGGGGGGGGGGGGAATGTGATAACCCTCACAAATCCAGGTATCCGTACAATTGATTAATATTTAATTTGTGCTTAATGGCTGTGCTTGATTACAACTGTGATTTAACTGCTTTCTGTTTTCTGAAACATACATACTCATGCATCACATTTTATTACTGTCACTCCATTCATTACATACAAACAATAGTGACAAACTTGATGCACAAAGCACAGGTAGCACAGTGAGCGGATAACCATAAAAACATGTTGTCAATGCCAGCACCTAAACAGACACTATATTGAGGCCCAGTATGAGCCGGGAATGAAGTACTACACTGGTAGGGAGTGTAGGGAGGTGAGGATCATTAAACAGCGTCACTAGGTGGTAGTTATAGTGCCCGGAAGTGACTAAAACATACTTAAAGTGCAGAATTCTGCACTAGTTAACCAAAATTCAGCATTTAACAATGCTAGTAAAGTGCAAAAACTTGGCAAAATAGTCCTAGACACTTCCCAAAGTGTTGGTAATTTAACGTGTCACTAAAAACAATATAAAAGATACTTTAAAGCTTTATTTAGCACTTTAACGAATTAACATCCAACCGAACAACCGGACTTTACCCGGAACATAAAAATATTGCCAAATGCATTGTTTTTACTTTTCTGAACTAGTTAGGGTCCCCGAACACCCTAACACACCTTATATTGTATAACACACACTAATACACTAACTTAACCTTTATAATCTAACTAGATTATAACCATAACATTACATCCCAACCCCATACCCCCCCCCCCTTCGAACCGGTTTGTGGAGTGGGGACACACCCCACAATTCTTTCATTATTTTATTTGTGGATGTTGGATATCTAAGAAGCATATTACATGTTGGTTAATCTTGAAATTGGTTTATAAATATGTTTAAGAGTTAACCATTCTCTTTCATCAAACTCAACTTCAACAAACCACTTTCTTCTCTCCTTCCTTGCTTGCGGCCGAACCCACACCACCACCATATCACCATCATCAACTTCCTTGCTAGCCATTTTTCATACACTCAAAGGTGCAAGAGGTCATACGAACAAGCTCGGTGCACTCGGAAGCTCAAGGACCACTCTAGATTTCTTTTATCCACCACTTATACGCCTTGTTTCTCCCCTAGCCTTGTGCTAGTAGTAAGTGTTCTAAAACATCATCTTGTTCTTGTATTTAGTGGTTAATAGATGATAGAATGATTAAATGTTGAGAACACTAATGAACATAATCTAAGTCTTGAACATAAAGGGATAAAGGGTGGATAAAGAGAAGATATATGGGTAAATCATGTAGATCTTGTGTAGTTATGATTATTGCATGTTGTTTGTTAGTAGAAGCAAGATGGATCATCATCTAGACATACTAGTTCATGTTTAAGAACATAAACTAGCAAGATGTAAAGGTTAGAAACATGAAAGATGATGAATCCATCCATACATGAACCTTGAACTTGAATAAATATAATTTTTCTTGAAAAATAAGATTCTAAACTTGTAGATCTAAAGATCTACAAGTGGTTTTTCGGAGGAACCAAGCGAAAAATACTAGTCTTGTTAAAACCCGGATCTTGTGTGAGCTAAATACATTTTTAGTAAGTAAACAAGTGTGTGAACACTTGTGTAACAAGGAAATATAGCAATGAAATATTTTTGTAAATCATGACTAGAAGTTGTTAAACTTCAAATTCTTTAAAAATAAAGTTTTTAAGAAACTAATCTTATTTTTAAAGATAACAAGACCTACTAAATATGTTAGTAACTTACTACATATTTTTACACACTTTCAAGTTCACAAGTTTATGGTTCATGTCTATTTTTGGTCAAGTTGATGATTAGAAATTGTATATTGTTGGTTGATGGTTGTTTGAGTAAATTTTGAAAAGAAAATGATACGCTAGTAAGCGTGGACGCCTCCATTTACAAAGGAAACTCTGGCGAAATTTTTCTAGAATTTCAACACTTAGATATATTTTTCTAACGAATGTTTACAAATATATTTTTAACTTGGTTTTCAAAATAAACTTCGCCATAATTTTTATTACAAACATACCAAGTGCCGGAGGTTGATTTTCGTAAATAAAATTTGTTAAATATATATTTAGAATATATAGTTTATACTAAAACGCTTGAGTGATTGTTTGTTTATTATGTGAACTAGATATTTACCCTAAAAATAATATAACATGATATCATGAAATCACGATTCCAAAATAATACCAACGCTCTCACAAATAAATATTTAAGTTACACCGGTATTGTTATTACAACGCGAACTTTAAAATGTAACTTATGTATTTTCGGAAAATACTCTCATATGTATATTTTGATAAGTATTATTTTGGAAAATGTATGAGGTAAAATATATAATATTTTTGGGAAAAGTATATATATTTTGGAATTAAAATATTTTAGACAAGTGATTTACAATATATTTTCTAAGTGGGACTTAAAATATATTTTCGAAATTATAACGTGTACATGTATAAAAACCCCCATCATTGGGAAGGAAATACACTTATAAAATAAATAAGAAGTGTGAATACGGAATAGTTACCTAACTATTCCTCCGATCAAACGTTAAACCCTAAGCCAAAGCACTACCATCCGTCTAATAGGCATTAGTACGTGTAGGTCGTCACGCAGCAGATAGAGTTGGAGATTGACGTTTCTGGATACGCACTTCAGTGAGTTCATGTCCCCCTTTTCTCTTAACTGTTTTCAGTTTTATACTTCGGGGGTGGAATACATGTTACATTATTACAGACACTTTTATATACATGGTATGGTTAGCTTAAGGTGGGCTTTATTACTTAGATCATGTGAGTGGGTAGGTGGAACTTGAGGCCATTAATCCTCGTTGTAGGACCGAGGGTCATGAGCGATAGATCTATTTGGGTGTAGCGAGCCCAACTCCTGAGTCCACTGTACGGACCATGGGGTGACTTTGAGCCCGACGCAAAAATCTGCTAGGTTTGAGTCTTCCTGCATCACTTCACACATATCATTGGCTTTGCAACCCAATGGTGATCTCTTTTTCCTTAATTGCTACATACCAAGGATTTTCATACATATTACAAAGGTTTATTAATACTCACTTTTACATGAACTCGCTCAACTTTTGTTGATTTTTCAAACTACATGTATTTCAGGAAACTAATGGATCTGGCCAAGTTTGCAATGATGTTATGCTGCGTAGGAATAATGATGTCATCCGAGTTTAGGAAATGTGACCTTTGCCTGGACGGGTTACAAGTCTTAAACGGTGTTTTTATTCATGTCCTTTGGTTGTGTCTTGTGAACACATTTTAAATTATGTTTTATAGTAATATGTTTTAAGTGTCGACTTTTAAACAATGTTGTCTTGGTAACTTTTAAAACTTGTTGAATGGATGAACATCATGTGTTTTATTTCATATAGCATGGTTATGATATTTGCTATGGTATTAAGAAGTCACACCAAAATAAACCCACGCTTCCGCAAAGCCAGGGTGTGACACCATGTTTGCCTAAGTCTCTTACATCACTTGGTGAAGACAAGTGTCTAGTGTAATACTTTTTATTTTTAATCTTTTCGCACTTTTTACTTGGTTATGTATTAATGACTTTAATAACTAGTTTCTTAAGTTGAAGGTGATTCTTCTTTATCGTTTGTCCGTGGTGTCTTGGCATTATTTTACAGTCTATATAAAATAAAAGATTTTCACCATTCATATCTCCACGGTCTATATGGTGGTATGTTGGCTACCTGGTCGGGGGTTAAGGGAACGATTTGGTAAGAGTCTTGCCTTGTTCAGTGTATAGATCCTGCAAGGACCTGGGTCAAATTTAGTAGGACCTCCTTCAATACCCACCGGTATTGGATGGCGGGGGTCCAAACTCTTTGATCCACTCATATGTAAGCTACTATTAATACTTTAACCCGGCTACTTAGGACTGTATCCCTGCTGACTCAGACTACTTAGCCGAGGGTAACGCACCTTCAAAAGAGGGGCCTACCATAATATGCATTAATAACATAATTAATTATCTTTTAATAATCCGACCCTTTAGGATTGTATCCTTGCTGACTCAAACTACTGGGTTGAGGGTAACGTCACCTTCAAAAGAGGGCCCTACTACAATAACTAAGATAATCTCTTAAAAAGTGCAAAAGTGCGGAAATAATCAAAGGTTACACTAAACACGAGTCGGAGCCAAATGATTCATCTTGTCTATCTATTTTTACTTTTATTTTATTTTTCAGCATTTTAGTTAGTTTTTATTTTTCTTGTTTAAAACCTTTTTCTAAAGTTTTGATTTGATTAGGCGTTGAGGATAAAACGGTACTAAAAGCTCTTGTGTCCTTGGATGACCTCGGTATCTTGCCAACACTATACTACGCTCACGATGGGTGCACTTGCCCATATGTGTGTTTGGTGTTAGTAAAATATCGTGTTTTATAAATTTAAAACTTGACTAACGTGTAAAAAAGGGCTTAAAATATACTTAATTCCATATACACACCAATCCGCATCAAGTTTTTGGCGCCGTTGCCGGGGACACAAGGATTTTAAGAAAGTTAGGAATCAACGGCCTAATCGTTTTTTCTAATTTTTCTGTTTTTTTAGGATTTTCTTAATTTTTCTGTTTCTGCAGAGCTCAGCACGGGCCGTGCCTGGTCGGACACGGGCCGTGCCCAGCATTGTCACTGGCAGTTTTTATTTTTCGAGTTACAGAGAGTTGAGCATGGGGCCGTGTCGGTGCAACACGGGGTCGTGTCCAACTCCCCAGCAACAGGGATCTGGAAAACAATCACTGTATCTCCGACCACGGGCCGTGTTCACCTGAACACGGGGCCGTTGTGAACCTTCTGACCAACGTTCTTTTTTGTTTTTTATTGCAGGACTAGGAACCCAGGCGCCACATCTGAACTTTCTACATAGTGTATGAGCTCCAGTTCTAGTAGAGACATAAAAGAACCTCTAGAAGAACCCGAACGCTTTCTTAGAAAAGACTTAAAGCTAAAAATCAAGAGAAAGTTTCGGGGGACCCACTTCCAATTGCGGACCAACGTACCCTCATGGATTACCTACGACCCACCGTAGGTAATCTCGGCGCCGCTATCAATGCACCGAATGTCGAAGCCAACAACTTCGAACTTCGGCCACATTTGATACAAATGCTTCAAAACTCCGCAACCTTTCATGGGCTTGCGGACGAGGATCCTCATCTACATATTACTAATTTCTTAGAAATATGTGATACTTTTCGGATCAATGGAGCATCAAACGACGCCATCCGCCTTCGTATGTTTCCATTTTCACTAAAAGACTGAGCTAAGGCTTGGCTTAACACCTCCCAGTTGGTTCGGTAAACACCTGGGATGAACTAGCCCAAAAGTTTCTATATAAGTATTTCCCTCCTGCTAAAACGGCTAAATTAATGACTGAAATTAATACATATTCACAAGAGGATGGGGAATCCTTATATGAAACTTGGGAAAGGTTCAAGGAGCTACTAAGAAAGTGTCCTCATCACGGTCTTGCGGTATGGCAACAAGTATCCACTTTCTACAATGGGTTGTTGCCACACACAAGACAAACACTTGATTCTAGCTCCGGGGACTTCTAGGTAATCGTCTCCCAAATGAAATATATAATCAAATTGAGGAAATTGCTCAAACCAATTTTCAGTGGCACACTCCCTGAGGCAATAAATCTGTTGCCCCGGGCGCCCATAAGGTTAATGAAAGCACTTCTTTACAAGCCCAAATCGAGGCCCTTTCTTCAAAAATCAAAAAGTTAGAAATGGCAAAAACGATCTCGGTTATGGCTTGTGAGGGGTGTGGTGGGCCACATGAAAATTGGATGTGTATGAAAGAATTAGATGATCAAACGGAAACGGTAAACTACATTGATAATAGACCTAGGCCGTCGGGTCCTCTAACGGGTACCTACAACCAAGGATGGCGTAACCACCCTAACCTTGGTTGGAGAGATCCCGGAAATAGTAGTAACCAACAAAACCAACGAACTAACTTTCAACAACCACAAAATTTTTCTCAACAGCAAGGTGGACGAGAAAGGCTTGAGGATACTGTATCTCGCCTCATCTCTGACACCGAAAAGAAAAACTCGGATCGATTTCAGCAATTGGAATCGAATTTCAGAAATCAACAAGCTAGCATTCAAAACATTGAAAAACAATTAAATCAAATAGCTCAAAATTTCTCCGAGAGACCACAAGGCGCGTTACCAAGTAATACCGAAACCAACCAAAAGCACAAGTACATCTCATCACATTGAGAAACCGAACCGTGGTCCCGAGGAGGCTCCATTACCGCCAGCTGAAAGAAGCCAATCAAGCCATACCACAACTCCACCCATGCCCCAACCAGAGAAGGCTTCTCCGCCAAACCAAGAGCACACTAAGACTCCTCCGATTCCATACCCCGGTCGGTTAATTCGTCAAAAGACCGATGAGCAATTCGCAAAATTCAAAAATTTACTAAAACAATTGCATGTTAATATTCCATTTATCGAAGTCCTAACCCAAATGCCTAAATATTCAAAATTTATGAGGGACTTCCTCACTCATAAAAGGAAAATTGAATCATTGCAATTAGTTAACTTAGGCGAAGAATGCTCCGCCTTACTACTCAACAAACACCCGCAAAAGAAGATTGTTCCTGGAAGCTTCACGATTCCTTGCTCAATTGGGGGATCCCCCATTAGCAATGCACTAGCCGAACTTGGGGCTAGCATCAACCTCATGCCCGCCTCAATGTTCAAACGACTCGGCCTAGGAAAAACGAGCCCTACAAAGATGAGCATACAACTTGCCGACAGATCCGTCAAATATCCACAAGGTGTCGTCGAAAATCTATTGGTCAAAGTCGACAATTTCGTCTTCCCAGCCGACTTTGTCATACTAGACATGGAAGAAGACACCAAAGTCCCTCTCATCTTAGGGAGGCCATTTCTAGCCACAGCCCAAGCAGTGGTAGACATGAATGATGGAACACTAACATTGAAGTTTGGGGACGAGGAAGTGAAGTTTGGAGTTGGAAAAAGAGTAGAAGACGAAGACCCGGTCAACTACATAAAAGTCATAGACTCAAGCTTGGATGACGCTCTCCGACGGTGTAGCATGGGATGCAAAACATCCCACTTGGGTGACATATGACCAGGCTTTGGGTCTAGCCAAGGACCCTTATAAACGTGGCGCACCACGGAGGCATTCCGCGGAACTATCCTTAGTTTAGTTTAGATTAACTTTTATGTTTTCTAGTTTAGTTTTAATTTTCAGGAATAAAACACACTCGAGATGGTGAAGGATAACAAGGGAAACTTGAACCAACACCCCATGCACGAAAACAGGGCCGTCCGACAAAATTTTATTCATTACAGCAAGTTCAGCACGGGCCGTGCCCGCCCAACACGGCCCCGTGCTGCACAATCTGCAGAAAATGCCCATTTCAGGTAACTGGACATGGGGCGTGCTCACTGAACACGCCCCCGTGCCCAGGCTTCTGTTTCTTTTTACATATTTTGTTACTGGCGATCTGAACAGGGGGCCGTGTCCAGACGCCCAGTAACATAAATTTTGCTTTTTCACACCATTTTACACATTCAATCAACCTAAAAACTTATTTTTGGGACACATTGAGGACAATGTGTAATTTAAGTGTGGGGGGGATGCTAAAACTTTGAATCTTGCAAGTCCTAATCACAAGCCTTACACAAAACTCTATTGGAACCGCTAATCACCCCAAATTTTTTCAAAAATTTTTTTCAGTTTTTTCAAAAAAAATTTTCAATTTTTTTACTTGTTTAGGTTTAACTTGGGATTTCAAATTCTATAAAGGTTATATTTTTACAAATTTACAACCGATAGCGTCGTGATAAAAAGAACCAACATAAGAAAATTATGAAAAGGCATGACAAGTTTAGTTAAAATTTGATTATATATACTTGATCACATAAAAACCTATTCCCACAAAAGTGAGTTTTGAGCCTTTATTGAGCATACAAATACATATCTTTAAACTAAATGCTCATTTTTCGTTTCTTGTGTGAATAGCCGCTTGGTTCTTACGACTCTAGAACTTGCCACGACGATACATTCCCGGTCCTTACCAACTTAAACCTGAGTAAGTAAATGATGGAGGCATTAGGACTAACCCTTTTTCATTTCTACACCATTATTTTTTTATTTTTATTTTTTTACCACCTACCCAAAATCCCCCTAGTTAACCCCTTTGAGCCTAAACATTTTCATTTCTTAACCCAAAAACAAACACCCTTTCACCCACCAAAACCTTTTTATTTTTAACCCTTTGTTTTAGTAACAAGCTCGGTTTTTCGTATGACTTTTCAAAAAAAATGTTGATGATGAAGCAAAAGAAATAAACAAGCAAGTTCATCAAAAATAACTTTGTTTGAATAATGGCTTCATCAAAAATAAAAATTGCAAAAATAAAAAGTCTTACGAAAACCGATGCTTTTTACGCTTTTCGCCCTTTTCTACTAACCATTAACCCAACCACCTACCTTTAACCCTAGCCTAACCCTTCACCCAAAAGTCCTCTTGATATTTACAAAGGTATATAGTTAAAAAGGAGGAGGATTGATTGCTTGGCAAGCCTATGGTAGGAGTAAGTTCTATGCCACTCTCGAGTGATTCACTAAAATACATCTTCGGCCGAGTGTTGAGTGATCCCCGTGAGGTATGTGAACTTGTATATAATTAGAATTTTACAAAAAAAGCATGTTATGCCCTAATAAGTAATTTATCTTATGTAATGTTTTAAATAAATCATGACGAATAGGATTGTAAATAAATAAAAATAAAACTTGATAAAGAATCTTGGAAATCCCGACACTCTATGACAAGCCCAAAAACCTTCTCTTCTACCCATTCCATTTGGGAGTGTAAAGCCACATTTTAAAGAGTTTTGCTTGAGGACAAGCAAAGATTCAAGTGTGGGGGTATTTGATGTGCACAAAATGCAACATATAAATTACATCAATTGTGGCACAAAACTAACCCTTTTTTAGTACTAATGTTGGAAAAAGTGTGTTTTTGTCTTCCTTTTGTATTTTCAGGATTAAATGAGCTCAAATTAACAAAAGAAGCAAAAAGGCAGCTAAATCTAACATAAATACAAGAAAAGGAACAAACGTGGCATGCCCGACCTCCCCGACAGCATCTTCCCAAGCAAAACAAGAGAACAGAAGACTGAACACGCCCCGTGCTCAGTGAACACGGGGGCGTGCCCAAGTGCCAGCATAAAAGACAAAGCTATAGAAGCTTCTATCGCCCACCACGGGGCCGTGCTCAGCAGACACGGGGCCATGGTCAACTATAAGATTCGCAGAATCCAGGCAAATCTTGATAGTACAGATATGCTTTTGCACACGGGGGCATGCCCAGCGAACACGGGGGCGTGGTCAACTAATGCAGACAAACTGCAATTAATGAAGGAAGAGAAGATGATGGACACGGGGCCGTGCCCGAGCTGCTGTTCTGCCTATAAATAGGGGTGCTTGGCTCATTTGCAAACCATCCCTTGGCACACCACCTCTCTCACACGTCACCCACCACCCACCACCATCACAACACCATCATCCACCACCATCATCCATTGTCCATCATAGAGTGTGTGAGTCATCTCGGGATCCAAGATTGATCGTAAGAGTTCTTGACAATCAAAGGCCATGTTTGCCTAAGTCTCTTACATCACTTGGTGAAGACAAGTGTCTAGTGTAATACTTTTTATTTTTAATCTTTTCGCACTTTTTACTTGTTTATGTATTAATGACTTTAATAACTAGTTTCTTATGTTGAAAGTGATTCTTCTTTATCGTTTGTCCGTGGTGTCTTGGCATTATTTTACTGTCTATATAAAATAAAAGATTTTCACCATTCATATGTCCACGGTCTATATGGAGGTATGTTGGCTACCTGGTCGGGGGTTAAGGGAACGGTTTGGTAAGAGTCTTGCCTTGTTCAGTGTATAGATCCTGCAAGGACCTGGGTCAAATTTAGCAGGACCTCCTTCAATACCCACCGGTATTGGATGGCGGGGGTCCAAACTCTTTGATCCCCTCATATGTAAGCTACTATTAATACTTTAACCCGGCTACTTAGGACTGTATCTCTGCTAACTCAGACTACTTAGCCGAGGGTAACGCACCTTCAAAAGAGGGGCCTAACATAATATGCTTTACTAACTTAATTAATTATCTTTTAATAATCCGACCCTTTAGGATTGTATCCTTGCTGACTCAAACTACTAGGTTGAGGGTAACCTCATCTTCAAAAGAGGGGCCTACTACAATAACTAAGATAATCTCTTAAAAAGTGTAAAAGTACAGAAATAATCAAAAGTTACACTAAACATGAGTCGGAGCCAAGTGATTCATCTTGTCTATCTGTTTTTACTTTTATTTTATTTTTCAGCATTTTAGTTAGTTTTTATTTTTCTTGTTTAAAACCTTTTTCTAAACTTTTGATTTGATTAGACGTTGAGGATAAACCGGTACTAAAAGCTCTTGTGTCCTTTGACGACCTCGGTATCTTGCCAACACTATACTACGCTCACGATGGGTGCACTTGCCCATATGTGTGTTTGGTGTTAGTAAAATATCGTGTTTTATAAATTTAAAACTTGACTAACGTGTAAAAAAGGGCTTAAAATATACTTAATTCCATATACACACCAATCCGCATCAAGTTTTTGGCGCCGTTGTCGGGGACACAAGGATTTTAAGAAAGTTAGGAATCAACGGCCTAATCGTTTTTTTCTAATTTTTCTGCTTTTTTAGGATTTTCTTAATTTTTAAGTTTCTGCAGAGCTCAGCACGGGCCGTGCCTGGTCGGACACGGGCCGTGCCCAGCATTGTCACTGGCAGTTTTTATTTTCTGAGTTACAGAGAGTTGAGCACGAGGCCGTGTCGGTGCAACACGGGGCCGTGTCCAACTCCCCTGTAACAGGGATCCGGAAAACAATCACTGTATCTCCGACCACGGGCCGTGTTCACCTGAACACGGGGCCGTGGTGAACCTTTTGACCAACCTTCTTTTTTGTTTTTTATTGCAGGACTAGAAACCCAGGCGCCACATCTGAACTTTCTACGTAGTGTATGAGCTCCAGTTCTAGTAGAGACATAAAAGAACCTCTAGAAGAACCCGAACGCTTTCTCAGAAAAAGACTTAAAGCTAAAAATCAAGAGAAAGTTTCGGGGGACCCACTTCCAATGGCGGACTAACGTACCCTCATGGATTACCTACGACCCACCGTAGGTAATCTCGGCGCCACTATCAATGCACCGAATGTTGAAGCCAACAACTTCGAACTTCGGCCACATTTGATACAAATGCTTCAAAACTCCGCAACCTTCCATGGGCTTGCGGACGAGGATCCTCATCTACATATTACTAATTTCTTAGAAATATGTGATACTTTTCGGATCAATGGAGCATCAAACGACGCCATCCACCTTCGTATGTTTCCATTTTCACTAAAAGACCGAGCTAAGGCTTGGCTTAACACCCTCCCAGTTGGTTCGGTAAACACCTGGGATGAACTAGCCCAAAAGTTTCTATATAAGTATTTCCCTCCTGCTAAAACGGCTAAATTAATGACTGAAATTAATACATATTCACAAGAGGATGGGGAATCCATATATGAAACTTGGGAAAGGTTTAAGGAGCTACTAAGAAAGTGTCCTCATCACGGTCTTGCGGTATGGCAACAAGTATCCACTTTCTACAATGGGTTGTTGCCACACACAAGACAAACACTTGATTCTAGCTCCGGGGGACTTCTAGGTAATTGTCGCCCAAATGAAATATATAATCAAATTGAGGAAATTGCTCAAACCAATTTTCAGTGGCACACTCCCCGAGGCAATAAATTTGTTGCCCCGGGCGCCCATAAATCAAAATTCCCAGGGTTACATTGGAATTTAAGAGTGGGGTTGGATAAATCAAAACTGAAGTGTTATAAGTGCAATAGGCTAGGTCATTTTGCTAGGGAATGCAGGAATCAAACCACTGGTCCAATAATAACTCATCCCAGCTTAAACCCTAGACCACAACATCAAAGCACTGTGCACTATACCCAATATACCCCTACAGCACATGTTAACACTGCTCACTATGCTGCAACCCCTGTGCCTGTGCATTATGTTCAAACCACTGTTCCACAAATTCAGTATGTTCAAGCCCCTGTCCCTCAGGCACAAGTGCAACCTGTTGCACCTCAACAAGCTGCTCCAACAGTGGTACAACCAGATCAGCAAAGCTTTTTCACCCAAGGCTTTGTTGACTGGAGCAGCATGCCTGTTGAGCTTGGTGATGAAAATTTTGCACTCTATGCTTCTAATGATACTTTTAATGATGAATTTTGTTTAATGGCATTAGAGTCAATACCAGAAGGGGTAGAAACTGAAGTTGAACTGCTAAGTGCTGAAACAGTGGATGAAGTGGCTGAAGCAGTGGTTACTGCAGTTGCTGGTGAACTACTGCTGGGAGAAAATTCAGAAACCCTGATTGAACCACTGTCTGACCCCTGGTCCAAAGATGACAAAGAAGAAAAGGAAGAGAAGAAAGCAGGTGAGAAAGAAGTTGGAGCTGATGAAGAAGGTGATCATCAATGTGATTGTGCCATGATGGCTGCTGCTAAGGTATCACCTCAAGTTCTTGAAAAACTGTGTTCAGACAAATGCATTATTGCATTTTCTAGCATTATTGCATTTTATTGAAAACCTTAGGGATAAAATCTTAACAGATGAAGTCAAATTTGAAAAGTCATTGAAAGAACTTAAAAACAAATTGGCTGAAAAGGACAAGGAAATCAGCAGTCTCAAAGAAGAGCAAAGGTAGAAAAATACCAAGTTTGTAAAAAGGAGTTGGAATCCACCCAAATCACTTATGAAAGATGGGTGGAATCTTGCAAAGGTTATGAGGTTATGCTTGAGAAACAGCTTGAAAGCAATGTCAAGTTTGGTGTAGGATATAGAAAATATGATGATCTTGAAAACACTGCTGTCAAACAAGCTGGTTCATCTGAGATAAAACCAACTAACAAGAATGGCCAAGAAGTTAAGATAACTGACAAACTTGGTAACAAAATCACTCTGGAAAGATCTGTGGGGTCCTCAACTTTTGAGGAAATTGAGAAATACCAATTTAAACCCACATGGTCTGATGAGTGTGACATTCTTGAAAATTTCAAGCCCATGGATTTCACAACCACTGATGGTGTCACAGCTCCAAAAGCAAAGGTCATTCCTATCAAAGACATCCTAACAATGGTTCAAAACTCTGTTGCCAAGGAGTCTGAGAAAAGGAAGAAAAGAGAAAAGATCAAAAACCTGTTTTGTGATTTTTGTGAAAAGAGGAATCATCTAACAAAAGACTGTTTTCATCTAAAAGAATATGATCTAAACAAAACAAGTGTAATTGTACCTGCTGAAAGCTGCACCATCTGTGGTAAAACAAATCACAAATCACAAAACTCAAGAATGTGTGTATCTCAAAAACTTTGATGTAAAAAAGTATGAGTACACTGCAAAAACATCCTTAAGTTCATCAACATCATCTGTCAAGTTCACCAAAAACCAACCACTGTTTGTGCCAGTCCAAACAGCTGTTACAAAACAGCTGAACCAAGCATCTGTCCAAAGAGATGTTCAAGTGACTGATGCACCCCCTGCCAATCAATACAGAAGAGGCAAGGGACAACCATCTTACCAAAGGATACCACATGTTTATGAGGCCTACAAAAGGCCTTCTAAACCAAGAGTGAACAGGCATCCTTTTGGTTATCAGCAGATCATTGGGCAAGACCACCAACAGTGGTTAGAGAAAAACAGTCCTAAAACTGTCCAAACCCCTGACCTAACCACTGCCCATCCATCTGAACTCATCCCAGACAATGTTGAGACCCCATCCAAAGCCTTATTGGCTTTGGAGATCCTAATGAACTAATCCTTTTTCTTCATGTGCAGGGAGCTTCTGCATGCTTAGATAGCCTTTGTTATGTAGATAGTGGAGGCTCCAGGCACATGACAGGATGTAAAGCCCTTCTCAAAGATTTCAAAATCCATGGAGGGGGTGATATATCCTTTGGTAATAATAGTAAAGTGAAAGTTCTGGGGTCTGGTACAGTACAGTCTGGTAATGTAAAATTTGAAAATGTCAATCTGATAGACAATCTAAAATTCAACCTCCTGAGTGTTTCACAAATGAGTGATAAGGGGTATGGATCATTCTTCACAAAGGAGTGTTGTAGGATTGTTGGACCAGAAATGGTTGAAAAGATTGAAGCAATAATAAAAACTGGAAAAAGCAAACTTGTTGCTCAAAGAAGTGGTAATGTTTATGTGGTGGATATGTCAAAAGAGAGCCCCAGAACTGATGCCTGTCTGTTCTCAGCTGCATCAAACAAAGAGACAGAATTATGGCACATAAGATTGGGGCACACAAATCTCAAGACAATCACTGCCATTTCAAAACAGGGGTTAGTAAGAGGTTTACCTCAAAAACTGTTCACCTGTCCTGAGCATTGTGTTTCCTGCCTAAAAGGGAAACAACATAAAAGCTCCTACAAATCCATTGATGAGTCCAAAACAACCAACTGTTTGCAAATGCTTCATATGGATTTGTTTGGCCCAGTTAAAGTCATGAGTCTTAAGAAAAAAAGGTATTGTTTGGTTATTGTTGATGACTTTTCTAGGTTTACATGGACTTACTTTTTACACTCAAAAGATGAGACTGCAGGCATTCTGCAAGACTTTGTGAAACAGGTTGAAAAGCAGTTTGACCTTCCAGTAAAAATCTTCAGAAGTGACAATGGCACAGAGTTCAGGAACAAGGAGTTAGATGATTTCTGTGTGTCAAAAGGAATTGTGAGGCAATACAGCATTCCAAGAACACCAGAATAAAATGGGGTTGTTGAAAGAAAGAACAAAACTTTGATTGAGGCTGCCAGAACCATGCTTGCTGATTCAGGTTTGCCATTAACTTTTTAGGCAGAGGCAGTAAACACTGCTTGCTATGTTCAAAACAGAGTTTTAATCAACCCCAGCCATCAAAAGACTGTCTATGAACTGCTGTATAAAATAAAGCCATTGATTTCATATTTCAAGGTTTTTGTCTGCCCATGCTTCATTTTAAACTTAAAAGATTCTATCTCAAAGTTTGCAGCCAAAATTGATTGTGGTTATCATCTGGGATACTCAACCACTGCTAAGGCCTACAAAGTGTTTAACACAAGGACCAAAACAGTGGAAGAGACTTTGAATGTAAAGTTTAATGAACTTTCATCAATGAAAATCCCAGCAAACCCTACAGAATTGTTTGATCTTGATAAATTCACTTTTGAAAATACTGCTGTCAAGACTAACAGTGCAGGTCCATCAGAGGATTCATCACCAGACTATGGGTATGAAATCATCATTCCTTAACAAAGGTCTACCACAATGGGAAGAGCAGCAAATGTTCAAAACAGCTATCAAAGCTCAACTACTGCTACCTCAACAGTTGTTGATCAAAGTAGCCCATTAACCCCTGCTTCCACATCATCAAACACTGTTGATAAAAATCCTCAAATAGTGGATAAAAGTCAGCATGTGTCCACACCATTACCACCTATTCCACCACCTTTTGAAGCCACTGCTGGATCATCAAAGTCACTAGCAGTGGTTAGCTTAGATGATTCACATCTGCAGCCCTCCTCACTTAATGCCATTGTTCCATACCAAATCATTGGCAACATCAATGAAGGGGTGCTCACAAGAAGTCAATCCCAAAACATTTGTCTTTTTGCTGGTTTTCTATCTCTCCATCAGCCAGTCAAGTACCAAGAGGCACTAAAAGACAACAGCTGGATAGAAGCCATGCAAGAGGAGCTCCAACAGTTTAGAAGACAACAAGTTTGGGAGCTTGTACCATTGCCAGAGGGTGTAAGTCCTATTGGCACAAAATGGGTCTTCAAAAATAAAACTGATGAAAGGGGTATTATTGTCAAGAATAAAGCCAGGCTTGTGGTTCAAGGTTTCAGACAAGAAGAGGGCATTGATTATGATGAAACATTTGCCCCTGTAGCAAGACTTGAAGCAATTAGACTATTTCTGGCCTTTGCTGTCAACCACAACATCGAGGTGTACCAAATGGATATTAAATGTGCATTCCTCTATGGTAAGATTCAAGAAGAGGTGTATGTCTGTCAACCTCCAGGTTTTGAGGATCCATTTAATCCAAATCATGTCTACAAGCTGAATAAAGCTTTGTATGGCCTGAAACAAGCACCAAGGGCCTGGTATGAAACTCTTTCCACCTTTCTACTTTCCATTGGTTTCACAAGAGGTAAAATAGATAAAACACTATTTTTAAAATGGAGAGGAAAGGATTTTATGATTGTCCAAATCTATGTGGATGACATCATCTTTGGGAGCACAAAGAGTTTAGGCAACTCATGACAGCTGAGTTTGAAATCAGTGCAATGGGTGAACTCCAGTGCTTTCTTGGTCTCCAAGTAAGGCAACTGCAAAAAGGCACTTTTATCCATCAAGGCAAATATGCCAAAGAACTTTTAAAAAAATTTGAGATGGATGATTGTAAGCCATGTAGTACACCCATTGCAACCAATAAAATAGTCATGTCTGATGAGAAAGATGATTTGGTTGATCAAACTTTATATAGAAGCATGATTGGGTCTTTATTGTACCTAACTGCATCTAGGCCAGACATCATGTTTGCAACATGTGTTTGTGCAAGATCCCAATCAGCCCCTAGAAAGTCAAACCTTATTGCTGTAAAAAGGATATTCAGATACCTAAAAGGTGCTCCCACACTTGGTATCTGGTATCCAGCTGATGGTAAAATTGAGCTTTCAGGTTTCTCAGATAGTGACTTTGCTTGATGTAACAAGACAAGGAAGTCCACTTCAGGAGGGTGCCAATTCCTAGGCAGTTGTTTAGTGTCTTGGCAAAGCAAAAAGCAAGCAGCTATTTCCACATCCACTGCTGAGGTAGAGTATATAGCTGCTGCAAGCTGTACAGCCCAACTGCTTTGGCTTCAAAATCAGTTGTTGGATTTTGGTATCACTGCCTTAAAGACACCACTCATGTTGGATAGTCAGGAAGCAGAAAATATCATCAAAAATCCAGTTTCCCACTCAACCACCAAGCACATTGACATCAGACATCACTTTGTGAGGGATTGCTATGAAAAAGGTTTGATTTCTCTGCACCATGTTCCAACTAAGGATCAGATGGCAGATGTGCTAACCAAAGCATTAGACACATCCACCTTTGAAAGCTTGATCTCTAGGATTGGAATGCTAAACATGGAATAACAGGGAAAATCCTGTTTTTCTATGAATAAAAGCATTAAAATGTTTTCAGAAAATCAAAATCCATCCTTAAAAATAGCTAAAAATGAATTTTTCATTAAAATCCTTAAAAGTCTGCCATAACCACTGCTTTGTTCAAAGTCTGTTCTACTGAAAACTCTGTCCACTGCTGAAAGTCAACCCCTGTTCTCTCATTTTCTTGATAAGCACTGTTGTTCAAAATCAGTGTTTTATCCACTGATGAGCTATCCACTAATAGTAAAAATCACCCACTACTTTCATTCTTACCATTACAACCACTGGTCTTGTTCCATCAGTGGTTTTCATAAAACACTTGTACTTCATCTCATCAGGGGTTGGCACGTGGACAGTACATAGCGGTCATATCTTTTGTAACCGCTGCCACGTCAGCATTCACTTTTTCTTTTATAAAACCCTTTTCAAACCCCAAACAGGGTTTTACTGTCGAATCGAATTCACAAAAATTCCTTTCTCAAAACAGTTTCCAATTCCCTCTCTCAAATTCTTCAAAAGCTTCATCGATCTTTCTCTCCAAAATGACAAAATCAAAGTCATCCACAAAATCCTCTTCAAAATCATCTCCTAAAAAGGCCACTCAAAAGGCTATACCCATCGAAATACCATACAAATCTCCTCAAAATTATCTGGGTCTCCTTACAAAACCCGGCACCACCGATGCTTTCGATTCTATCATTGACATCATGTCTGCATCAAAGTACAAAACTTTGTTAACAGCAGATGCTCCAATTTACTTGAAAACCCAAAGAGAGTTTTGGAAAAATATTACCCTTGACAAACAAGGCGAGGATGTCATTGCCATCAACTCTTCTCTAATGGGTAAAGGTGTCAAAATCACACCACAATAAATGAGCAAGGTAAAAATTCTTTTTCCCAAAAATGAGTTAAAAACTGATTTCCTTGAAAGGGGTTATGCAGAACAAATAAAAAAGGATACCTTACAAAAAGGTAATTTTCCACCTGCAACCAGATTTTTGTTCCATACCCTGCTTATGTGTGTTTCAAACAAAACCACTTCTTTTAATGAGATACCATTAAAGATTCAAAACCTGGGATATGCTATTCTTCAAGATGAAAATTTCAATTACTCCCAGGAAATCTTTAATGATTTGGTTAAAAATGTTGATAAAAAGTCATTCTTACTTTTTCCAAGATTTCTAAGTTTTTATTTTGAAAAGAAATTTGGTAAGGATGATGCTCATCTAATAAAACAAGGTGACTCTTTTCAAATAAACAGCTTAACTGCTGAAACTTTTACAAGAATGTCAACACCTTGCAAAACACAAGCAGAGGTGCCTGAGCAGACTTTAGCAGCTACCACTACTCCTCAGGTATCTGCTGCTGAGCCCACTGCTCAAGGTGATCATAGCAGCAAAACAACTGCTTTGAAACCCACACCTAAAATCACCAAAAAGCCAAAACAAAAGAAAACTCAAAAGCCCCCCAAACCTACCAAAAAGGAAACTCTGGAGGATGAGATACCAGAACAACTGCCAGTGACAGCACAAAAGTCACAAGAAACCACTGCTGCTACTTCCTCACAGCAGTTGGTAGAAATATCTCAACCCATGCCTGAAACTCCTCCTGCTTCTTCTCAAAAAGAACAGGTTGTACAAATAGGGACACCACAATATGATGCTCTGGAATCACTTGCTTCCATCATCCACAGCCCAATGCTCGGGGCCAATTCTCTTTCTACACCCAACCTCACCTCCACAATTCCCCCGCCAACAAAATTATTGTTGGATGCTATTGATTTGAACCAGGCACAAACTAGTCCTTCTCACTCACACATCAATGAGAACATACTTCAACAAGTGACTGGGTCTGATGTATCAATCATTGCTAACCCACCAATAAGACCTGAGGAGGTTACACCCCTTGAATTACAAGTAACTCTTGGTGGTAGTCCAAGTGAAGCAGCCACTACAAATGTTGAACCCACTGGTTTACAAGTGAAGCTTTTTATTAATTAAATGGCATTTTCAGTATAAATCATATTGAAACCGAATTTTTGACACCAAACTTTCTACCCACTGTGATAATATAATATTTAGGGATTTTTTGAAATTTTTGTCAAATTTTATATTGATCATAACATAGAGTTCTAGCATAAATTCGGTAATTGACGATAAAGCCCTTTTTGTTAATAAAATGAGTTTAGCATATGATTTGCATACCAAACCGTTTCCTACTGATATCATATGTAAAATGAAATATTTTGAGTAGTTAAGTCTGATAAAAATCTCAGATTTCCTTAAATAACCCGAATATCGTCAAATACCGACTTTTATGCGATTTAGGCGCATAGTATGGTTTAAAACCATATTTAACGCTTAAGACTTGTTACTTACTGATTTTAAAAAATAAATTTTTATACTTTAACATTAAGTATAAGTCTTGAACTCAGATTTCCAAATTTGACCTTAAAACATATGTGAAATGACCAAAATACCCTTACGAGGATTTTAAATTCGTTTTGGGCATAATGGAAGATATATATCCTACTGATATCATAACATATTTTAAGCATATTACCTTGTGGAACCTGTACATCACTCTTTTGATTACCCGTTATGCATATTCGTGTTCGGTACGGTTTATGTAACTAGTTTGCATAAATTAACCGAAACGGGTCAAACCTTATCATTTTTAGTTCAAAATCTAGAATGTGTTTAGTTTACCATTTTATACAAGTCTTCATACTTGTCAGGTCTAAATCACATTCTAATCCGGTCTTCGCTTAATCATGCGTTTTGAACCGTAAACCTTTCGTTAAAACTAACCGGTCTAATTACAACTTAAATAAGACCCGTTAGGAATCTAATAGGTTAATAAAACCTTCGTTCCAGATTGAGAGCCCCGGTAGAAGTACTTGTACTTGCTGATTTGAATATACGGCTGAGAATAAAATTTCATTTTAGCTCTGGTAAATACTTTTAACTTATTTTCCCTTATACGGGCTTGGGATATGGTAAATTATTACCGCTTGGTCGGGTGTAGAAACCTTTTAATCGGAGATGATTAAATTGTATAATCATGTTTTAATCAGTATTGCTTGATAACATATAACATTCGGGGTTAATAACCGTGTCCTGGACATCCTTGGCTCATTTAAAAAGCGTAAATGGCCACAACTTAAGCACGGGGTGTAGGCATACACCTGTCTGTTGCGTATGTAAAAGATATACTCACTTGTGAGGAAACTTTTTGTGAGTTTATATTTGTGGTGTGTCGATTAATCTTGTTCGGTTTATTTAATATCGGCCCTAAATGTTGGACATTCATGTAAACCTGATACAAGATTGTTATTAATAAAATTGTCCCAAGTTATAAAAGAATATTTGTGCCTTGTGCATTTAAAATCAATTTTCTTAAAACATTTTCAAAAACTGACGTAATTGGCTGGGAGCTCAGGGCGTATTTTCCAAAAAGATTAAGTGACAGGTACTGTACGTAATTGGCTGGGAGCTCGGGGCGTTAATATGGAATCTTGCAAGTTCTAAACGTCTAAAATCTATTAAACAATGTTTGTATTTATGTTTTAAGATCCGCCTGTGGATCCATATACAACCGATTGTATAATATTAAATTATACTTTGTGTTTCGGTTTGTATTAATATTTTACTTTCAAGTCTTCCGCTGTGCATTAAACTATGATTATTTAACTATGATGATTTCATCTACGTCAAGATACTCCCCACCGGGCCCACCTGTAATACGTGGAAATATCGGAGTGTGACAACAAGGTACAAGTTGTCACTCTTAACGAATACTCAGAGTACCACTTTAAGTCCTTGATTGGATACCTAAGGGTACTTCTGTAAGTCCTTAATTGGTGTTACGCAGTACGTCTATGTACATATCATTTCTTCCTGGTTTGATGACATTTTGCACAGCATATGATTTCAAAAAGATTATACATGTTTTCAAAAACCTCATACATGATTTCAAAATCATCTCACATGGTTTTCCAAACATTTTCACCACACAAATTCCCAATCCTTATAGGATCTTCTTATCTTCATAGTTAGATCCTTGTTGATGTTTAAAGCGCAAAATCAAAATCCTTAATTGGATTCTTTGTGTGCTTTAATACATATGTTATGATTCAATGTGGACAAAACCGAATCCTTATAAGATTTTCCTATCTTTATAGATGGATTCTTGAGGATGTTTAAAGTACTAATTGAAGTCCATTGATTGGATTCCCGGTGTACTTTAAATGCACGTGTACAAATCGACGACAAGTTGATAACAAATTGATAACAAGTTAAATTGATTGGATTCCTGGTGTACTTTAAATGCATGTGTACAAATCGATGACAAGTTGATAACAAATTGATAACAAGTTGATAACAAGTTGATGACCAAGTTGACAATCATGTGAATATGTGATTATGTGTTTATGTGTGATCCAAACGTTCGCTATCCAAATCCTTGTAGAATTTTCCATATCTTCATATGATGGATTCTTAAAAAGGATATCCAAAATTACTATCTTAAATCCTTAATGGGCTTCTATGAAATAGTTAAGACCCTTGGATTTTAAAGTACTATTCCAAAGTTGAATAGATTGATTAGTCAATCTAGTTAAAGAGATCGTACGTTGATCTAGTTAAAAAGACCCTGGGGAGGTCTAGTCAAGGTTATCACAAGATTATTCGTTTGGTTCTTTCCCTACACATTATAAAATAAACTATGCGGATTGTGCAAGGAATTACGTAATTATGGATGCATACATAATTAAGGAATTCAGTGCACAGAAATCATAGAAAGTTTGGTGATGTGTTAACTTAAACAAGAAAACAAAAGTCATCTATATTCATTTCCGTTTCTGATGAAGTATTCACTGAGGAAAAATGAACTAGCTACTCATTTTTCGCTTCTGAAAGAGATGTCCATTGGGAAGTGAATAATCCATTCGAAAACCATATTCATTTTCGTTTCTGATGAAGTATCCACTGAGGAAAATGAACTATCCGTTTCTTTCGCTTCTGAAGAAATATCCACTGAGGAAAATGAATAAATTCATTCTGCTTCTGATGAAGTATCCACTGAGGAAAATGAATTATCCATTCATTTTTGCTTCTAAAGAAATATCCATTGGGGAATGAATAATCATGTATAAATTCTTTCATTTCCACTTCTGACGAAGTATCCACTGAGTAAAATGAATTATCCATTCATTTTCGCTTACGAAGAAATATCCATCGGGGAAATGAAAAATCTATACAATAATCTTTCATTTCCACTTCTGACGAAGTATCCACTGAGGAAAATGAATTATCCATTCATTTTCTCTTGCGAAGAAATATCCATCGGAGAAATGAATAATCTACACAATAATCTTTCATTTCCACTTCTGACGAAGTATCCACTGAGAAAAATGAATTACCCATTCATTTTCGCTTCTGAAGAAATATCCATCGGGAAAATGAATAATCTATACAACAATCCTTCATTTCCACTTCTGACAAAGTATCCACTGAGGAAAATGAATTATCCATTCATTTTCGCTTCCAAAGAAATATCCATCAGGGAAATGAATAATCTATACAACAATCCTTCATTACCACTTCTGACGAAGTATCCACTGAGGAAAATGAATTATCCATTCATTTTCGCTTCCGAAGAAATAACCATTGGGAAATGAACAACTTATACATTCTTTCATTTCCACTTCTGACGAAGAATCCATTGAGGAAAATGAACTATCCATTCATTTCCGCTTCTGAAGAATATTCACTGGGGAAATGAAATACAAATCCTTACAAGATCTTTCTGTCTTAATAGTTAGATTTTTTAAAGGATTACTCACATAACTATTGGTTGATTTGGTTTTATCATTGATTAAATCCTTCATTCCCACTTCCTTCTTTAATCGAGGGAGTATCCATTAGGGAATGAGCATCCTAGGTATAACGGCCCGTTTCCACTTCCTGCATTATCTGAGGAAGCATCCACTAGGGAATAATAAAGTTATGCTTTACGTGGAAATCCTGGATGGGGTATTCTATGCAAATAGATGAAATTCTAGCTTCCGCGCAAGACAATTGCCTAACACAACTTATACAAACAGACTCCTATGAATAAATTTCGGGACGAAATTTCCTAAAGTAGGGGAGACTGTGACATTTGTGCCTCTACGACCATCATACAAATATGAATCCAATAAAATCTTGTCTTTCATTCTTGGGATTTGTACAATTACATGTGACATTTACACATATCAATTCTTGTTCGATTTCAAGCTCTTAATCACTTTCTGGTAAGTTATACGCAAACTGTTATGTAAACGTAATCAGTTTAACGCAACATACACCCCGGAACAGTGACATAAGCTTAACATACCTTAAATAACCTTTACATAACTTAGAAATAAGTTTTGAAGGGTTTGGTATGGCGAAAACAAGTTTATTCGATCATAGGGACTATTTGCGACAAACTGCAAAAGTTTGTCAATTCGTATAGCAACGTACACTCCGGAACAAGATCATAAGCTAAACATACCCTAAATACCCTTAACATAACTTAGAAATAAGTTTTGAGGGGTTCGGTATGTGAAAATATGCTTATTTGATCACAGGGACTAAAAGCGTCAAAACTGCGAAAGTATGCATATGCGTGCATATCTTACGTTCTGACCATATTCAGACATCCAAAAAAAAATTTTAATCATTAAAATATTGTATTTTAGTGATGGGAATGCAAAAATACCTTTCGTTTCGCAATTTGGGTTGTTTTCACGTCCGTTACGACTTTCATCGTAATTAACCGAAAAACGCAACCGTACAGCCAAATGAACTGACATCCGTGACATTTTTTAGCATAATTCAAGATAAATATACTTTAACTTCATCATGGAGCTTGAAAATGGGGTTAACGAGTGCTAGAAGTACCAAAACGCGACGAATCAAACTCAGGGGCCAAAACTGCCATTTTTGAAAGATCTGCCCATGTTGTAGGCTTGCAGACCGTATGGCAGACCTGCATGCGGTCTGTAAATAGTCCCCAGAACCTGGTTTTTTATCAGCCATGGTATTTCTTGTGTGTTGGCCAAGTTTGGGTGTTTTCCAAGCATTGAATCTGGTCCATACACTTGTAAAAATCATATTAAGCCTTGCTAAACACACAAGACACTTGGCATAATCTTGTGGCTCATGTATTCCTATAAATAGCAAGCTTGTTCAATCTCATAGCTTGCTCAATTCTTTTCTAACTCTCACACCTGCTCTCATTGTAGGCTACCAACATTTTGGAGGCTTCCTACTGAGCATTCTTAGATCCTAGAACACAAGTATGTGTTCTATGCTAGTCTTGTTTAGTTATTTTAGCTATTTTTGAGCTATATGTCAAACAGTGTTTGACTTTCGGCTTTGACCATGAATTGGTCAAGACAAAGTTTGATTGAACTTTGCAACGTGATCGTAATCACGATGGTTATAGCCCCTTGTGACTATACCTACTGATTACCACGTTGACTAGTCGAAGTGACGAGTTAAAGTTTCGGTCAAAATGCATGTTTTTGTGCATTTTGAGACGGAACTATTTTCGGGTATCAAAACACTTTGTTTTGATACCAAATTAGTTTTGTAACTTAGTTAAACATGTTTAATTCTTCACTTCTAGTTTAGTGCTTATTTAGGGTCGTAAGTCAAGCGGTCTTGACAACCGCTTAGACTTTCGAACTCGACCCGTTTGGTCGATCATTAGGATCCGACAAAACATATTTTGTGACCACAGTTTTATAGGGAATAACCTTCCGATGTTGTACCTTATGGTCGCTTCGTTTAATTAGTTGTATGATAGGTAGTTTATATGCCTTAGGAAAATGACCAAAATGCCCTTTTTGCGCATAAATTCAATTTAAGCATATGTAACCTAAATTTTGACACTTAAACTGATTATGCAACATTATTAAACATGTTTAGGCATATAATACTTATCATAGGGCTAGTTAGACCATCCGAGCGCGCATTTGCGCAAATGACGCGTTAAAGTAGCGTAAACTACCTTAACGGGTCAAAAGCAGTTAGGATAGGTTTCAAATCAGAAAGTAGGCTTTGTTAAACCATTTCATATTAGTTACAACACTCAATTGGTTAGAAGACCTCATTCTATCTGATCTCCCGATTTAGGTCCCGATTATTAACATAGTGATCCGATACTAGGAGCCACTTGATTCCTTGAGTGACCGAGCTTTGTTTGTTCACTTAATCGAGGATACCTTGCAATATCAGGTGAGTACATAGTCCCCTCTTTTACCGCTTTCAAATGTTTTAGGGTGATACACATGTGCCTACTTGTTACTTTCGTGCTTTTCATGACATATACTTGCTATGTTTATCTAGTACACATATAGTACATGATTTCAATTATGCTTTGCTATGTATGTTGACTGAGCATGCTAGCACATTGATTTCAAAGATACTTTTGCTGCATATGTTTACTCAACATATGGGCACATTGATTTACATAACATTTCTGCTATGTATGTTGACTGAGCATGCTAGCATATTGATTTCATGGACATTTCTACTTCGTATGTTTACTTAGCATACTTAGTACATGGTTTTTACTTGACATGCTTACATTGGTTATGACATTTGGTATGTTTAACGGGACAAGAATACATTCATTAACATTGGTCACGCCACTCGGTAGTATGTAATAGTACCATAGGACTTGATAAATCCCGTTCCGGCATCCTAGGTTTGTTTGGAAGTAGGGAATGACAGAATCCGAAAACATTTTTGATAAACCTTTGACTTGTTAAGGGTTTATCCGACAGTCTCAAGGCTTGAATGTTTTCGATAAACATAACCACATAAATGTTCGTATCAATAAAGCATTGGTTTTGCAAAACATAACTTTTGATTTAAACTTTGGTTTATTCAAAGACATTGTTTTGTACATGACATTTGATTACACATTACCTTTGATTATACATGACATTATACATTGGGTTTGAGTAAAGACTTTTTATTCACCATACAAGACATTAGTTGTTATTTGACATTTGATTATACATGACATTATACATATGGTTTGAGTAAAGACTTTTTTTCACCATACAAGACATTTGATTATACAAGACATGGTTTATACCTGACATTGTGACGTTATACATTGTTTTGACATGACATGACATTTGACATTGGCTTAAACAAGACATTTTTGGTAGTTATTGATAAGTGATTTAAATAACGAGGCGTGTGTAATATGATAAAAACATGGTGGATACGCCGCTGGTACTTCCTATATATAAGTGCTTTTATGATATTACATATCCTAGCATTATTTAAACCACTTCGACAAAGACATGATACATTTTATACAAAGACATAACATATTGTTCACATGACACTGTTTTACAAATAACATATTTTATACAAATTCATTTTCGTTTGGTAAATCATTTAACCATACATCATTCTTTTATATCACCTGATTTTCTTATTGATTTTCACATGATTTTACAAAAGAAAACATTTTACAAGGTTCATGACTACTTTTTGTTAAACACTTCTTTTAACTTACAAGTCATGAATCCAGCATTAACAAAACCTATGTATCTCACAGGCATTTTTATGCTGACGTACCTATTTTCACATGTGTTTCAGGAGCTAACGTATGATGATGATCGTGATACACTTAGGCGGACTTGGGCCTTAGTGACTTAAAATCCAGCAAGAAAAGTTTAAATTATGTTCTGTTTCCTATTTGAACTAAGAAAATGTAAAAATTTTAATTAATAAAACCAAACTTTAATTCCATGTGTTATGAAACAATGATTCTGTTACAGCAATCCCTGACGTTTCCGCCGTGGTTTGTTGTTTTACGCGGTCGGAGTGTGACATAATTTAAGTGTGGGGGGTGGGGGAGAATAATAAAAACCTTGAATCGTTTATCCTAAACTAAGCCTTACACAAAACTCACATTGGAACCGCTAAACACCCAAACTTTTTCAAAAATTTCTTTTCATGTTTTTTACTTATCTTAAGTTTAGTTTGGTAAACAAGTTCTAAAAATTATGTTTTTACAAATTTACAACCGATAGCGCTATGATAAAAAGAACCAATTTAGAAAAATTACGAAAATGGGCATGATAAATCTTTGTAAAATTTGATTATATATACATTTTTACACTATGACCCTTTTTCCCACAAAAGTGAGTTTTGAGCTATTACCGAGCATAAAAATATACATCTTTACTAATTGCTCAATTTTTGTTTCTTGTGTGAATAACCCGTTTGGTTCTTAGGAATCTAGAACTTGACAACCCGATACCTTCCAAGTCTTTACCGGCAAAAATCCAAGTAAGTAAATGATAGAGGCATTAGGACAAACCCATTTTTCAAACAAAACCTTTATTTTCTTTGCTTTATATAAAAACAACCCCTTAGTTAAACCCTTTGAGCCTTAAAAAACTTTTTCATTTTAAACCCACAAAAACTACCCTCTTCATTTTTCATCCTTCATTTTTGTAAAGTTATCGGTTATGAAATTACAACTTTGGCTCAGTTTCAACTTTGACAACAAAAAAAAAATCAGAAAAATTTGAAAATGTGCCAAAGTATTTTTTGCTAACCCAAAAAGCAATAAAAAAAACCGATAGTTTACGTTTTTACCCCTTTCTCGAATAAAACTTAGCAAACCCGAACCACTACCTACCCTTCAAAATCCTCTTGATACTTATAAGGATTTAACGTCAAAAGGAGGAGGTTTGATCGATTGTCAAGCCTATGGTAGGAGTAAGTTCCAAATCGGGCTTGAGCGTTTCACTTAATATTGGCCGAGTGTTGATTGAATACTTTTGAGGTGTCTAATATTGTATATAACTAAATAGAATTTTATAAAGGCATATTATGCCCAAAGTAAATAATTTTTCATAAATTAAGTTTTAAATAAATCATGACGAATAGGATTGTAAATAAAATAAAAACAAAATAAATTTATAATTTGGACACCCGACACTCTAAAGATAGGACCTGAAAACCTTCTCTTCTACCTATTCCGTTTGGGTGTGTAAGCCACGTAATAGAGTTTTGCTTGAGGACAAGCAAAGATTCAAGTGTGAGGGTATTTGATGTGATTAAAATACATCATATAAATTATGTCAAATACAGTGTAAAAGCAATCCTTTTTAGTACTAATGTTGGAAAAAGCTCGTGTTTTCATTCCTTTTATATTTTCAGGGATAAAAAAGCTTAAAGTTGCAAAAGGAGCAAAAAGACAGCAAAATCCAACATAAATGTAAAGAAGAAGGAATTGCCGCAACTCGCCAAGCCCCGATTCACATCCAAACCTCAAAATAACAAGAACAGAAGGCTGACACGGGGCCGTGTCCACCTGACACGGGCGTGTCCAAGGATGGATACTGGGCAGAAGAAAAAGACAACTGCAAAAGACAAAAATGGTAGCCAACACGGGGCCGTGCTAGGCCAACATGAGGCGTGGTCAACTCAAAGATTTGTAGAATCTACGATAGTATAGCAAGTACTTAAGCCACGGGTCATGCCCGATGTGACAAGTAGTTAATGAGGAAGAGAGAGAGAGAGGGAGATGGGCACGGGGCCGTGCCAGGCGGGCACGGGCCATGCTGAAACTTCTGTTTACAGTTATAAATAGGAGTGCTTGGTTCCACTTCAACTCATCCCTTGGCAAACCACTTCTCTCTCACTTGCCACCACTCCACCACCACTACACCACCATCATCCACCACCATCATCCATTTTCCATCTTTAGAGTGTGTGTGTAGTCTCGGGATCCAAGATTGATAGTAAGAATCTTTGTCAAACAAAGGCCATGCTTGGCTAAATTCTTACATCACTTGGTGAAGACTTTTCTTTTATGTATTTCTTTTATGATTTCCAATCTTTGGCTACTTTTTAATTAGGTATGTATTAATGACTTTAATAATTAGGTTTTCTATATTGAAGGCGAATTTATTCAAATACTCTTCATATGTTCGTTTACTAAACATGTTCATGTCTTTACAGTCCATATAAAGCATGTTAATTAATCCGAATGGGAGATTAGAAAGGTGGTTTGGGTAATTCTATGTCTCGTTTAGTGTATAGATCCTGCGAGAACCTGGTTCAAGCCTAGTAACACCTCACGAGTCAGAGCGGGTATTACCCACCATGGGAGAGGGGTAAAAAGCTTGAATCCCTTATTTTTAAACTACTTTTTAAACTTTAAACCAACCCCGCAAGGACTGTATCCCTGCTGACTCAGACCAATGGGTTGAGGGTGATCGCCGCCTTTTACGAGGGGTCCACCACATTTTGCATTAATAACTTACTTAATTATCTTTCAATATTCCGACCTAGTTGGATTGTATCCTTGCTGACTCAAACCACTAGGTTGAGAGTAACGTCGCCTCCAAAAGAGGGGCCTACTACTATAACTAAGATAAGCTCTTAAAATGCCCAAAGTGCGGAAATCATCAAAAGGGTACATGAAAGATAAGTTGGATACAAGTGATTTTTTCTTGTCTATCATTTTTATTTTATTTTTATTTTCTGTTTTCATCTTTTTATTTACTTAAAAATCTTTTCTCAAAAGTTGGTTCGATTAGACGTTGACGATAAGCCGGTACTAAAAGCTCTTGAGTCCTTGTACGACCTCGGTATCTTGCCATCACTATACTACGTCCACGATGGGTATACTTGCCCTAGCATGTGTGTAGAGTGATAGTAGAATATCGTGTTTTATAAATTTTGTTGGTGCAATTATGTCTATCGCCTCCGTCAAGACAGATCGTAGTAGAAACAGATTAATTCTAGACTTTATATTGTAATTTGTAGGAAAAGGCAAGGTGGCAATTCTGTAATTAATGAGAAGTCTCATTAAACCCCTTGGCCTATAAATAGGAGAGTAATGTCATTGTTTTAGGACTTTTGCATATTTGGTGATTTGGAGAGCTTCAAGTCTAGAGAGAGAAACTAGAGAGTGAAAGTGCAAGAGGTGATTCAAGTGATTGTATTTGTTACATATTCCTATAGAATCACAGATTATATATGGTTCTCGTGTTCGGTCCACGCACGTATATGGATTCCGCACGTCAAACGTGTCTTACGCAATCGTTACGGAGTCAAAAACCGATCCTACAAGTGGTATCAGAGCAGGAGCTCGATTGCACGGATCAAACACATAAAATCGCACGAGATTTCATCAGATTCAGAGTCTAAAACGCATCATATTTGTCAAAATTCTTACTCTACTCTTTTTCTTCACGTTTTCAACAGAAAAACGCAAAATTAAACGAGATTTTACGGTTAAAAATTACTGAAATTTTAATATGTTGTGCGAAAACCATTGATCTAAAAGCCTACAAATTTTCAGATCTTAATTCCAAGCGGTTTGAGAGAAATCGTGAATTTTTTGTTCCAAAAAACGTGAAATATGTTGGTTATTGCTGTTGCTGTTCATATGGGTGTTCACCGATCGGATGACCATCCGATCCATAAGCCATTTTATTCAATATTCATATCACTGTTAAAACTGATCCGATCCGCTGCGTATTATTTCAGTCAAACAAAGCGGCCCACTAATTCAATGTTACAAAAGTCTTGATAATTCATGTGCATAAACTGATTTATAGTGGCCCAAGATTCATAAAATGAATCATGTGAATGTGTCGGCTAGAAAATTGATAAGTCCATTCATCATTATTAGAGTTCCAATGATAATTGAATGCAAAAGATAGTTGTCAGTTGCATGTGAAGTCATTATTGTTGCATGTGAGTATGTATATTAACTATCGAGTGGCACACTCGTCGGATTGCAAATCATCGGATCACCATCCGATACTTAGGCTTGTTATCAAGTGTCGGATCACCATCCGATACTTAGACTTGTTATCAAGTGTCGGATCACCATCCGATCCTTTTTCATCCTTTAACATTTCATTTGTTTTCCAAGTGTCGAGTGGCAATCCGAACGGATTGCTATCCGATCCTAAACACTTTATTTTTTTGTTTCACAGGTCCAAGTGTCGAATAGCACATCATAAGATCACCATCCGATCCACTGGAACTTGGTCTTTGTAATTGAAAGGTTCAATCGTCGAACGGCAATCCGAACGGATTGCCATCCGATACTTTGCATCCATTAATCATTTGACTTGAAACTATTGAGTGGCAAACCGTTCGGATCACCATCCGACACTTTGCAGTGTCAAGTGTCGGATCACCATCCGATCGAGGGGTGATCCGAGCGACGAACCTTAACTTGTTTGACGAACTATTGTGGCGAACCCTTCACATTTCAGACGAACCCTTCAAACGACGAACAGTTGACCTTTGACGAACTCTCATATCCTCAACGAACCTTCATAGTTTAGACGAACTCTTCATTACAACGAACCCTTAAGTTTTGCTTCGGGCCAATACATCACGTGAACAAAGTGTCAGGCTGACAGTCCACTAAATTGATGGTCCAATAAGCATTTAAAGTTCAATCAGTTGTCGGCAATACATATCTAACTAGTAGTTTACCCGTCCGTTGTCCGGGTATATATGATTAACATCATCCAAACTCACTGTATATTTTAATATCACGATGACTACTTATCTAACTATTAAGAACATCAATAGCTATGCCTATATATAAAATAATGTTGACTTTTGATTTGATTTCGATTAATAACTACAACTCTTCTTGAATTGTCATACATACTAATTTAAAATCTTACATCTAATTCGCACAATTTAAAATATTTAATTAATTATTTGTAAATTGATTAACGTAGGAATTGCTAACACCATTAAATGAAGATAAATGAGATCTATCAATGTTACATGTTTACAAAAGTAATAAAAAAAACTATCGATGACAACCAAACGTAGATTATATTTATGTCATGAGAATATTATTTAAGAACATCAATAACAGTGTCTACATTTAAGATAATAATGACTTGTAATAAATGATAAACATGCAGGGAACATATACAAAAAAAGCAGTTAATGTTATCAAGATCTCACAAGTATATTACAAAAAGCCAAAAAAACACAATGTATACTATAATATACAATAAATCATAAACATGCAGAATACATATACAAAAAAGCAATTGATGTCATCAGGATCTCCCAAGAATATTACACAAAAGCCAAAAAAAACACAATATTTAAGTAACTATTTTTAAATTGATTAACATAGCAATTGCTAACACCATTAAATAAAGATAAATGAGATCTATCAAAGTTAGATGTTTATGGTATAGATGGTGTTTTTTATTCATGTTTGCAACTCTATATTCAGGCACAATTTAACATCAACATAAACTAAATCAATTACAATTCTCTATATGATCGCTCGAATAAAAGGGAGCATATGAAGAACTAAACAGAAAAGTCGGCATCAGTGATAACAATTACAAGCGAACCTGGAGCAGCATCGGATAGCTTGATGAAGTCCTCCACTCTCCCCCATCAGATTTCAAGAACAACGCAGAAGAGTTTATCACACAATTGTTGAAACAGGATCAGAAAATCTGCGACATCCTAGCCGATCTGCAAAACAAAAGAAAGAATGAAATCGCGTGGAAGAAGGCGAGAGTCGTCGAAATCTTAGGAAGTGTTAATTGTAGCGTATAATATTTTATACATATTTCACTCTTTAATCTTTCTTTATATTTAATTTAATAAAATTAATATCCATTGGATACAAACTAAACACAATGACAAGAACACATAACATAATGTATAGAAAACCCACCTAGTTGCAAAACACAATAATCAGATGCAATAACACGATATATAGAATCAGTTGCAATACCATGGCTAATATTAACACTATCCATACCACCAACATTCAAGTATTTCTTTATTTAATTAAACAAACAATAAAATATAAAAGATTATAAAAAGATACGCAATCATCATCATATCTATCACAATCAAAACAACTTCATCATCACCGGCGTTTCATATCTACTTGAAGATCATAGCCGCCGAAGATTTGATCGACAAAAAGGTAACTTCCGATTGTAAATCTTAACGGTTTAAGTTCTTTTAGTTTTCTAAACCTCTATTAGATACTTAATCAGCGACATATGCTGATTTCTCCGGGGAATAACTTGTTTGTAGACGTCAAATCTGATTTTAGGTTTCAATCATCTTCAACCTCTCATATGTTATGTATAGTTAATATATATCTTATGTATTGCATGTTATGGACATTGTCGAATTAATGTTTACAGTATAATGAGGATAATATATGAAAAAGTTGTAATCAAACATATGGGGGTGTTTGGGTTTGCTTATTTTCGACCAACTTATGACTTATTGACTTATAAAAGTTAATAAGTCGTTTTTTGAGTGTTTGGGTTAGCTTATTTAAAAGGGTTTTGTGTGTTGAGAAGCCATTTTTGAGAAGTCAGAATTTCTAACTTCTCACATATATAAGTTAATAAGTCATTTTTAAGAAGGAATCCCAAACACCCACAAACACGGATGAAAACATATGATTCTGTTATAAAAAAAATTTATTTTTGGGGTTCCTTCTCAAAAAGTACTTATTAACTTATATAAGTCATAAGTGAGAAGTTACAAATACTAACTTATCAAAAACAACTTCTCAACACACAAAAATAACTTAACTAAGCTAACCCAAACACTATAAAGATAACTTATTAAATTTTATAAGTCAATAAGTTATAAGTTGCTCCAAAATAACCTAACCCAGGTACGATTACGCGAAAAGACTTATTTTACGAATATATATATATATATATATATATATTTACTGATATATTGAAACGGTATACAGAAGAGATCTATTGCACATTATGAATTAGGAATAATATTCTCATGATATAAGATTACATTTTAACATATTGTGTATTAATACTAACAGTTAATATTAAATGTTATATATCACAGGTATACAAAAATGATTACGTCCTGCCTGTCTCTATTACAAGACCCTAAATCATTGAAACTGGTATGCTGTAATGCCTACAATAAGTAAGTGTAAACTTCATTACGTAAACTGAAATTAGTAAATGTAACTACAGGCATTACCAATTGAGTTTGTAAAGCTTGTGGGAGGAGATTACTGGAACCGGACAAAGGTAACGATAAATCATGAAAGCGGAATAAGCTGTACAGCATGGCTGAGAAGTGTAAGAGGTGAAAGTGTTGTCACTGACGGATGGATAAGTATCGTAAAAGGTCTTAAATTGACAAAGAACACCTTATTGGTTTTGAGGATAATCAAAGAAAAATGTCTACAAATACATTGTTTCATAGAAAACGTTTGTGATGAATCGTTCTTGACAGTCAACCGTTACGGAGATTTAAAGATCATAGTAAGTATAGTTATATGTTAGTAGGAATTTGTTTTTTGTTATACTTTTCAGCAAATGGAATAAATGAATATATGTTTATAAAATATTACACAACTTTTCAGGTCATTCCAGAAGCTTATGTGAACAAATTTTACTGTTACTGGCCAGTAAAAGATTCTTATAACATATACGCAGCAGGTCAGTGTTGGAAAGTTGAGACCGAAAAAATAAATGCATGCTACGTTTTTGCTAAAGGGTGTCCGGAGATGTTTGAATATATTGACATAGAAGACGGTGATATACTGATGTTGATGAAAACAGACAGCGAATCGTTTGACTTGACACTTTATCGTAGCGGAATTGAGGTTATTTTTAGAAAGAAGGAGACAACTAAAGTCAACTCAGTTGTTGAAATACCTAAACACACATACTATGAACACTTCAACTCTGTAAGTAATTTAAAGTAAGTTAAAATGGTTTGCTAGTCAATATGACTTATTTACGGATGTTATCGTATAACAGATCTTCACTGATCAAGAAGACTCAATCGACCAATTGATTACTGGGGTAATGAGTTTACATATTTTTACAATACAACCTTTAGATATGGAACCAACCTTGTTGATATCATGCTTTATAGAATTGTCAGGACATCCAACCAAAGCACCAAACTCCAAGTCAAAGCCTTTAGATTTGTTCTGAAATTTACAAAACAAAAAATAAGCAAACATAATAAGATTCAGCATAAACATCACCAACTATCACAAACAAAATAATTTACATACTTTAACATAAATGATTTACCTTTGCAGCTCCGATTGAAGACATAGTCAAGTCAGGAAGTACTCCAGACAATTCTTCAAACTGAAAAACAATATACTCATTAATAAAATAAACTACCATGTTGAACTAAAACAATGTTATCTTACAGTTATAAAAGAATTATTACATACATCTCCAGTTTCATCAGATATCTTACTCAACTTTTGAAAATGATCATCCACAAAAATGTTGTCAGCCACAACCTGGAAAAAAAACTGTTAATCACTGTTGTCATAGTATATTACAAAAATAAACCAAAAAACACAGTATCTGTAAAAAAACACAATGATTTTTAAAAATACACAACATGATAAAATATTTTACAAGAATTATTACGCACGTTTCCAACTTCATCAGATATCCTGCTCAACGTTTGAAAATGATCATCCACAAAAATGTTGTCAGCCACCACCTGGAAAAGAAAAAAAATTGTCAACCACAGTTGTCATAGTATATTACAAAAAAAAAACAAAAAAACCATCACAAAAAACACAATAGCTGTAAATAACACAATGATTTTAAGTAACACACAATATCATAAATAATAACAGAAACTTCATCATAAACTTGCTTCTAAATGGACATTCTCATTAGAGCAATAAGAAAATTCATGCAAATGACCATCCACACACTCGTCAGCTACAACCTGACAAAAAAAGCATGTCAATGATTTTTTACTATAATAACACAAAGGATTCCTACAAACACAAAACGATTGTAAAAAACACAATGCTATGTAAATCCCAATACTTGACAAAACAAAATGATAATACATTTCCAACTATATTAGAAGACTTCATATTTGCTGGCTGCTTCATTTCCACAACGCTGTCCAACCCAGCAAACTGAAAAACAAAGCATCATTATTAAAATGAACAAACATGGTTAAATAAACACAATACCATATAAATTAACAAAAACCTTGGGGCAGGAGGAAAACTGCCTTTTTGTGAAGTGTCTTTTATCATTTCCTCTTCATAACCCCTTTCAATGAAATCCGTTTGGTACTCTATTTTGGGGAAAGATGTTTTACCTGCAAGATCATCGAGTTCAAACACCTCCGAAATGGTTTGAGGTGTTATTGTAACTGCAACACCCTTTATTGAACAATTAATGGCTATGGGTTTTTTATCTTTAGAATCAAGTTTAGCATTTTTCCAAAATTCTTACTGGGTTGCCTGATAAATTGTAGCATCATAAGTCAACAAAGTTTTGTACTTTGAAGACCAAAGAGCATCTATGATGGAATCGAAGGCTTTAGTGTGACTTGGTTTTGTGAGTAGACCCAAGTAATTGTGAGAAGCTTTGAAAGGAAGTGCCATGGTGGTTTGAAGGTGATGAAGAACGTTTGAAGAAGATGAGTGATTTTGAGAGAAATTGATGATAACTGCTTTGAGAAAGGAATTTTGAATTCGATTCTACAGTAAAAATCCTGTTTGGGGGTTTTGATCAGGGTTTTATAAAGGGAAAAAGTGAATGCTGACGTGGCAGCGATTACAAAAGATCTGACCGCTATCTACTGTCCACGTGCCAACCCCTGATGAGTAATGGAAGACAGTTGTTTTATGAAACCACTGATGAAGCAAGATCAGTGGTTGAAAACGGTTAAACTGGAAACAGTGGGTGACTCTAAGCTATCAGTGGGTTAAAACACTGATTTTGAACAACAGTGATTACCAAGGAAATGAAAGAAGAAGGGATGACTTTCAGCAGTGGACAGTATTAACAGAACAGATGTTTGAACAAAAACAGTGGTTATGGCAGACTTTTAAGGTTTATGAAAAAATTTTCATTTCAACTATTTTAAGGATGCAAGACTTGTTGATGAGATGGTAGAAAGCCAGCAAGAAGGAAAATGTTTCAGGATTGACCTTTTGAAAGAATCCTTTTTCATTGAAGTTGTCAAGTATTTGGTGAAATGAATGACTTGTAAAGGATTGATGTTTTTAAAAGGTGAAGCTGCACATGTAATATATGACACACACACATACACAAAAATAATGACATAAAAACACAATGACAAAAACACAATTGTATAACATATTTGTAGACAAACAACACACGTTTGGTTTTTTTTTTATAAATTATGAAACAATTTAAAAGTTAGTAAACTTTAGATAAACCTGGATCTGGATACTAACACTAAACGGTTAATGGCAGGAACGGTTACATAATGTAAAAACTACTTGGGGAAACGATGCGAATAACTGAAAAGACACACGTTTACACACAGTTATTACTACACACATAAACCCATTCAGTTAACACGGGAAACTTAAACTGATACACGCTTTATTACACATGAATCAACGAAAAATATTAATAACCTTTGTAATTATAACATAATAATCCAATCGCTTTTTTTTTTTGTAAAAAACTAAAATATAATATAAATGGGTTAAACAGGTCAACCCGCCAACCCTATCGGGTCGGAATAGTCGACAAACACCCAACCCACCTTGCCGCAACACCATTTGCCAATTCACCTTGCCGCACCGCACAGAATGTAACATTTTGAGTTGTCGTGATTTGCCAAGTTGTTTTGACGTCCCCAATCCCATTACCCTATATAGAAGTCTATTAAAAGATAGTGACGGACCCCGGAATTATTTCTTGGGGGTAAGAGTGAGGGGTTAAACAAAAATTTCAAATGGTGCGATCGGGTTTTTTGCCTATAAAATACACTAAAAAAATTAGGGGAGGGGGGGGGGGGGGGGGAGAGCCCACCCAAACTTATGCTTGGGTCCGCCGCTGTTTGTTACCCAATTAAATACAATAAAGCTTCCATAAATAAATAACGTTCGAATGAGATTTAACGGGACATCAACTTCAAGAAGTTCAATGGGTCATATTTTAAGAATATTTATAAATAAGTGATTTATATGTATTTTTTTTAACGGCCAACAGAATCAATCCCGAACACTCTCGGGGTACCCACTGGACAAACGGAGTACTCCGAGAGTAACCCGAGTCCACCACCAATTCCGGGGAAAACCCGATAACCCACCCGCCCGTAGGCACGACGGTGAAATTACCGGTAAAACTCGTTTGGCTCAATGATCTAACCCATGTTTCTATAGGTCTCCTGTCATTGTCCACCAGTGTCTCACTCTGCACTAAGTGAGAGTTGAACCTGCACCTCTCAAGAGAAATGCAAGCCTTCCACCACTTGATCTAAAGATCATTGGCTTGATTTATATATATTAGTTACAAACAAATGAGCCATTTTTAAGGCTAATTTTAGTTGTCCAGAATTAAATCTGAGTTTCGCCTTTTACTACTGGGCTACAACCAAAGTGGCAACAAATAAATAAATGTATCTAATAAATCCCAGTTGGAGTAAGGTGTATATATAGTAATTATATAATTACTCTAGGGTAATAAACATATTTAACGTAATTATATAATTACTCTAGAGTAAGTCTGATCTAACTCAAATATATATTTACAATTATGCCACCATGTTTTTTTTTTCTTTTTGTTTCCTTCACTTCGTTTGCTTTGTATAATAAATTCATTTGTATCTCAATTTAACCCTATATATATTTCATAAATTAGTACGCTATTATAAATTTCTACATTGACATGGCAATTAAAAATTCTTAGTCTATTATCTTCTAACCTGAACACAATATGAATTTAGCATGTGGATTTCAAGTGGGAATCGAAAATGTAAGTAGAAATGTAGAATAACAATATACTGATCAAAGAGTGTTTGTTGATCATTTTTATGATAATTGTTTATCCATCAACTCTAAGATTATTAAAGATATCGAATGAATGTTGCTTTAGCCTCCTTGTATTCATTCACGGCCTTGTGGGAAGCATATGTAAATTTCACTTCAGGGCCTAACTCAGGGACAATGTAATGGCTGTACATCAGATCAAAAAAAGTTTCTATTTTCCATTTTATTATATATTATATATTCAACAACTAATATTTCAACATCAACAATGCAAAACAATAAGATTCACAAACCAACTTACTAGTTGGTGTCGAACCACTTGGTCATTTCCATAGCAGGGACAGAGGCATTCCCTCTGGCCATCGATAAGTAAGTGTCGAAACTGATTTCACCACTGTTCCAGTTGTACCTTGGTGGGACCGCACCAATCATGGTGGTGGTGTCAAGAACCTGATCGTAGTACGAGAAAGTGTTGCTGGGAATATACTTGATGCCAGCAGCAACCATTTGTTTCCAGATGGATGATCTGAGATCAGCAGCAACAGTCTGCAGATCCTCGGCACTACTCTTGCCATCCCAGAATTGATTCGAGAGCGAATTTCAACTCTCTCTTGGGACCCATGCGGGGATAACCGACAATGTGAGACGCCATTGATCTGCTTAATCACAATTCATATAACTTAATCATACCAGAAGATTTGACTGGAGCGAATTCCTTCCAGAAGGGTTTGACTGGAGCGAATTCCTTCCAGAAGGGTTTGACTGGAGCGAATTCCTTCCAGAAGGGTTTGACTGGACCGACAAGAACAGAGAGGAATCACCAAGGTTGAAACAAATTGAAGATAATCCTGAAAAGGAAAAATCAAGAGCTTGTGTTGTGATACAAGATGATGAAGGGTTTGACTGGAGCGAATTCCTTCCAGAAGATGATCTTGTTGATGATCGGTTCACAGCACATGGTAGAACTGTATCAAAGAATAAACATCGTGCATTTGTTGCTGAGATAAAGGAGAGAAGTCGAGAAGAAATTCTGAAAGAAAATACTAAAAGAGAAAGATTCTTTGCTGGTTGTCAAATTGAGAAAATGCATGACGAGTATAAGGAAGCAAAGTACTATGGGAGATACGACAAGAAAAGAGAGTGTTATGTCAACAAAAATGGTGATCCTGTCGTTCATCGAAAAGAAGTGGTGTTTGATGATGTTCTTCCAGTAATCCCTCTTTCTGGCGAATATTACTCAAACGTAAAAGATTCTTTGCTGGTTGTCACACCCCAACCGATGGCGGAAACATCGGGGTGCGAGCACTAAGCGTTCAGATTGCTCATGAGATTCCATAACACTATTTGTTTCCATAGAAATTAGATCAAATTCATCATAACATTGTCTAATAGCATACACAACCAACACAAGTATCAAATACAAACCATAACGAATATTGTTCAAATTGTTCAAAAGATTCTAAGTTAACTAGGTGACGTTTCTAAGCACCTTGTTGGTGCATGCGTCTGTCGACTTCGTCTTGTATCGAGTCTTGTATGTAACTAGACAGATCAGGGCACGAAAATCAAGAAAGTGTAATTAGAGGTAATTCCGCTTGAAATGACACTAGGTCATTTCAAACGGAATCAGGAAGTTAATTTCGATCGAAGTATCATGTTGATTTCGCTTGAAGCTGTTTCGAGCGGAATCACATGGTCTATAAATACCTTGTGTGCCATTCAAGTGAAATCATTCAGAATAGTTCCGGTCAGTGTAACGAAGTGCTGCCGAAGTGTCCACAGGCTTGTATTTGATCTAAAATCAATATACGGACAGTTTAAAGTGATATTTCAGCTGAATTGAACTCGATACGTCTGTTTCCGCCTTTCGTATAGAGATAAACTCTTCTGATCGACTCGTTCGGGTCTGAAAACAATCCTACAAGTGGTATCAGAGCTCAGGAAGAAGAGTTCATACCAATTCATCTGCAATTTCTGATTTCTACACCTTCTTTTTCAAAATTTACAATTTTTCACGGTCAATATGTCTTGATTTTCACACATCATGTGCGCATTAGTGTTTTAACAAAGCCTTGAAAGTTTCAGGCCTAAAATCGATCTAAAACTGATTAAATTTGTAATTCCGCTTGAAAAACAGCTCGAGAATATGACATCAGCATGATTTCGCTTGAACTGACTAGTTGATTCCGCTTGAAAGTCAGTATTTCGCTTGAAAATTTGTGTTGATTCCGCTTGAAACTAGCTTATTCTGCTTCAGTTGGTTATTTCGCTTGAGTGATTCCGCTTGAATCACTAATTCCGCTTCAAGGTCCTTATTCCGCTTGAAAGTTTTGTGTTATTCCGCTTGAATTCCATATTCCGCTTCAGGGTGATTCCGCTTGAGAAGAGTATTCCGCTTGAAATTGGCAGATTGTGAATCTTTTGAAAAACGAAACATGGAGAAAGAGTTTTATAATGCCTTTGCTAGCCCAATGACTGTTACTCAAAGTACATTGCTTGAAAATGAAACTGGGACAACACAAAAACCGCCTAAGCTTTTGGACATTGATGATTTTAGTGGATGGGCTGAACGATTTGGTAACTGGGTTGAAGCTTATCATTTAGATGCATGGGAACATACTGAAGTTCAATATTTTAGACCAGTTGGTAGCGATCGAGAGAAAATACCAATTAGAGATTTGAGTGCTGAGGAGAAAAAGAAATATAAAGATGAGAAGTTGATGGTTAGTTTGTTGCAGCAGGCAATTAAAGAAGACATCTTGATTTTACTTCAACATAATGGAACTGCACATTCGATATGGACAGAATTAGAAGCAAAGTTTCTTGGTAGTGATGACATGCTTAAGAATAAAAAGTCGTTGATGAAGAAGGAATTCGATTTGTTTCGAGGTTTAAGAAATGAAAGCACCAAGCAGATCATTGAAAGATACTGCAATTTATTGAAAAACATGAACAGATTAAGTATCAGAAAGGATAAAGATGAGTTGATTGAAAAGTTAGCTGATGCGTTGCCACTTGATGAGTGGGGCATGTATCTTATGATGTTGAAAAATAAACCGGGTTTTAATGATCTAACATTGAGTGATTTTATTAAACAGCTTGAAGCTCAAGAAATGGAGCAACGAAAGATAGCGAGATTGAAGAATTATGATGGAGAGCAAGACATTGGTTTATATTATAAAAGTGGTGTTAGTAACAAAACCAATTTTTTGCCAAAAATTGAAACAGCTTTTAATACAACGGGATCTTCTGAAAAGCCATCTCAAGGATCAAGTAACAAGATGGGATTTTCTTCATTTCCATCATTTGATCCACACTTTTCTACAACAAAGAGTGGCAAAGTACTTCAATGCAACATTGCTTTAAACCTTGAAAATGATCAGAATTATACCGAGGAAGTTGCTAAAAGCCACATGTCTTTGTTGGTAACTGTGCTTGAATCCTATGGAGGTTTAGTTGCAGGAAGGATCGGAAATCCAATGCTAACAAAAGAGGATTACGATCAAATTGATGCTGAGGAGATGGAATTGATGGATATAAAATGGTGCATGGCTAGTGTATTAAGACGAGCTGAAAAGTTTAAAGAAATTACAGGCAGAGATGATTTTCGCGATACAAATGTTTCAACTTTAGGATTTGATAAGTCTAAAGTTACTTGTTTTCGATGCAGGGAAAAAGGGCATTTCAAGAGGGAGTGCACAAATCGTGAAGCAAGTGGAGCTCAAAATCCCTTTGGAAACAATGATTACTATCAAAAAGCGTTATATCATCAAGTTGCTCAACAGCCACATCAACAACAACAGCCACAAACAGCTCATGGTAGGAAAGAAATTGAAGATTCAAAGAGAGCATGTCTTGTTAATCAAGATAAAGGAAATGGTTTTAGTTGGGATAAATATATTCCAAAAGAGAGTAAAGTATGTGTAGCAGAACAAGAAGATGAAAAATTGGCAGAAGGTTTTAGTTGGGACGATTATTGCCCAGACAAAGAATTCCTGGCTAAAGGATTTGTTGCTCATGTTATCAATGATTATACTGATGATTATTGGGCAGAAAAAGTCAGAAAACGTTTAAATGGTGAAGTTGATAAAAAGAAGTTGTAGAAGAAGTTCAAGTGAGAGTAGTTAAAGAAGTTCCAGCATTTGAAATCAAAACAGATGATGAGGTAGTCAAGGTTGCTGAGAAGTGTATGAATTGTGACTCTCTGATAATGCAGAACAATGAATTGCTGCACAACATAAAAAGGCTGAAAGAATCATATGATACTTTGAACAGAGAGATGAACAAGTACAACGAGTCAAGCAGTGAACAAGCTGTAGCAATGAATACACTCAAAGGAGCTTACATGAGACAGCTTGACGATGTCAACTATTACACAGAGAAGTGTGCAGAGCTTGAATTGAAGTTGGCAACACAAAGAATTGAAACTGAAAGAGTTAACAATTTATTAAAAAGTTACTCATGTTCTACTTTTGTTGTTGACAGGATTTACCCCATAGTGGAAAAATTGAAGACATTTGAAGAAGAGAAGACTTCGGAAGAAGAAAAATCTATGACAAAAGAAGATGATGAAGTGAATACATCTGGTAAGAAATCAAGTGTGGTTTATAACAAATGTCCGCCTCCTGTTGAAAATGCATATTCTCCGCGAAATGCTAATTCTGAAAGAGTCAAAAAGGTAACGAACTTATAGTGGGAGTCTAAGTCGTCAGATAATTTGCCAGAAAGTATAGATGTCACTTTCACGTCGTCCGATACTGATCATGAGTCCGAGTTAATAAAAAAGGTGGTCGATCAGGTGTTGAATAAGGATGAATCAGAGGAGTCAATGTCGAAGTTGAAATCAGAGTCCAAGTCAAAGTCCGACATGTCAAGTCAAAAATTCAAACAGGAAAAACGGGTGTATAATAAAGAGTTTTTGTTATCAAAATCTAATTTGAATGACGAACCGGTCAAAGTAGCATATACTTCGATAGATTCTGACAAATTATATTCTGATGAGATTTTTCCAATAAGAGGTGTTAAACCGGAAATGATTAAAAAGGTTTTCAAACTAACATAAATTAATATTTCTAAAATAAAAGATGCAAATCTTTCTGAAAAACCAAAACCTTACACCTCTAGAGTTCAACAACGTTTAAACAAGGAAATGGGTTACAATTATGGTTACAGTTTTCAAAAGAAACCAAACCATAATGGTAATTTCAAAAAGAAAGGACTTGGTTTTATTCCACCGAAAAATTATAAAAATGAGAAAATTTATAAACCAAAAACTGTTTTTGTTTTAGGAACAAGTGCTGAGCAAGAACAGAAGAGTTCATTCTGGAAGCAAACGAACAAAGAATTCCTTGCAAAGAAGCAAGAAGAGATGAAGAAAAGTGTTATTCAGAAGAAGACCGAGACAAGAACCTGTTTTCAATGTAAAACAATTGGTCATATTGCCAGAAATTGTCCAAAGACAATACAGACAAAACAGGAAGTCTCTGGTAAACAAAAAGAAAAAGTTGTTGAGAAAATTGAACTTACAACCAGAAAATTTACAGGTTTTGAAAATTCAACTTTTGAAGTTGGTGAATGTTCAAGAAATGTTTTAAAAAGAAAAGAAAAACTGAAAAATCAGAAGTGGGTGGTTAAGGGTTCAGGAAGTAGTTCTAGTGATGAATCTGATTTATCAAAATCAGAGGAGCTATCTACTGGCGATGAATTTGTCTCCACAAAGACAGAGGAGCCACAGGTAGTTGAGAAAAATGAAAAATTTGTCCCGATTGTAAATGATGAAAATTTTCCATTACTAAGGGCTGAAAATTTTAAAAAGAAAGTTGGAAAAGTGGAAATTTCAAATCAATTTTATTCTGAAAAGAATAAATTTGATGTTGAAAAGGCTTTCAATGGAAATGTGAAACACATTTTTAGAAAAATGGTCGATGGTAAGGCAAAAGGTGTTAAAGAATTTTATGCTTCCAAAAAGAGTGGTCACAAGTTTGTTGAAGGTAAGGATGAAAAAGAAGTGGTTACACCCAAGGATGGTCAGGCCTGGGTGTCAATATTTTTCAAAGATTAAAAACCTGACTTGCCGGAGCTCCCAAGTTGGTAATCACGGAGCATGAATCGGCATCATTTATTTTTTTATGAAAAGTGTTTTTGTATAAGTGTGACTTGCCGGAACTCCCAGATTGGTAAGTGAGGAGTAGGAATCGGCATCTTGAGAATTCAACCTACAATTGGTATTGGTTGGTAAGCCATGTGGTTGAAAATGAAGTTTTACCTACAATGGTATTTGATTGAAATTGTAGAGATGATTTTACAAGTGGTAAATCAGGGACATTAAGTTGTATCTGATTTCTTACAAGTGGTTGAAAGACAAAATGATGAACCAAACCCCTAATATACAAGTTTGAATACCTACAAGTGGTAAAATCAACAAAACTTATTTTCCGAAAAAACCATTTGATTAAAACAAACTTAAGTGTTTTGAAATCAATGGGAAAATAATTTGTTGTGAGGGGGAGTTCTGATTGGTTATGCCAAGTGGATGGCGATTTGAGGTGATTCGATATCAGTTGTCAAGTTGGTTGTATAGTTTGTTTTCAATTTTCTTTAAATGTTTCTGAATTTTAGGGGGAGTAAGAATTTCAGAAAATCAAAAAACATTTGAAAATTTGAAAAAGCCAAAAACATGATAAAATACAAAAATGAGTTTTTGTGTCAAAGAAGAGGAAATGATAGTACATCAGTGGACAATCACAACATGCTAAAGAAATGGAAAGTTAAAATGTGATAAACGGTCTCACTGATGATGTGCCAGTAGGTTTTTGCACATTTAGTAGATTGTAATGAGATATAAACCTAAATTAAAACTTGCTTATATTATGGGGAACATCTCTCGGATATATGGGTAACCCCCGAAATCTTGTTTGAAAGATCCCTTTTTCTGAGATACTAGGTCTTTATACTCAGTGATATCTGGGGTATTATCCTGGGACTTCTGATTTTGTGGAAGCAATGGCCTAGTCCCCGGAGAATACTTTATGCTGCTTGAAATATAGCCTACCCTCAGCATAAAAAATGATAAAACATTAAAAAATGCTAATCATGTGCTGTTGTAAAAAAACAAAAGATCCTCTAAAGGGGACACACCAAAAGTCGAAGCCGTCATCTCTCTGCTGAACGGAAGTTCTGACCTGAGCTCTCACGGTTTTCGCAATTTAACCCCTTACTGATATCATCTGTGGTATACTCACCTGTAAGACTGAATATTGGGATCTGGATACGGGAGTATATTCTGAGGTGGGACACATGATTAAGTTTAAGTATCTAAAACATTAATCTCGTATCTCGAAACAGTTGAACTTTGTGTGAAAATTTAAGTGGATCAGTATACTGACAATCTACGTGAATCGTTTAGAGCTTAAAATGATTATAGCTTAACGATGTTGGTGATTTGTCTCAAAAACTGATATGATCCTTTTACACAAACTCACAAAAATAGTGTCTGTAAATATTTTTTTACTGCATTTATGTTTATTCAAAAATCCAAAAAGATTTTCAGTGTGTTTTAGCATAAACTTTTGAAAAATTCAAAAAGATTTTCGACAACTGATGTTGGAGAGCTGATTTTCAAAATTCCAAGTGCTAAACTTGATGAACAGGTTTGGGAAAGAATGTATGAAGAAGTTGTGTTGTTAAGTGGTTATTAAAGATTAAATCATTTTTGATCTATACCTGCAAGTGGTTTTTAAATTTACAAAATTTTAAGTTTGTGAAACTTATAATTGGGTAGAGATTTGTGCAGGTTAGCTAGATTCTGGTACCTGAGTTAGATGAGTGCCAGGTTACGATCTAAGAACCTGTGGAAAATGAATTCCAGACTGCGATCCCAGCTTAGTGAAAGGGGGAGTCTGATGATATCAAGAGGGAGTCTGAAGATAGTAGAGACAGTGTCTGATCCTGAAGATTTCGAGAAAGAGAAAGAGATTGATTGAAGATGCTTACAATGGAGAATTTTTGGAGAGAGCGAGAAGACTGATAAAGACTGAAGGTTTGACAACCGAAGACTCGACACTGAAGACTCGTCAACATTCGAGGGGGAGTCTGTTGGTGCATGCGTCTGTCGACTTCGTCTTGTATCGAGTCTTGTATGTAACTAGACAGATCAGGGCACGAAAATCAAGAAAATGTAATTAGAGGTAATTCCGCTTGAAATGACACTAGGTCATTTCAAACGGAATCAGGAAGTTAATTTCGCTCGAAGTATCATGTTGATTTCACTTGAGATGTTTCAAGCGAACTCAGATTTCGCTTGAAGCTGTTTCGAGCGGAATCACATGGTCTATAAATACCTTGTGTGCCATTCAAGCGAAATCATTCAGAATAGTTCCGGTCAGTGTAACGAAGTGCTGCCGAAGTGTCCACAGGCTTGTATTTGATCTAAAATCAATATACGGACAGTTTAAAGTGATGTTTCAGCTGAATTGAACTCGATACGTCTGTTTTCGCCTTTCATATAGAGATAAACTCTTCTGATCGTCTCGTTCGGGTCTGAAAACGATCCTACACATCTCCTAGCTGGATTCCATGCATTCCAAAGCATCCTATCAGCCTGCAACATGTATTAAAATATCAATATAAAAGTATTGGCGAGTATACAAGTTTGATAATAGAATAATAGATTAAAACAACTCATATCCTCAGTGTAGCAATAAAATAGTTTCAGTCGTGCTAGTGTGGCAGTCCACGCAGTGATAGCCCAAGTATCCTGATGCTTTAGTGGCTTACCAAAGAATCAATGAGGTAAACTCGAATCCTCCTAACAATACCCCCCGAGAATACTGGGAGAGGTGCATCTCCTATAGCGCTACTATTGTTAAGGCGGAACTACACACTCTGGATTAAACGTCACATAGCTCAAGAAGTCAAGAATCAAGAATCACAAGTTTCATGTACACATAGGATAGAGTATAAGTTTCAAGGATTTAAGTTTAAGTTTCATAGAATACATGTTACACCCCAAAAGTTTAAAGTAAAAGGGGATCGAGTATACTCACAGTGATTGCTTAACAGTCGCAACTGTTATTGGATCAAAGGGAGCTCTTTTAGAGTTATCCTGATTAGATTACAATGGGATAAGAGTCGGGCAGAATAACGAGATTGCATAAGTGTCAAATTAGTCACTGGATCGGATGGCTGTCCGATCGGATGGCTATCCGACCAGATTGCCAACCGAGTGGTGACATACGTGCAGGGGATGGATGGCTGCCCGATCGGATGGCCATCCGATCGGGTGGCCACTTGGTTGAACATCAAAAGGGGAGGAGGAATAGGATGGCTGCCCGATCGGATGGCTGTCCGATCCGGTTGCCATTCGATCCGAATGCTGAACACCTTGGTCATCCCAATCAGATGGCTGCTCGATCGGACGGCTATCCGATCGGGTTGCCACTCGATCCAGACTTCCAAGTTTTGATAAGTTACTAAGTGTTGGAAAGTCTCAAGTTTCAGGGCTCAAGGACAAGTGTCACCTGATAGGGTGGCTATCCGATCGGACGGCTGCCCGATCGGGTTGCCGCTCGATCGGGCGACCCTTGTTCTTGTTTATCATTTTTGTAAAGATTTCTAAGTTTCTGGCTTAACGGTGACGGCACGTACTATGACAACAGTAAACCCATTAGCGCACAGCCGTTCTGATCGGGTGGGAATCACCCCTGTCCGATCAGTCGTCTGTTCGTAACGAGTTAATGTCAGAATCCGTTCCATGCTCGTCTTCACTGGTATTAACTCAGATCCAAGCCGACTTTAGACTATTCTCCCAGTCCACAGCCCGTTTAGACCCGGTTTCCACCGATTAAGGTGAAGGTTTGAGAAAAAGATGAAGATACTTAAGTTTTATAGGAAAAGTCTAGATTTAGCTTAGATTTAGTGTGAAAACGCATGAAATATCTTAGATCTGAGCTAGATCTTGCTCAGAATGACATCACATGGCAGTTTGTACAAACCCCCATGATGACATCACCCTCACGAACTCAGATCCGAGAGATTTCACGGTGAAAAGTGTGATTTCAAGTGAGAATCACGTATAGGATGGTGTGTAGAGCGAGAAAGTACAAAGATCTAGTGCAAAATGTACCGAAATCAGCAAGAAAATGGAGAAAAGAAGAGATAGCATGTCTGGTCGGGCAGAGCAGTCAAATCACTGAAAATAGTGATGTGACAGGTCTATTTATAGTGTGGAGTGAAGTGGAGGCGGTACAAGGTGGATAGGGAGGTGGCCCGTTCGGGTGGTCATCCGATCGGGTGGTCATCCGATAGGGTGACAATCCGGTCGGGTGGTCATCCGATAGGGTGACAATCCGGTCGGGTGGTCATCCGATAGGGTGACAATCCGGTCGGGTGGTCATCCAATAGGGTGACAATCCGGTCGGATGGCAATCCGATCGGATTGCCCCCTCTGGCCAATCCAACCTTTCCGCGTTCCCGTTTTTTATTTGTTTTGCGAGTTAGATTAAGAGTTGCGTTGCGTATAGTTTAGGTAAAGTATCTAGATTACATTACAAACCGAAAGTTTCCAAGTTTCATAGATTCCGCCAGTGACAAGGCTCCAGTCTCTCGTTCAACCAAGAATCAAGTCTCACGAGTCTAAGGAGTCAAGCACCAAATAAGTTTCAAGAGTCGAGAATCATAGTTTCCCAAGAGTCAAGTATCAAGAATCAATATAAGGAATCTAGCTTTCATAGTATAAAGTATCAAGTATCTAGATTAAGTATCGAGAGTCAAGCATCTAGAATCAAGTACATAGTTTAATCATTAAGAATCAAGAGTCAAGTGTCTAGATTAAGTGTCAAGGCTCATAGTTTAAGTGTCAAGTATCTAGAATAAAGAATTAAGCATCATAGAGTTAAGCATCATGTATCTATAAGATTCATACCAAAACTGACAAAGTATCATCATCACATAACAATAGGGACCAAAATTGACAATTAATAGAAGTTCAGGGACTGATCTTGCCAAGAGTCGAAAGCTTAGGGACGCTAGGAGTTATAGTCTCCCCTCCTTTAGGAGATTTCATCCCCGAAATCTTAGAAGAACACGGCTCGAAGAGATGCGGGTACTTGGCCTTCATATCACTTTTCAATTCCCAAGTGAATTCGGCACCACGCTTTCCTTCACATCAAACCATAACAATGGGTATTTTGCTGCGCCTCAGACGCTTGACAGCTTGATCCATGATCTCGACCGGTTTCTCCACAAATTGAACAGCTTCATTTATTTTTAAGTCTTCCAGGGGAACTCGCAGTTCCTCGTCGGCTAGACATTTTTGTAGATTAGACACGTGGAACACCGGTGTACGTTGTTTAGTTCCTGTGGCAAATCGAGTTTGTACGCCACCTTGCCAATCCTCTCAAGTATTACGAAAGGACCCACATAGCATGGAGCGAGCTTTCCCTTTTTACCAAAGCGAACTACTCCCTTCCAGGGAGATACCTTGAGAAGAACTTGATCTCCAACGGAAAATTCTAGAGGCTTGCGCCTTTTATCAGCATAGCTCTTTTGTCTGCTCCTAGCCTTAATCAAGTTATCACGGATCTGAAGAATCTTGTCCGTTGTCTCTTGAATAATCTCAGGGCCAGTGAACTGCTTTTCCCCAACCTCATGCCAGCTGAGAGGAGAACGGCATTTTCGTCCATACAAAGCTTCGAAAGGAGCCATCTGAATACTGGAATGACAGCTATTGTTGTACGAGAATTCTATCAATGGTAAATGTACATCCCAGTTACCACCAAAGTCGATGACACAAGAACGGAGCATGTCCTCTAGGGTTTGAATAGTACGCTCGGTCTGTCCATCCGTTTGAGGATGAAAGGCTGTGCTAAAATTCAAGTGCGAACCCATAGCAGACTGAAATGTTTGCCAAAGACGTGAAGTAAAGCGACCATCACGGTCAGAGATTATGTCTAAAGGTACGCCATGACGGCTTATAATCTCATCAGTATAGATTCTAGCAAGTTTCTCCACTTTATAATCTTCACGAATAGGAAGAAAGTGGGCTGATTTAGTCAAACGATCAATGATCACCCAGATACTGTCATGACCGGCAAGCGTTCAGGGTATCGTAGTAATAAAGTCCATAGCAAGACTATCCCACTTCCAAATGGGGATTTTAGGTTGCTCTAGGAGTCCAGAGGGACGCTGATGTTCAGCTTTCACCTTTAAACAGGTGAGGCATTTTGAAACATACACAGCAATGTCCCTTTTCATGCCAGGCCACCAGTAGGTCGTACGCAAATCATGGTACATCTTATCAGCGCCTGGATGGATAGAATAACAGGATTTGTGAGCCTCATTCATAATGAGCTCACGCAGATTATCGTGATCTGGCACCCAGATGCGATTAAGATAGTACTGAAGACCATCAGATTTAGATTCGAGCTGATTGACGTTAGCACCAAGAACTTCCTCAGATAGACTTCGTTCGTTAGCAGACGAATACAGAGCTTCACAGATACGAGCATGCAAATCACTAGATATACGAATAGCCTTGACATGAGTCTTACGACTAATAGCGTCGGCCACTACGTTCGCTTTGCCTGGATGATAGCGAATATCACAGTCGTAGTCGTTAAGCAATTCTACCCAACGCCTCTGTCGCATGTTTAGCTCTTTCTTGTCAAAGATATGCTGGAGGATCCTATGGTCTGTGAAGACCACACACTTAGTACCATAAAGGTAGTGTCGCCAAATCTTTAACGCAAAAATAACCGCGCCAAGCTCCAGATCGTGAGTAGTATAGATTTTCTCATGCACTTTGAGTTGGTGAGAGGCATAAGCAATAACCTTGTCCCATTGCATAAGCACAAAGCCCAATCCACGGTTCGAGGCATCGCAATATACCACAAAATCATCATTGCCGTCAGGTAGAGTTAAAACAGGGGCATTACACAAAAGGTTCTTAAGGGTATGAAAGGATTCCTCTTGTTCGGGACCCCAAACAAAAGGCTTCTCCTTTTGGGTTAGAGTAGTAAGAGGAACAGCGATTTTAGAAAAATCCGCGATGAATCGGCGGTAATAACCCGCCAACCCTAGAAAAGAACGAATCTCGGACATGGATTTAGGCGTACACCAATTCTTCAGTGCCTCGATTTTCGAAGGATCAACATGAATACCCTGACTACTAACGATATGACCTAGAAACTGCACTTCATCAATCCAGACTTCACACTTAGAAAATTTAGCATACAGACGTTCACCACGTAAAAGTTCAAGCATAAGACGTATATGGCGAGCATGATCAGCTATAGACTTAGAATAAATAAGAATATCATCGATAAAAACTATAATAAAACGATCAAGATAAGGTTTACAAACACGGTTCATAAGGTCCATGAACACTGCAGGTGCGTTGGTCAAGCCAAAAGGCATAACTACGAACTCGTAGTGCCCATATCGAGTACGAAACGCCATTTTAGGAATATCATCTTCGAGGATGCGTAGTTGATGATATCCAGAACGTAGGTCAATCTTCGAGAAACACAATGCACCCTGAAGTTGGTCAAACAAATCATCAATACGAGGTAACGGATAACAATTCTTAAGTCAACTTATTAAGCTCACGGTAGTCGATACACATACGAAACGAACCATCCTTCTTTTTGACAAATAATACGGGAGCGCCCCACGGAGAGGTACTTGGACGAATAAAACCCTTTTCGAGTAGTTCTTGTAACTAGCTGGACAATTCTTGCATCTCGGAAGGTGCAAGACGGTAAGGAGCCCTGGCGACAGGAGTCGCACCAGGTACGAGGTCAATACGAAAGTCAACGGATCTGGGAGGAGGAAGACCGGGTAGATCCTCAGGAAAGACATCAGGAAAATCACATACAACCGGAACATCGTTTATGTTCTTCCCCTTGCCCTTTTGTTCCACGACGTGGGCCAAGAAGGCAGGGTTCTGTTTACGTAAACTTATGTGTGCATGACATCAGCCTTAGTCCTTTCGAAGGTCGGTCTCCATAAACATGTAAAAGATCACCAGATGGAAGAGGGAGACGGATAAGCTTCTCATGACACACAATTTCAGCATGGTTCTTACGCAACCAATCCATGCCGATGATAACATCAAAACTACCCAACCACATGGGTATAAGATCAATAGAGAATACGTGATCGTTAAGAATCAAGGAACAATCTCGCATGATAGAATTCACAAGGATCGACTTACCATTAGCAACCTCAACAGAGAACGACTCAGGTAACTTAGAGCGTGCACAATTTATCAAAGACTCAAATTCCACGGACACAAAACTTTTATCGGCACCAGTATCAAATAGAATCGAAGCATATGTGACAACCCTCACAAATCCAGGTATCCGTACAATTGATTAATATTTAATTTGTGCTTAATGACTGTGCTTGATTACAACTGTGATTTAACTGCTTTCTGTTTTCTGAAACATACATACTCATGCATCACATTTTATTACTGTCACTCCATTCATTACATACAAACAATAGTGACAAACTTGATGCACAAAGCACAGTTAGCACAGTGAGCGGATAACCATAAAAACATGCTGACAATGCCAGCACCTAGACAGACACTATATTGAGGCCCAGTATGAGCCGGGAATGAAGTACTACACTGGTAGGGAGTGTAGGGAGGTGAGGATCATTAAACTGCGTCACTAGGTGGTAGTTATAGTGCCCGGAAGTGCCTAAAACATTCTTAAAATGCATAATTTTGCACTAGTTAACCAAAATTCAGCATTTAACAATGCTAGTAAAGTGCAAAAACTTGGCAAAATAGTCCTAGACACTTCCCAAAGTGTTGGTAATTTAATGTGTCACTAAAAACAATATAAAAGACACTTTAAAGCTTTATTTAGCACTTTAACGGATCAACATCCAACCGAACAACCGGACTTTACCCGGAACATAAAAATATTGCCAAATGCATTGTTTTTACTTTTCTGAACTAGTTAGGGTCCCCGAACACCCTAACACACCTTATATTGTATAACACACACTAATACACTAACTTAACCTTTATAATCTAACTAGATTATAACCATAACATTACATCCCAACCCCATACCCCCCCCCATTCGAACCGGTTTATGGAGTGGGGACACACCCCACAATTCTTTCATTATTTTATTTGTGGATGTTGGATATCTAAGAAGCATATTACATGTTGGTTAATCTTGAAATTGGTTTATAAATATGTTTATGAGTTAACCATTCTCTTTCATCAAACTCAACTTCAACAAACCACTCTCTTCTCTCCTTCCTTGCTTGCGGCCGAACCCACACCACCACCATATCACCATCATCAACTTCCTTGCTAGCCATTTTTCATACACTCAAAGGTGCAAGAGGTCATACGAACAAGCTCGGTGCACTCGGAAGCTCAAGGACCACTCTAGATTTCTTTTATCCACCACTTTTACGCCTTGTTTCTTTCCTAGCCTTGTCCTAGTAGTAAGTGTTCTAAAACATCATCTTGTTCTTGTATTTAGTGGTTAATAGATGATAGAATGATTAAATGTTGAGAACACTAATGACCATAATCTAAGTCTTGAACATAAAGGGATAAAGGGTGGATAAAGAGAATATATATGGGTAAATCATGTAGATCTTGTGTAGTTATGATTATTGCATGTTGTTTGTTAGTAGAAGCAAGATGGATCATCATCTAGACATACTAGTTCATGTTTAAGAACATAAACTAGTAAGATGTAAAGGTTAGAAACATGAAAGATGATGAATCCATCCATACATGAACCTTGAACTTGAATAAATATAATTTTTCTTGAAAAATAAGATTCTAAACTTGTAGATCTAAAGATCTACAAGTGGTTTTTCGGAGGAACCAAGCGAAAAATACTAGTCTTGTTAAAACCCGGATCTTGTGTGAACTAAATACATTTTTAGTAAGTAAACAAGTGTGTGAACACTTGTGTAACAAGGAAATATAACAATGAAATATTTTTGTAAATCATGACTAGAAGTTGTTAAACTTCAAATTCTTTAAAAATAAAGTTTTTAAGAAACTAATCTTATTTTTAAAGATAACAAGACCTACTAAATATGTTAGTAACTTACTACATATTTTTACACACTTTCAAGTTCACAAGTTTTTGGTTCATGTCTATTTTTGGTCAAGTTGATGTTTAGAAATTGTATATTGTTGGTTGATGGTTGTTTGAGTAAATTTTGAAAAGAAAATGAAACGCTAGTAAGCGTGGACGCCTCCATTTACAAAGGAAACTCTGGCGAAATTTTTCTAGAATTTCAACACTTAGATATATTTTTCTAACGAATGTTTACAAATATATTTTTAACTTGGTTTTCAAAATAAACTTCGCCATAATTTTTATTACAAACATACCAAGTGCCGGAGGTTGATTTTCGTAAATAAAATTTGTTAAATATATATTTAGAATATATAGTTTATACTAAAACGCTTGAGTGATTGTTTGTTTATTATATGAACTAGATATTTACCCTAAAAATAATATAACATGATATCATGAAATCACGATTCCAAAATAATACCAACGCTCTCACAAATAAATATTTAAGTTACACCGGTATTGTTATTACTACGCGAACTTTAAAATGTAACTTATGTATTTTCGGAAAATACTCTCATATGTATATTTTGATAAGTATTATTTTGGAAAATGTATGAGGTAAAATATATAATATTTTTGGGAAAAATATATATATATATTGGAATTAAAATATTTTAGACAAGTGATTTACAATATATTTTCTAAGTGGGACTTAAAATATATTTTCGGAATTATAACGTGTACATGTATAAAAACCCCCATCCTTGGGAAGGAAATACACTTATAAAATAAATAAGAAGTGTGAATACGGAATAGTTACCTAACTATTTCTCCGATAAAACGTTAAACCCTAAGCCAAGGCACGACCCTCCGTCTAATAGGCATTAGTATGTGTAGGTCGTCACGCAGCAGATAGAGTTGGAGATTGACGTTTCTGGATACGCACTTCAGTGAGTTCATGTCCCCCTTTTCTCTTAACTGTTTTCAGTTTTATACTTCGGGGGTGGAATACATGTTACATTATTACAGACACTTTTATATACATGGTATGGTTAGCTTAAGGAGGGCTTTACTACTTAGATCATGTGAGTGGGTAGGTGGAACTTGAGGCCATTAATCCTCGTTGTAGGACCGAGGGTCATGAGCGATAGATCTATTTGGGTGTAGCGAGCCCAACTCCTGAGTCCAACTGTGAGCCCGACGCAAAAATCTGCTAGGTTTGAGTCTTCCTGCATCACTTCACACATATCATTGGCTTTGCAACCCAATGGTGATCTCTTTTTCCTTAATTGCTACATACCAGGGATTTTCATACATACAGACATATTACAAAGGTTTATTCATACTCACTTTTACATGAACTCGCTCAACTTTTGTTGATTTTTCAAACTACATGTATTTCAGGAAACTAATGGATCTGGCCAAGTTTGCAATGATGTTAAGCTGCGTAGGAATAATGATGTCATCCGAGTTTAGGAAATGTGACCTTTGCCTGGACGGGTTACAAGTCTTAAACGGTGTTTTTATTCATGTCCTTTGGTTGTGTCTTGTGAACACATTTTAAATTATGTCTTATCGAAATCTGTTTTAAGTGTCGACTTTTGAACAATGTTGTCGTGTTTACTTTTAAAACTTATTGAATGGATGAACATCATGTGTTTTATTTCATATAGCATGGTTATGATATTTGCTATGGTATTAAGAAGTTACACCAAAATAAACCCACGCTTCCGCAAAGCCAGGGTGTGACAGCTTGGTATCAGAGCATCGATCATAGCGAACTAGGATTCTTTCTCGAGTCTAGACTATGATCACTAGGGCTCTCACGAAAACATTTTTACATTGCATACACTAAAACGTCCAGATCCAAGGCACAAAACATTTTTTTACAAATAAAAGGCACAAATAAACTTTTTCAAAATTTATGTTTCAGTCTTAGAGACTGAGGGAGGATCAGTCTTAGAGATTGGGAGGTTGGTCTTAGAGACCAGGGATTTAGTCTTAGAGACTGGGAGGATTGGTCTTAGAGACCAGGATTTAGTCTTAGAGACTGGGAGGATTGGTCTTAGAGACCAGGGATTTAGTCTTAGAGACTGGGAGGATTGGTCTTAGAGACCAGGGATTTAGTCTTAGAGACTGGGAGGATTAGTCTTAGAGACCAGGGGTTTAGTCTTAGAGACTGGGAGGTTGGTCTTAGAGACCAGGGAGTTAGTCTGAGAGGCTAGGAAGTTCAGTCTGAGAGGCTGGGAGGGTAGTTTGGGAAGACTAGGATGATTACTTGCTTGCTTTATCGTGGCTAACATGTTTATTTGACTTTGTGATTGATATATGTGCATATATGTGATTGTGTTACAGACGTCATGGTTTCATCTTCAGAGACTGGAGTATCGGACACTTTGGATCCTTTAGCGATCGTGTCAGACGATGAGATTATGTCAGAGAGTGAGGTGTACACGTCCGACACCACTAGCACAGATGAGGATGATTTCCAGCCGTTCGCGCTGCCGGACGTCGGAGTTGAGCCTGCTGATGGCATTCCTGCCGGGGATCTACCTCTTGCGGTGATCCCTGCTCCCATTCCGCTCGCTGCTTTTCCAGTAGTAGATATGCCACTCGATGTCGATTCTGATGACGACGTCGATCTGTTTGAGGAGGATCCGCCTGAGGCTGACTATGAGGGCGGGGCCCCTATTGGTGCTGACATTATTCTTCCCATTGCTGAGGCCCCTGTAGAGGAGCTTCCCGTTGGTTCACCTATCCTGGACTCGTTGGAGTCTGTGGCATCTGCTTCTTTGCACGATCTGGGTGTGCAGCATCACTCTTCTGACCCTGACATGGCGATGTCAGCTTCACCCGGTCCATCGCACGAGTTCGAGTTTGACCACGGGGTCGATGACGCTTTTGAGCCGATATTTCCCCCTGATTTCGACCCTGACCACGATATTGAGTTTATTCACATGGATCAGCCCCTAGAGGCGCCCGTAGATCCTATTGATCCTTTGCTTGACATCCCTGCTGATCTTGATATGGATTTTGTCGACCCGGAGCCTGCTGTGGCCCCAGAGCCTGTAGTTGCTCCTGACCCTGCATTAGAGCATGACCCTGTCCATGAGGATGCACCAGCCGTTGCACCTCTTGTTGATGATATACCCGATGCTGATCTGCCCGCTGTTACTCCACCCTTGATAGATGATCCTGTTGTTGATGCACCATTTCCCGATCCCGTGCCGGTACTGTTTGACCGTGCACCTTTTGCTACTCATATAGATCCATGTTACGCCGACACCCTCAACGGGTGGATCGACGATGACGACTATCCACCGTACGTGGTACCCGTCACACCTGTTTCTGTACCCACTGATATTCCCTTGTTTCCCCCACACACCACGGATGTTCACCGCACTGATCTACCTATCATGTTCCTTCAGGACATACCGCCACCCCGTCCTGGAGAGGGGTCATCTAGGCAGCCGCCTGTTCCTGTTCCACCCGTGCTGTCATCATCTTTACCGTTCACACCACAGTTTCCTTCTGTTGCACCACCTACTGCACCATCTTTCATGCCATCGAGCGAGCCATTTTTATGGACTACGCCCCCTATCATGCCACGGTCTGATCCGTACCACCCGTACCATGTTGGGTACTCTATGGAAGACATTCTCACTTCTTTGATGATACAGCAGGATGCACTGACGCGTCGTATTCAGGATTTGGAGAGAGCTCCATGTCCATCTTGTCACTGTCAGACCTCATTTACAGCACCACACGCTCCTCGTCCACTTTCCCCCAATTCAGACGCTCGCTTTTGGACTTCTGAGCAGCAGATAGCATATTTGTTGCACGCCTTTCGTGTCTTAGAGGAGGACTGGTTACACATGCGTCGTTTACTTTTCTCTCATTTTCCTCCTCCTCCTCCGCCATCAGCATAGGCATATTTTTGGTTTTATGTAGGTCGATCTTTTGATGAGAAGGTCGCTATTGAGCCAGCTTACGAAGCCTTTTGAGAGATCACACTTTTTGTATATGCTGGTTGTAGTTGACTTGTAATTTTGGGGGTGATGTAGCCCCACGATCTTACTTTGACATGTGATGTACTATTAAACTTGTAAAACACTATTGTGGTCGTGATTAATGAAGCTCAATGACAACGTTCTCACTACATGCTTTGTTGAGTTATATGTTTTAATTTATAACATGAGATGTTATGTGATTGACGAATGCTACTAAATATACATTCTTATTATACTTACTATGACCTGACCTACATGCTCATCTTTTAGAAGATGCCTCCAAGACGCGATGTACGCATGCCTACTAACGAGGCGGAACTTCAGGGGATAATTGCCGCCGGCTATAGCACAGTATGCAGCCTCCCAAGGAGGAACCAGCGGGAGCAATTCGAACAACAACGGCAACAACAATCCACCCCATGGTAATATCAAGTTGTTTGAGACATATTACCATACAGTTGGATATTTATAGCACGACCGCTAATACCATTTGCAAATTCTAACGTATGTGCAGGGTGCACTTATAAGCTGTTCCTCGACTGTAAGCCCGTGAATTTCAACGGCACTGGAGGTGCTGTTGCGTTTGTTAGGTGGGCTGAAAAGACAGACTCTGTCCTAAGAATGAGCAAATGCGCTCCCGAGCAACAAGTGACCTACATCTCAGGGCTGTTTCTGGATGGAGCCCTATCGTGGTGGAATCTACAAGTGCAAACTTTAGGAGAAGCTGCTGCTTATGCGTTAACATGGTCCGAGTTAAAAGAGTTAATGAGGAGGAAGTACAGCTCGCGTGCTGAAATACAAAGGCTAGAAACTGAATTCTGGCACTTAAGAATGGATGGTCCCAAGATTGCAGAATATATTCAGAGATTTCACGATTTGTCTCATGTAGTACCGTATATGGTCACGCCCGAGTTTAAACGTGTTGAGAGGTTCATCTGGGGATTGGCTCCCCAAATAATGAGTATGGTTACCACGTCCAAGCCTGCAATGATTACGGAAGCAATCGACCTTAGTGTGGCGCTTACTGAGGAGGCCATTCCGTTGAACAAGTTTTCAAATGTTGAACCAAAGAAGAAAGAAACACATGCTGAGTCGTCTGGTGAAAACAAACGAAAATTTTCCAACTTCAAGCAGGGTACAAGCAATGTGAGCAGGAAGGGTGAATCGAGCACACCGGCAAGAGCTACAACCGGTGTCGAAAACAAAGGAAAGGGTTATATGGGCACTCTGCCCAAGTGTAATACATGCCAGCGTCATCATTCTGGCCAGTGTGGATTGAGAAAATGTGAAACTTGTGGAAAAATTGGCCACTTGAAGGATACTTGCTGGGTTGGTTTAGGCCAGGGTGGCCAAAGGGGTTTCAATAACAACAATCGTGGTAGTAATGGAAACCGCCCGCAAGGGAATAATGGAGGAAATGGTAATCGTGGGAATTTTGCGAACCAAGCTGGGAATGGAAATCGTAACCAAAACAACGCTCAAGGTGGAAATGGAAACGGGAATGGCCGAGGGCCAGGATGCTTTAATTGTGGAGATGTTGGGCACTTTAAGAGGGAATGCCCGAAGCTGAACCAAGCCCGTGGGAGAGTATTCAACATCGGCGCAAGGGAAGCGCGTCAGGATCCAAACGTTGTCACCGGTACGTTCCCTATAAACCAACGTTTTGCATCTGTTCTGTTTTATACTGGTGCCGATTATAGCTTCGTGTCGTTAGAATTTAAGAATATACTTGGGTTGACCACTATTAAGTTAGACGTTCCATACTCGATTGAATTGGCGAATGGGAAGCTAGTTGAAACAGGAGAAGTCATCAGAGGATGCGTGATAGAACTAGGAGGGCACATATTTACGCTAGACCTACTGCCTGTCAAATTGGGAAGCTTCGACGTGGTAGTGGGAATGGATTGGTTGTCCAGCAACAAGGCCGAGATTGTTTTCCATGAGAAGACCATCCGTATCCCTATGACGGATGAAGAAACAATCGTAGTGCACGGAGAGAAGCATGATACGCCACTGAGGATCATTAGCTGTCTGAAAGCTAGAAGGTGTTTACAAAAGGGATGTGTTGCATTCTTGGCACACATCGTGGATAAAGAAGTTGCGGAGCCGAAGATAGAAGACATTCCGGTCGTAAAAGAATATCCTGAAGTCTTTCCAGAAGACTTGCCAGGATTACCGCCTTAAAGGCAAGTCGAGTTCCACATTGACTTGGTTCCAGGTGCCGCGCCTGTAGCCAAGGCACCCTATAGACTTGCACCTTCGGAGATGCAGGAGTTGTCAACGCAACTCCAGGAGCTGTTGGATAAAGGATTCATCAGACCAAGCTTCTCACCTTGGGGAGCTCCGGTTCTGTTTGTTAAAAAGAAGGACGGTAGTTTTCGTATGTGTATAGACTACCGCGAGCTTAATAAGTTGACTATCAAGAATAGATATCCTTTGCCGAGAATCGATGATCTATTTGACCAGTTGCAAGGCTCAAGTTTCTATTCAAAGATCGATCTTCGATCAGGATATCATCAACTAAGGATACAAGAGGAAAGTATCCCGAAGACGGCCTTTAGGACTCGTTATGGACACTACGAGTTCCTAGTTATGCCGTTTGGGCTGACAAACGCCCCGGCAGTTTTCATGGACCTAATGAACCGAGTCTGCAAGCCGTACTTGGATAAATTTGTGATCGTGTTTATTGATGACATTCTGATCTACTCGAAGACGAAGGACGAGCACGAACAACACTTAAGAGCTATTTTAGAACTACTTAAAAAGAGAAGTTATACGCTAAGTTCTCGAAGTGTGAGTTCTGGCTACGCGAAGTCTAATTTCTTGGACATGTGGTTAATGGAAAGGGAATTCATGTTGATCCCACAAAGATCGAGGCGATCAAGAATTGGGAGACTCCAAAGACGCCAACCGAGATTCGACAGTTCTTAGGTTTGGCTGGTTATTATCGAAGGTTCATTGAGGATTTCTCTAAAATCTCTCAACCTCTGACCACACTCACACAGAAAGACAAGAAGTTTGATTGGGGTGACAAACAAGAAGAAGCGTTTCAGTTGTTGAAGAACAAGCTTTGTGACACACCGATCTTATCACTGCCCGAAGGAACAGATGACTTCGTGGTATATTGTGACACCTCGCGTCAAGGTTTGGGTTGCGTGTTGATGCAGCGCCAGAAGGTTATAGCTTATGCGTCGCGCCAGTTGAAGGTACACGAGAAAAATTATACCACGCACGATTTGGAGTTAGGCGCGGTGGTATTTGCGTTGAAAATCTGGCGACATTATTTGTATGGTACGCGATGTATAATCTTCACTGATCATAAGAGCTTACAGCACATATTTAATCAGAAGGAGCTTAACATGAGGCAAAGACGTTGGGTAGAGCTGTTGAATGATTATGATTGCGAGATCAAGTATCACCCAGGGAAGGCGAATGTGGTCGCCGACGCCCTGAGTCGAAAGGAAAGGATCAAGCCCATAAGGGTTAGGGCTTTGGAGATGATTGTCCAGACAGACCTCTCTTTGCGCATTCGTGCTGCGCAGAGAGAAGCTTTGAAAGAAAGGAATATCGAGGATGAGTATCTCCGTGGGATGGAGAAGCAGTTGGTGCCAAACGAGGAAGGAACTTTATGCTTCATGAGACGAATTTGGGTTCCTCTGTTTGGTGGTTTGAGGAAGGTTATTTTTTATGAAGCTCACAAATCTCGGTACTCAATTCATCCCGGTGCGGATAAGATGTACCAAGACCTCAAGGATTTCTATTGGTGGCCTAGGATGAAGGGCGATGTTGCAGTATATTTTAGCAAATGTTTAACGTGCGCCAAGGTTAAGGCCGAATACCAAAAGCCCTCAGGTCTTCTGCAGCAACCTGAAATACCCAAATGGAAATGGGAACAAATTTCAATGGACTTCATAACGAAACTGACAAAGACGCCCAAAGGCCATGATACAATTTGGGTAATAGTAGACCGCCTAACAAAGTCCGCACACTTCTTGCCGATCAAAGAGAAAGACAACACAAGTAAACTTGCGGAAATATACATGAGGGAGATTGTCGCACGTCATGGAGTGCCTCTCTCGATTATCTCTGATAGAGATGAAAGATTTGTATCAAGGATTTGGCAATCCTTTCAAGAAGCATTTGGTTATCTTAAATATGAGTACAGCGTTTCACCCGCAAACTGATGGCCAAAGCGAGAGAACTATTCAGACATTGGAAGACATGCTGAGAGCATGTGTAATGGACTTAGGTGGTAGCTGGGATAATCATTTACCATTGGTTGAATTTTCGTACAACAACAGCTACCACACAAGTATTGGAGCCGCGCCATTTGAAGCTCTTTATGGACGCAAATGTTGATCACCCTTATGCTGGGCTGATGCAGGTGATAGACAGCTTGTTGGTCCCGAAATAGTGCAAGAAACGACAGACAAAATTGCACAGATCCAAGAGCGCATCAAAGCGGCTCGCGAACGACAAAAGAGTTATGCGGACCGAAGAAAGAAACGTTTGGAGTTTCAAGTTGGGGATATGGTTTTGTTAAGAGTTTCACCCTGGAAGGGTGTGGCATACTTTGGAAAGCGTGGGAAGTTGAATCTGCATTACATTGGCCCGTTCAGAATCCTGCAAAGGATTGGGCTTGTAGCCTACAAGTTGGACCTACCTGTCGAACTTAATGGTGTTCATGATACATTCCATGTATCAAATTTGAAGAAGAGTCCAACACAAGAGACAGTAATCATTCTTGCTGACGAAGTTCATATCGACGACACGCTCCACTTTACCGAAGAACCCGTCGAGGTTACGGATTGGAAAGTTAACAAAACACGCAGGAGTAGTGTCAAGCTCGTCAAAGTTCGATGGAATGCAAGACATAGGCCGGAATTCACGTGGGAACGTGAGGATCGTATGAAGGAGAAATACCCCCATTTATTTCCTAAGACCCCTGCAACTAGAAGCAGAGCCTAAAATTTCGGGAAGAAATTTCTCTAACGGGGGGAGAATGTGACAACCCTCACAAATCCAGGTATCCGTACAATTGATTAATATTTAATTTGTGCTTAATGGCTGTGCTTGATTACAACTGTGATTTAACTGCTTTCTGTTTTCTGAAACATACATACTCATGCATCACATTTTATTACTGTCACTCCATTCATTACATACAAACAATAGTGACAAACTTGATGCACAAAGCACAGTTAGCACAGTGAGCGGATAACCATAAAAACATGCTGACAATGCCAGCACCTAGACAAACACTATATTGAGGCCCAGTATGAGCCGAGAATGAAGTACTACACTGGTAGGGAGTGTAGGGAGGTGAGGATCATTAAACTGCGTCACTAGGTGGTAGTTATAGTGCCCGGAAGTGCCTAAAACATTCTTAAAATGCAGAATTATGCACTAGTTAACCAAAATTCAGCATTTAACAATGCTAGTAAAGTGCAAAAACTTGGCAAAATAGTCCTAGACACTTCCCAAAGTGTTGGTAATTTAATGTGTCACTAAAAACAATATAAAAGACACTTTAAAGCTTTATTTAGCACTTTAACGGTTCAACATCCAACCGAACAACCGGACTTTACCCAGAACATAAAAATATTGCCAAATGCATTGTTTTTACTTTTCTGAACTAGTTAGGGTCCCCGAACACCCTAACACACCTTATATTGTATAACACACACTAATACACTAACTTAACCTTTATAATCTAACTAGATTATAACCATAACATTACATACCAACCCCATACCCCCCCCCCCCTCTTCGAACCGGTTTGTGGAGTGGGGACACACCCCACAATTCTTTCATTATTTTATTTGTGGATGTTGGATATCTAAGAAGCATATTACATGTTCGTTAATCTTGAAATTGGCTTATAAATATGTTTAAGAGTTAACCATTCTCTTTCATCAAACTCAACTTCAACAAACCACTCTCTTCTCTCCTTCCTTGCTTGCGGCCGAACCCACACCACCACCATATCACCATCATCAACTTCCTTGCTAGCCATTTTTCATACACTCAAAGGTGCAAGAGGTCATACGAACAAGCTCGGTGCACTCGGAAGCTCAAGGACCACTCTAGATTTCTTTTATCCACCACTTTTACGCCTTGTTTCTCCCCTAGCCTTGTGCTAGTAGTAAGTGTTCTAAAACATCATCTTGTTCTTGTATTTAGTGGTTAATAGATGATAGAATGATTAAATGTTGAGAACACTAATGAACATAATCTAAGTCTTGAACATAAAGGGATAAAGGGTGGATAAAGAGAAGATATATGGGTTAATCATGTAGATCTTGTGTAGTTATGATTATTGCATGTTGTTTGTTAGTAGAAGCAAGATGGATCATCATCTAGACATACTAGTTCATGTTTAAGAACATAAACTAGTAAGATGTAAAGGTTAGAAACATGAAAGATGATGAATCCATCCATACATGAACCTTGAACTTGAATAAATATAATTTTTCTTGAAAAATAAGATTCTAAACTTGTAGATCTAAAGATCTACAAGTGGTTTTTCGGAGGAACCAAGCGAAAAATACTAGTCTTGTTAAAACCCGGATCTTGTGTGAACTAAATACATTTTTAGTAAGTAAACAAGTGTGTGAACACTTGTGTAACAAGGAAATATAACAATGAAATATTTTTGTAAATCATGACTAGAAGTTGTTAAACTTCAAATTCTTTAAAAATAAAGTTTTTAAGAAACTAATCTTATTTTTAAAGATAACAAGACCTACTAAATATGTTAGTAACTTACTACATATTTTTACACACTTTCAAGTTCACAAGTTTATGGTTCATGTCTATTTTTGGTCAAGTTGATGTTTAGAAATTGTATATTGTTGGTTGATGGTTGTTTGAGTAAATTTTGAAAAGAAAATGATACGCTAGTAAGCGTGGACGCCTCCATTTACAAAGGAAACTCTGGCGAAATATTTCTAGAATTTCAACACTTAGATATATTTTTCTAACGAATGTTTACAAATATATTTTTAACTTGGTTTTCAAAATAAACTTCGCCATAATTTTTATTACAAACATACCAAGTGCCGGAGGTTGATTTTCGTAAATAAAATTTGTTAAATATATATTTAGAATATATAGTTTATACTAAAACGCTTGAGTGATTGTTTGTTTATTATGTGAACTAGATATTTACCCTAAAAATAATATAACATGATATCATGAAATCACGATTCCAAAATAATACCAACGCTCTCACAAATAAATATTTAAGTTACACCGGTATTGTTATTACTACGCGAACTTTAAAATGTAACTTATGTATTTTCGGAAAATACTCTCATATGTATATTTTGATAAGTATTATTTTGGAAAATGTATGAGGTAAAATATATAATATTTTTGGGAAAAATATATATATTTTGGAATTAAAATATTTTAGACAAGTGATTTACAATTTATTTTCTAAGTGAGACTTAAAATATATTTTCGGAATTATAACGTGTACATGTATAAAAACCCCCCATCCTTGGGAAGGAAATACACTTATAAAATAAATAAGAAGTGTGAATACGGAATAGTTACCTAACTATTTCTCCAATAAAACGTTAAACCCTAAGCCAAGGCACGACCCTCCGTCTAATAGGCATTAGTACGTGTAGGTCGTCACGCAGCAGATAGAGTTGGAGATTGACGTTTCTGGATACGCACTTCAGTGAGTTCATGTCCCCCTTTTCTCTTAACTGTTTTCAGTTTTATACTTCGGGGGTGGAATACATGTTACATTATTACAGACACTTTTATATACATGGTATGGTTAGCTTAAGGAGGGCTTTACTACTTAGATCATGTGAGTGGGTAGGTGGAACTTGAGGCCATTAATCCTCGTTGTAGGACCGAGGGTCATGAGCGATAGATCTATTTGGGTGTAGCGAGCCCAACTCCTGAGTCCAACTGTGCGGACCATGGGGTGACTTTGAGCCCGACGCAAAAATCTGCTAGGTTTGAGTCTTCCTGCATCACTTCACACATATAATTGGCTTTGCAACCCAATGGTGATCTCTTTTTCCTTAATTGCTACATACCAGGGATTTTCATACATACAGACATATTACAAAGGTTTATTCATACTCATTTTTACATGAACTCGCTCAACGTTTGTTGATTTTTCAAACTACATGTATTTCAGGAAACTAATGGATCTGGCCAAGTTTGCAATGATGTTCAGCTGCGTAGGAATAATGATGTCATCCGAGTTTTGGAAATGTGACCTTTGCCTGGACGGGTTACAAGTCTTAAACGGTGTTTTTATTCATGTCCTTTGGTTGTGTCTTGTGAACACATTTTAAATTATGTCTTATCGAAATCTGTTTTAAGTGTCGACTTTTGAACAATGTTGTCGTGTTTACTTTTAAAACTTGTTGAATGGATGAACATCATGTGTTTTATTTCATATAGCATGGTTATGATATTTGCTATGGTATTAAGAAGTCACACCAAAATAAACCCACGCTTCCCTCAAAGCCAGGGTGTGACAGCATAGAGGTTATTAACGAGGAACATACCATTCACCATGTCATTGTTATTGCGAGCCTGGTTAGCATTGAGATTAAACGCTCGTCCACGACTGGCTGCCTGTTGATCTTGGTTCAGCTGGGGGCAACGATTGCGAAGATGGGTAGTATCCCCACACTGAAAGCATACACGGACGACATTGGCTGGTCCTGGGTTCTGCAGAGGAGCTGGAAGCGCTGCTTGAGCTGCTTGAACTGGGACTTGCTGGACTGGAGCAGGGTTACCTTGACGGCAATACGGGGTCGTGTGACCATAGCGGTTGCTGCTGGTGCACAAACGACATGCAGAGTTTACCAGATGATGATAGTTGCAAGTGGTACACTTCGGGTGAGACCCAGTGTATTGTTTCTTCGCTTCAGGGGCAGCAGGGTTAGCAGCAGCTGGGGTAGGAGCAGGGTTAGCAGCAGGGACAATAGCATTACATCCCGAACCCTGAGACTTCCTTTTCTTGTTCTTGCTGCCACTAGGCTGCTGGGTAACTTGGTTAGCAGACTTTGAAGGTGCAGGGGTAGCAAACTGCTTATCACGCACACGATTGTTGTTCAAACTTGCTGCCAAACGATAGACTTCCTCAATAGTGTCAAGCTGGGCTGCTTCAATAGAATCGCGCATCACCGGAGGTAGACCGTTGATATACTTGGTTATCATCCGCTTAGGATTCGAAACCAAGTGAGGAACGATAAGACTTAGCTGCTTAAACCGGGTAGTATACGCCAGGTTGTCATCACCAACTTGTTTCAAATGCCAAAATTCTTCCTCGAGCTTGAGTTGTTCATGGGGAGGGCAGAATTCAAGCATCATCAACTCACGCACCTCAGCCCATGGAAGAGCATAGGCTACTTCATTTGTACGGATGTTCCTTTCATTGGACCACCATTCCAAAGCCCTACCTTGAAACACTCCAGTAGCACTCCTGGTCTTCAAATGTTCGGGGCATTCATTGTTAATGAAAGTGACCTCTGTGCTGTCAAACCACTCAAGCATAGCTGTCACCCCATCACTGCCCGTAAACGGTTTGGGGTTGTGGGAGACGAAGTGTTTGTAGTTAAACTTGGTAGATGTCGGCTTCTCTACTTTAGAGTCCACAGAGGATGGATAAGTGTTTGATCCCTGGAGCTCAGAGACGATCTTTGGCACGACTCAAGCAATCTGGTCAGCCATGAATGACATCATCTTTTTCTGAGACTTCTCCCTGGATTTCCTAAGTGTGTCGGATAGCTTTCAAGAAGACATCCTAAAGATCCAACAAGAGGATCGTATGAGTCTAGATTCACGAGATCTCACAATATAGATTACACACACGATAGATTAAAGAATCTAGATTGAATCACCACAATACTCACGACCCTCACATGACACGTTGTACGAAGTTTGGTCAACAAGCCATAAACGCTTATATATAGGAAGTACCAGCGGCGTATCCACCACGCTTCGGACACATTGCCTTGCCTCGTACTCAGTGTCATGTTGCGTGTCGTAATTACCACACATACAATTTACTCATCATCATCATCATCATCATAGATTTGCTAAAACAGTTTCTCATAGATTACTCAAGTAGATTCACATAGTTTATTCATAGTTTACTCGATAGATCGACATAGATTAGCTCATAGAATAACCCGATAGTTTAGCATAGACTAACTCAATAGATTAAAATAGATTAACTTAGCAGATTACCGTAATAGATTAACATTTGATCATGCTAGAGTAGATTCCTCATAGATTTACATGCATAGATCTATAGTCCACATAGATTACATAGATTCCCCATAGATTTCACGAGTAAAGTTTCCGTAGATTACATAGACTTTCCACACTGGTCTGCAATCACTAATCTCATATGGCACTTGGTACGAAAGTTGGTAACATGCCGGAAGCACTTATATATAGGAAGTACCAGTGGCGTATCCACCATGCTTCGGACATGCCACTTCTGTCTCGTACTTCCATGTCATCTTAGTGTTTCATACCCACAACAACTCATCATAATAGTTGATCAAGATTACCACATAGATTTCATATAGAATAAAGCTTCATAAGTTTAGTTTGGTCTGAGCTTAGAATTAATGTTTTAGATTGCGGACAACGTGTGATTCGTGTAAAAGTAAATCAAAATGAATGAAGAATCGAGTTTAAATCCACATAAATAAAACCACATTCAAGAAATTGAAATATCATAAAAGCAAGATAGGCTCATAAAACATAGGATTGTTCCGGGTAGAGGGACGGCGACTAACCAAAGTGATTCGAACCCCTTTCTAATTGAGGTATCGTGTCTTGACTTACTTAGACAAATACGTCATCGATGTTAGGCCTACGATATTCGTCCTTTTGGTCATTTCACGTACTCCATTGATTGGTAGTCACGAGACTTTGGCGAGACATAAAAATCGTCAAATAGTGGGACTAGTTATCAAGGTCTGAGTTTCACCTCTAACTTGACAACATCGTACCCTAAATAGCGTTGGCACTTATTCGCAGATAAGACCTACTAGGATAATATGGAGATTTCCCTTCAAGGTTCGGATGTCACTCCTATCTGTGGGCAAATCTCGTGTAAAATATAAACACTGTGTAACAGTGTCTTCATAGTACAAAGTGTATATTGTGTCAGCCTTAGGAAAGGCATGTACGTTTAACAGGAATATGAGCTGCTAGGAAGCAGATACGGTAGAATGCATAAGTCTTAAACAACAAAAAAGAATCAAGATTCCTAGAACTATAGACTAGGGCAAGTATTCCTACTTATCCTAATTCCCTATAGTTATGGCTCTGATACCAATCTGTCACACACCAACCGATGGCGGAAACATCGGGGTGCGAGCACTAAGCGTTCACATTGCTCATGAGATTCCATAACACTATTTGTTTCCACAGAAATTAGATCAAATTCATCATAACATTGTCTAATAGCATACACAACCAACACAAGTATCAAATACAAACCATAACGAATATTGTTCAAATTGTTCAAAAGATTCTAAGTTAACTAGGTGACGTTTCTAAGCATCTCCTAGCTGGATTCCATACATTCCAAAGCATCCTATCAGCCTGCAACATGTATTAAAATATCAATACAAAAGTATTGGCGAGTATACAAGTTTGATAATAGAATAATAGAATAAAACAACTCATATCCTTAGTGTAGCAATAAAATAGTTTCAGCCGTGCTAGTGTCGCAGTCCACGCAGTGATAGCCCAAGTATCCCGATGCTTTAGTGGTTTACCAAAGAATCAATGAGGTAAACTCGAATCCTCCTAACAATACCCCCCGAGAATACTGGGAAAGGTGCATCTCCTATAATGCTACTATTGTTAAGGCGGAACTACACACTCTGGATTAAACGTCACATAGCTCAAAGAGTCAAGAATCAAGAATCACAAGTTTCACGTACACATAGTATAGAGTATAAGTTTCAAGGATTTAAGTTTAAGTTTCATAGAATACATGTTACACCCTAAAAGTTTAAAGTAAAAGGGGATCGAGTATACTCACAGTGATTGCTTAACAGTCGCAACTGTTATTGGATCAAAGGGAGCTCTTTTAGAGTTAGCCTGATTAGATTACAATGGGATAAGATTCGGGCAGAATAACGAGATTGTATAAGTGTCAAATTAGTCACTGGATCAGATGGCTGTCCGATCGGATGGCTATCCGATCAGATTGCCAGCCGAGTGGTGACATACGTGCAGGGGATGGATGGCTGCCTGACCGGATGGCCATCCGATCGGGTGGCCACTTGGTTGAACATCAAAAAGGGAGGAGGAATAGGATGGCTGCCCGATCGAATGGCTGTCCGATCCGGTTGCCATTCGATCCGAATGCTGAATACCTTGGTCATCCCAATCGGATGGCTGCTCGATCGGACGGCTGTCCGATCGGGTTGCCACTCGATCCAGACTTCCAAGTTTTGATAAGTTACTAAGTGTTGGAAAGTCTCAAGTTTCAGGGCTCAAGGACAAGTGTCACCTGATAGGGGGCTGTCGGATCGGACGGTTGTCCGATCGGGTTGCCTCTCGATCGGGCGACCCTTGTTCTTGTTTACCATTTTTGTAAAGATTTCTAAGTTTCTAGCTTAACGGTGACAGTACGGCACGTACTGTGACAACAGTAAACCCATTAGCGCACCGCCGTTCTGATCGGGTGGGGATCACCCCTGTCCGATCAGTCGTCTGTTCGTAATGAGTTAATGTCAGAATCCGTTCCATGCTCGTCTTCACTGGTATTTACTCAGATCCAAGCCGACTTTAGACTATTCTCCCAGTCTACAGCCCGTTTAGACCCGGTTTCTACCGATTATGGTGAAGGTTTGAGAAAAAGATGAAGATACTTAAGTTTTATAGGAAAAGTCTAGATTTAGCTTAGATTTAGTGTGAAAACGCATGAAATATCTTAGATCTGAGCTAGATCTTGCTTAGAATGACATCACATGGCAGTTTATACAAACCCCCATGATGACATCACCCTTACGAACTCAGATCCGAGAGATTTCACGGTGAAAAGTGTGATTTCAAGTGAGAATCACGTATAGGATGGTGTGTAGTGCGAGAAAGTACAAAGATCTAGTGCAAAACGTACCGAAATCAGCAAGAAAATGGAGAAAAAAATAGATAGCTTGTCTGGTCGGGTAGAGCTGTCACATCACTGAAAATGGTGATGTGACAGGTCTATTTATAGTGTGGAGTGAAGTGGAGGCGGTACAAGGTGGATAGGGTGGTGGCCCGTTCGGGTGGTCATCCGATCGGGTGGTCATCCGATAGGGTGACAATCCGGTCGGGTGGTCATCCGATAGGGTGACAATCCGTCGGATGGCAATCGGATTGCCACTCTGGCCAATCCAACCTTTCCACGTTCCCGTTTTTGATTCGTTTTGAGAGTTAGATTAAGCGTTGCGTTGCGTATAGTTTAGGTAAAGTATCTAGATTACATCACAAACCAAAAGTTTCCAAGTTTCATAGATTCCGCCAGTGACAAGGCTCCAGTCTCTCGTTCAACCAAGAATCAAGTCTCATGAGTCTAAGGAGTCAAGCACCAAATAAGTTTCAAGAGTCAAGAATCATAGTTTCCCAAGAGTCAAGTATCAAGTATCAAGAATCAACATAAGGAATCTAGCTTTCATAGTATAAAGTTTCAAGTATCTAGATTAAGTATCGAGAGGCAAGCATCTAGAATCAAGTACATAGTTTAATCATTAAGAATCAAGAGTCAAGTGTCTAGATTAAGTGTCAAGTATCTAGAATAAAGAATTAAGCATCATAGAGTTAAGCATTATGCCAAAATTGACAAAGTATCATCATCACATAACAATAGGGACCAAAATTGACAATTAATAGAAGTTCAGGGACTGATCTTGCCAAGAGTCTAAAGTTTAGGGACGCTGGGCGTTACAAAAACTTATCTGAAAAGGCTGGACAAGATAATTCGTGATGTGATGACCGGGAGTCTGAAAAAGAGGGATGAAGAAAGAATGAAGAAGAATGTTGATGAGTTGGTGATGACTTGAAGAAGGTAGCTGAGAAAGAGAAAGAAAAGAAAGACGAAGCAGTTGGTGAAGAAGCTGTTACTTAAGAACAGCAGAATGAAGAAGTTCTGAAGAAGTTAGGAGAAGTTGATGTGAAGGTTGAAAATTCAGTTAAGTGGATTGTGCTAATGGTGTTGGTGAGGAACAGAAGAAGAGTGAAGCTGATCAGAAGCAGACAGAAGAAAAAGCCAAGGTGCCAATCACTGAGGTAAAAACTGAATCTGAAATCTTAAAAACTGTTGAACAGTGCAAGAAATGCATGGAAACGTGTAGTGCTTGTACTGAAAAAGATGAAAAATTCAGAACAAGAGATATTGAATTTACTAAAATCGAAGAAGTGTTCAAAAATAAATGTAAAGAAATGTTAGAAAACGAAAAGGTTTTGAAAGATAATGATGAAAAACTCACACTAAAATGCAAGAATTTAGAAAAAGAAAATAAGATTTTGAAAGAAAAGATTTCAAAAATGACAGAAGAGTCCAAACAAAAAGAAAATGATTTCAAAGAAATGAAAAAGGAGTATGATTTGTAGGATCGTTGAATCGATCAAATGAGTCGATCAGGAGAGTTCTAGACCAAATCAGAGGCGGAATTGAGTGATTTGATCTTCATTGTAGCTTGATATACACTTAGAAGTAGATTAACTGTCGTTTGTATTGATTTCACAACGTTACAAGAGCTGGCGACACTTCGGCAGAGCTTCGCTACCGGAATCAAAAAGTTCTCCAAGTTACAAATGAAATCACAAGACCCACTATTTATAGGAACAGCCAGGTCGCACCAACATGCTTCACACGACCTGGTCCATGTCACACGGACTGGTCTGGTCCAGTTCGCACGGACTGGCCAGTTCGCACGAACTGGTCACTTCGTGTGAACCTGCTGGTTCAGACCTGTTTCCCGTTTCTCTCGTACTACGTGTCTTGGTCTATCTATCTAGTTACATGACTCGATACAAGACAAAGTCAACATACATATGCACTATCAAACTCCCCCTTGGATGTTGACGAGTCTTCAGTGTATTGAGTCTTCAGTCTTGATCAGTCTTCTCGCTCTTTCCAAAGTATCTGTCTCTGTAAGCATCCTCATCAATCTCTATCTTACTGTCCCAGAATCTCAACCTGACTCTCCAAATTTTCTTGATCAGATCTCTTGATTCTTTAAGCTTTTACAGGTTCAGCAACGTCTCCTGGCTCTCCGTAGCAACAGAATCAGGAACCTGGCTCTAATCTGCATACAAGTATGCAAAAAGTCCTCAGGAGTCGAAACCTAGCTCTTTCAAAGCTTTTTACCTGCACATACTCTACCCAAAAGTAAATTTCACAATTGTTTAAAATTTAACAAATTTAGAAACCACTTGTAGAAATCATTCAATATTAACAATAGTTATATCAAGTTCAAATTAATGACCTTGATCTCAAACTTTAACTTCATTTTTCATATCAAACACACTCTCCCAACCCACTGTTGTTCATCATGTTTAGCACTCGGAATTTTGAAAATCTACTTTTCAACATCAGTTGTCGAAATTAAGATGAAATAAAATCTTTTTGATTTTTCAAAATTTTATGCTAAAACACATTCCTTTTGGATTTTTCTAAGATTTTCAGTGTGTTAAAATGCAATAAAGAAATATTTACAGACAATATTTTTGTGAGATTGTGTAAGAGGATCATATCAGTTTATGACAAATCACTAGCATTGTTGAGCTTTAAACACTTTAAGATCTAAACGGTTCACTTAGATTGTCAGTATACCGATCCACTTAAATTTTCACACAAAGTTCAACTGTTTCGAGATATGAGATTAGTGTTTTAAGAACTTAAACTTATTCGCGTGTCCCACCTCAGAATATACTCCCGTATCCAGACTCCTATATTCAGTCTTACAGGTGAATGTACACTAATGATATCTGTAAGGGATAAATGCGTGACCATGAGAGCTCAGGCTATTGCTTCCGCAAAATCAGAGAGATGATGGCTCGACTTTAGGTGTGTTCCCGTTAAAGAATCTTTTCTTCAACATCACATGATTAGCATTTTTCAATGTTTCATCATTTTTTATGCTGAGGGTGAGCTTTATGATTAAAGCAGTGCAAAGTATTATACGAGGACTAGGCTATTGCTCCCGCAAAATCAGAAGTCCCGATATAATACCCCAGATATCATCACGCACAAAGACCTAGTATGTCAGAAATAGAAAGCCCTTCAAACAAGATTTCAGGGGTTACCTATACATCCGAGAGATGTTCCCCACGAGATAAGTAAGTATTTGATATTTAGGTTTATATCTCGAAAACAATCTACTAAGCGTGTAAAAACCTACTGGCATATCATCAGTGAGACCGTTTATCACATTTTAACTTTCTAATTCTTTAGCGTACTGTGATTGTTTACTGATGTACTATCATTTCCTCTTTTTCACAACAAAACTCATTTTGATTTTTCGATGTTTTTGGTTTTTAGATTTTATCATGTTTTTGGATTTTTCAAATTTTCAAAATTTCTAAATTTTTTACTCCCCCTAAAATCAAAAATATGTTTCAATTTTTTGATTTTTTGGGAAAATTTGAAAATATACGCAATAAATTGTACAAATAAAATGACAAACTGATGTAAATTGCTTCAATTCGCCATCCACTTGGCTTAAACAATCAGAACTCCCCCTGGCAACAAACTATTTTCCCATTATGATTTCAAAACACTTAAGTTTGTTTTAATCAAAATGGTTTTTTCAGAAAATTAGTTTTGTTGATTTCACACACCATGGAGTTTAATTCATCATTTTATTCTTTTAACCACTTGTAAAAACTATTATTTGACATTTTTCAAAACATTTTTCAAGAATGATGTCGATTCATGCTCCACGATTACCAACTTGGGAGCTACGGCAAATCAGGATTTTCAGTTAAAGAGATTCACCCAAGCCTGACGGTCCTTGGGTGATTCTGAGTCATCATCACTCGGTTTCTTTTCTTTCTTATTCTTTTCATAGAATTCCTTTACCCCTTTGACCTCCCCGTCAACCATTTTTCCAAAAATATTTAGAACTTTAGGGTTCAAGGCTTTTTCAACATCAAAATCTTTCTTTTCAGAAAAAAATTGATTTGAAATCTCAACTTTGCCAATTTTTTGCTTTAAGTTTCCGTTTGACAATGGTGGAAAATTTGCATCATCCATTTTCGGAACGGAATTATCACTTTTTATCTCAACTGGTGGCTCCTCTGACTTTGACGAGTCATTTTCATTTCCAGAAAGTGGCTCCTTTGCTTCCGAAGAAACAAACTCATCGCCAGATTTAACATCTGATTTCTTAACAACCCACATTTGGTTGTCAAGATTCACTCTTCTTTTGTAAAACCTTTTAGAACACTCACCAACTTCATATGTTGAATTTTTAAATATTTTAAATTTTTCAGTTGATGGTTCAGTTTTATCAACAACTTTTTCTTTGAGTTTAGAAGACACTCCTTGCTGTGTCTTGGTTGCCTTTGGACAGTTCTGAGCGATGTGACCAACTACTTTGCATCGGTAACAGGTTCTTGTCTCCTTTTTGGTTCCAAACACAGTCTTCTCAAACTTTTGTTTTTCAGCAAGAAACTCCTTGTAAGACTGTTTCCAGAAAGCTTTTTCCTTTTCTTCTTCTGAAGAAGCACCTGAAACAAATACTGTTTTTGGTTTATAAATTTTCTCATTTTTATGATTTTCGGGTGGAATAAAACCTAATCCTTTCTTTTTGAAATTACTGTTATGGTTTGGTTTCTTTTGATAACCCGAACTAGAACTGTAACCCTTTTTCTTGTTCAATCTTCGTTGAACTCTTGAAATGTATTTTTTAGGTGTTTCAGTAAGATTTACATCTTTTATTTCAGAAATATTAATTTCTGCTAATTTGAAAACCTTTTTAATTTGTTCAGTTTGTACACTTCTTATTGGAAATTCTTCATCAGAATATAATTTGTCGGAATCATTCAAAGTATATGCTACTTTGATTGTTTCATTATTCAAATTATTTTTTGATATCAGAAAATCATTATTGTAAACCCTTTTGCCCTTTTCAATTCTTGGTCTTGAAGTATCAGACTTTGACTCTAAATATGACTCCTCGGTTTCATCTTTATCTAACACATGATCCACCACTTTCTTAATCAACTCAGATTGTTGATCAGTGTCAGATGCAGTGAATGTGATGTCAATATTATCTGGCAATCCATCTGAAGGTTCAGATTCCCACTTTAAATTGGTTGCCTTTTTTACTCTTTCTGAATTAGGATTTCGTGGAGAATATCCTTCTTCAAGCGGAGGTGGACACTTTGTATAATTGGTACTATGTTTCTTACAAGTATCCTTTACTTCAGATTTCTTCTCTTCAAACGCTTCCATGCCTTCTACTGTAGGGTATATCCTCTCAATCACGTAAGAAGCACATGAATAACTTTTCAATAACCTGTTTACCCTCTCAGTTTCTATTCTCTGAGTTTCCAATTTTTGTTCAAGTTCAGCACATTTCTCAATGTAATTATTGATGATTTTCTTCTTTGTCATGAAAGCTCCATTGAGTGTCTTCATAGCTATCTCTTGTTCATTGCTTGACTTGTTATATTGATTCATAGCTTTGTTTTAAACATCATAAGATTCTTTCAGTCTATTCATGTTATGAATCAATTTGTTGTTGTGCCTTTTCATAGTATCACAGTCTACACACTTCTTAGGTATCTTTTCAGTATCTGCTTCCTTCTCAACCTTGATAACTGGAATTTCTTTAACTTGCTTCTTTACTACTCGAACATTTTCCTCAGGTTTGACCTTTTCTTCAATAGTTGCTGCCTTGTGATTCTTCTTTTTCGCAGCTTGTCTTTCTTTTATCTCTTCCATTTTTCCTGCAAGATACAAATTATACCTATCAGGTGAAAATTCTCTTTTATAATATTCAAGTTTTCGAATTTTTTCACTGTCATTATCACTCTCTTCATCTGATGAGTGATCAAAGATTGGTGCTTTTTCTGAAGCCTCTTTTGTTGAAACTAGTTCTTCTTCTTTCTTTTTAGGACTGAATTGCTGAGATTCGTAATAAGCATACGCCATTTCATCTTCAGCCGTTGAATCTTCAAAAATTTGAGCAACAAATGCTTTAGAATTTGAAGTTCTGTTAGGATCATAATGATCCCAATTAAAACCTTCTGGAATTCTCTCATCTTCTTGATGAACTAGATAAGCTTTCTTTGATGGCTCTTCGATCAGATCCTTCCTAGCATGTGAAGTTTGTGGCGATTGTTGTTGATGCGGCTGTTGAGCAATTTGATGATAAATTGCTTTTCGATGATAATCATTGTTGTCGAATGGATTTTGAGCTCCACTTGCTTCGCGATTTGTGCATTCTCGCTTAAAGTGCCCCTTCTCCCTGCAACGAAAACAAGTAACTTTAGATTTATCAAAACCTAAAGGTGAAGTTCCAGCATCACGGAAATCATCTCTTCCAGTGATCTGTTTAAACTTCTCAGCTCTTCTCAACACACTAGCCATACACCACTTTATATCCATTAGTTCCATCTCTTCAGCATCAATCTGATCATAATCCTCTTTGATCAACATTGGATTACCAATCCTTTCGGCTACCAAACTTTCATAAGACTCTAATACGGTCACCAATAAAGAAATATGACCTTTGGCAACCTCTTCCGAGAAATTCTGACCATTCTGAAGATGTAATGCAATGTTGCATTGTATAACTTGGCCATTATTGTTGTATGAGCTTTGTGGTTTAGAATTTGTTGCTGAAAAATTCGGATCAAATGATGGATATGACGAGAATCCAGTATTGTTGTTTGATCCTTGAGATGACCCTCCAGAAGAACTGTTTGCGTTAAATGCAGTTTCGATCTTTGGTGCAATGTTGGACTTATCAATCGTACTTCCTTTGTAGTACAAACCAATGTCCTGTTCACCATTAGAATTCTTCATTTTTTCCATCTTTCGTTGTTCCATCTCTTGAACTTCGAGTTTTTCAATAAACTTGCTCAGCGATAGATTCGCAAATTCACCATTATTTTTCAAAATCATAAGATACGTGCCCCAAACATCTTGTGGTAACGCATCGGCCAACTTTTCAACCCATTCTTCTCTATCTTTCTTGATATCCAATCGCTTCATGTTAACCACCAAGTTGCAATATCTTTCAATAATCATTTTGGTGTTTTCAGTTTTTAATCCACGAAATAGATCAAATTCTTTCTTCAAAAGCAATTTTTTGTTCTTTATCATGTCTAAGCTTCCAACAAACTTCGTTTTTAGTGCTTTCCATATTGAGTGTGCACTTCCGTTGTGTTGCAATAAAATCAAGATGTCTTCCTTAATAGCTTGTTGCAATATACTGATCATCATCTTTTCACTTTTGTATTTCTTTTTCTCTTGGTCATCTAAATCTTTAATAGAAACAATCTCTCCGTCTTCATCAATCGGTCTAACATATCGTTCCTCAACACATTCCCATCCACCCATCCACTATACTCCTCGATATTCATGAGCTTAGGCGGTTTTTGCATGGTGCCCATTTCATTCTCTAAGTTTACGTTCTGAGCCATAGTGATCGGGGTAGCAAATGCGTTGTAAAATTCAGAATCCATGATTCGGTTTTAAAAGTGCACAATGACTGATTGTTCAAACGACCTGAATACCTATTTCAAACGACCTGGTGAGATTTCACACGAACTGGTAGCTTATAACTCACCCCACACGACCTGGTTCACCTCCAAACGACCTGATGATTTCACGTGACCTGGATCACAATCTCAAACGATCTGGTTCACTTTCATGCGGTTTGGACCACTTCGTGCGATCTGATTCAACTTCCAAATGATCTGGTTAAATTTTCAAGTGTTTTGGACCACCTCATGCAAACTGATTCAACTCTCAAACGGCCTGGTTCAAACCGTACGACCTGAGGGATATAATTTCACACGACCTGACTGATTTCAAACGAATTGAACCACTTTCAAACGAACTGGACCTAATATTCAAACGACCTGAATGACTTCCGAACGATCTGAATGGTTTTTCACGTGATTTGAGCAGAAATACACTTCATTTGAAACTTCTAAGTCTAAAAGTTCATCATTTTGTCAAATTTGATCAGTTTTAAGGTTGATTTTACGCTCAAATTTGTTTACAGATTGTTCAAAATAGTGTTTTACGTTTTATATGTCAAAATCAGATCATTTTATCCATGGAATCTTAGTAAATTTGATGAAAAGTGCAGAAAAGTGAGTAGAAATGAGTAGAAATCAGATTTTATCTGTGAAAACAAGCTGAAATGGTAAGAACTCTTCCTCCTGAGCTCTGATACCACTTGTAGGATCATTGAATCGATCAAATGAGTCGATCAGAAGAGTTCTAGACCAAATCAGAGGCGGAATTCAGTGATTTGATCTTCATTGCAGTTTGATATACACTTAGAAGTAGATTAACTGTCGTTTGTATTGATTTCACAACGTTACAAGAGCTGGCGACACTTCGGCAGAGCTTCGCTACCGGAATCATAAAGTTCCCCAAGTTACAAATGAAATCACAAGACCCACTATTTATAGGAACAGCCAGGTCGCACCAACATGCTTCACATGACCTGGTCCAGGTCGCACGGACTGGTATGGTCCAGTTCGCACGGACTGGCAAGTTCACACGAACAGGTCACTTCGTGTGAACCTGCTGGTTCAGACCTGTTTCCCGTTTCTCTCGTACTACGTGTCTTGGTCTATCTATCTAGTTACATGACTCGATACAAGACGAAGTCAACAGACATATGCACTAACATGATTCAATAAAACTTGCATATCACATAACAAAAGAGTCATATGAAGATGTGAAAAGTCAAATGAAACTGGTTCAATCAAGATTGAAATATTGTTCTGAAACAACTGATACGCTTAGGAGACAGTATTCAATAAAACAACAAGTTGTAAACTCTTACATCGAGGATGTTGCTAAGCTAAAGCGTAAAATAGCTGATTTAGAACAACATAACAACAAGTTACACAATTATCACGCTTCATTATATGTTCTTGAACGCATTTTCAATATGAAACCGGATGGTAAAGATTCTGAGCAAAACAAGAAAGGAATTGGCTCAGAGTATCATTAGGTTCCACCATCGTTTGAGGAAAAGTTCACATGGTTGATCAATTGCCAGAAAACATTGACATAACCTATTCCAAATCTGATGATTCTAGTGATTCAGAGGTGGTAGGTAAGGTCGTTGAAAGTGTCTTGAAAGAAGAGTCGGTTGAAACAGGTAAATCTGAATCACATGATGAAAATGAAGGTAGTTTTCATGAAGGTTATCTGAAAAACTCAAAATCTGAGAAAAATGCGAATGATGATTCAAAAGGATTGGTGTATACCATGATTGGATCAGACAAATTATTCTCAGATCATGAAGTCCCGATTCAGAATGTGATCTCAGAAAAGATTGACAAAGTTTTTAAGATAATTGAAATTGAAAAATCCGAAATCCCAAAGTTTGTTGGAAAGAGTCATAAAATTTTTTATAACAAACCTGGTTACAAAAAGAAAAACATGAAGGCTGGGTTGGGTTATAAAAGGAAACAAAATTGGAAAAGAAATGAAACGCCAAACTATCAGCAAAATATGAATTTTGTTCACGGAACAAGTTCTGAAGAAGAGTTCTATACTCAAAAGAAAAAGCAACAACAACAGGTGAAAGATGTTTCAAAGAGAACATGTTTCAAATGTGATCAAACAGGACATCTTGCTCGCAAGTGTACAAATCCGAAACCTGTTGATGTTGAGAAAAAGAAGTCTGATGTTGTGAATCAGAAGTCAACCAAGTTTGATTTAAAGCAAACTTGGAAGCCTAAAATGTCAAAGGCTGACTCACAACAAACATGGAAACCAGTGACACCCAGACTTAGAACAACACAAAGTTGGAAAACAACAGTTGATGCAACAAAACCAAACCAATTTTGGAAACCGAAAGTTGTTGTTCAAAATCAAAACACTCAAAATGATTCACATTTTTACAAAAGAAGTGCTTCGAAAGGACAAACTTGGGTTGAAAAGAAACAAACGGTTTCTGTAAATGATAATCGGAATGAAAATTCATTTGTGAAAAATGATAAAGATTTTCCGAAGTTGAATGAAACGTATTGTGTTGAAATGCCTAAGGTCAAACAGACCTGGGCTAACTTGTTCAAGTAATTGAGTAAGTTTGAATGTGCAGGTGCTCAAGAACTTTGAAAAATATCAAGATGGAGATGAGAGCAGCCTGGCACAAGAGGAGAAGGCTGCTGAACTCTGCAACTGAATCAGGGAGTTTGTTCATTTCTTTACATAAATAAATAATATTTCAAAAACCCTAAAAAAATTAAAAATTTAAAAACCAAAAATATGTTTTTTTTTTTAAATTTTGTCAAAAAAAAAAAATTCAACAAGACGTTGAGTAAATACGCCGAAACCCTCACGGCTGAACAAACATGATTAATTTCACAAGATTGAAAAACGGTTTTCAAACTGTAAAATATCAATGTGTTGTAAATCATGGGGGTACTTACTGCTTTACATGTTGAAAAACAGAGCATGAGATGTAGAAAATGGATGGCGAGACAAAGCTATCTACAACGGTTATCAAATTTTCTTTAAATGTTTTGAATTTTAGGGGGAGTAAGAGAAATTGTCAGAAAATCCAAAAACATTTGAAAATTTGAAAAAGCCAAAAACATGATAAAAATCAAAATGATTTTTGTGTAAAAAGAGGAAATGATAGTACATCAGTAGACAATCACAGTACGCTAAAGAATTGAAAAGTTAAATGTGATAAACGGTGTCACTGATGATATGCCAGTAGGTTTTTACATGCTTAGTAGATTGTTTTCGAGATATAAACCTAAATATCAATACTTACTTATCTCGTGGGGAACATCTCTCGGATATATGGGTAACCCCCGAAATCTTGTTTGAGAGATTGCCTGATTCTGAGATACTAGGTCTTTATACTGTTTGATATATGGGGTATTATACATGTTCTTCTGATATTGCGGAAGCAATGGCCTAGACCTCGTATAATACTTTACGCGCTTTAAAATCTTACCCTCTGCATAAAAATTGAATAATATCGAAAGATATGAATCAATTGCAGTTGCAGAAAAGATTCTCTAAAGGGAACACACTTAAAGTCGAGCCTTCATCTCTTTGACTGAACGGAAGTTCATACCTGAGCTCTCAAGGTCTCGCACTAACCCAGAGAACAAATATCAAATTGGTATACTCACCTGTAAGACTGACTTTAGGGAATTTTGATACAGGAGTATATTCTGAGGTGGGACACGCGAATAAGTTTAAGTTCTTAAAAACACTAACCCGTATCTCGAATCAGTTGAACTTTGTGTGAAAATTTAAGTGGATCAATATACTGACAATCTATGTGAATCGTCTAGAACTTAAAGTGTTTAAAGCTCAACGGTGCTAGTGATTTGTCATAAACTGATATGATTCTCTGACACGAACTCAAACAAGAATATTGTCTATAAATATGTTTGTAAATATTTCTTTACTGCATTACATTTCAGAAAAATACAAAAAGATTTTGATTTCATCTTTATTTTCGACAACCGATGTCCGAGAGCTGAGTTTCAAAATCTAAGTATGTTGATCGTGTTTCTAAAAATAAACAAGTTCATTAATTTGAAACTTGAAATTATTAATCAAAAATCAAAAACAGTTTGTGAAATCTCCAAGGTCATTAATTTGGACTTGGATGATTAATTGTGAGGGATTTGGATGCTTAAATTGTTAAAATCTGTTGTAAAGAGCTAGGTTTCGGTTTTGGATACTTAATACTGCCAAATCTATGAAGATTGTCGATAGGGGGAGAGAATCAAGTAATCCTGGATATATTCATATTTTTATCTAGAGCCAGGTTCTTGATTAAAAGTGTTTGAGAGCCAGGTCATCATTCCTGGACAACCGAAAATGTTTTAACTGTCGAAATTTTTTTTAGATTATGCTAGGAGAGCCAGGTTTTCAATCCTGGAAGTTCAAAATGTTTTTACTTATAAATGTTTGAGAATTGAAGATGTTGTACCAGACTATGATCCCGATAGCTGAGTCTAAGGGGGAGTCTGAAGACGAGCTCAACGCAAGGAGGAGCTTGTAACCGGAAAGCCAGGTGTCGATCCCAAAAGCACAGAAGCTTGTCGAAAGGGGGAGCCTGAAGAATATAGTCTACTGAAAGGGGAAGCATCTGAAGTTGAAGACAGATCCACGGGGATTCTGTTCAAGCAAGAGTGAGTCTGTGTTGCTGAAAATGTGATAAAGCTTCAAGAAGACTCAAAGAGAGAGAGAAAGACAAGATGCTACGAGATTGACTGCGTCAATATCCAAGAGGGAGTCTGTTGGTGCATTTATGTCTATCGCCTCCGTCAAGACAGATCGTAGCAGAAACAGATTAATTCTAGACTTTATATTGTAATATGTAGGAAAATGTAAGGTGGCAATTCTGTAATTAATGAGAAGTCTCATTAAACCCCTTGGCCTATAAATAGGAGAGTAATGTCATTGTTTTAGGACTTTTTCATATTTGGTGATTTGGAGAGCTTTAAGTCTAGAGAGAGAAACTAGAGAGAGAAAGTGCAAAAGGTGATTCAAGTGATTGTATTTGTTACATATTTCTATAGAATCACAGATTATATACGGTTCTCATGTTCGGTCCACGCACGTGTACGGATTCCACACGTCACACGTGTCTTACGCAATCGTTACGGAGTCGAAAACCGATCCTACAAATTTAAAACTTGAAATCGGCGAGTAAAAAGAGCTAAAAATATAACTAAAAATATAGACACCCGCACGCACGTCACCACTATAACCAAGATAATCTCTTAAAAACCCAAAGTACGGAAATCATCAAAGGATACATAAAAGATGAGTCGGAAACAAGTAATTCTATCTTGTCTATTTGTTACTTTTGTTACTTTAGTTTCTTTCTTTATTTTACTTATTAAAAATCTTTTCTTAAAATTTGGTAAGATTAGACGTTGACGATATTGTGGTATTAAAAGCTCTTGTGTCCTTGGACGACCTCAGTATCTTACCATGATTATACTACGCCTACGATGGGTGCACTTGCCCTAAGCGTGTTGTGGAGAGTGATAGTGTTATATCGTGTTTATAATTTTAAAGCTTGATAAACGAGTAAAAAGTACTTAAAAATATATTTAAAAATATACACACCCTCGCTCACGTCAGGCATCTTCTTTAGCATTTTTGGTTGCAAACGTTTCAGAATCCTTTTGAGCTCTTCTGACATGAAGAGGAAGCTTTCTCATGCTAACATTCTCCCCCCCGCCTACCTTTGGCATCATTTTCTAGATACTTGGATTTTGGAGCAGTGCCAGTTGTTTGAAGGAGATGATCTTTGATGGCTTTGATCTGTGCTTGTGTATCTTTGTGCCTTGCTTCAACTCCATATGAATATTATCGGTGGCATCAGTAGATTGATTCTGAAGTTGGAGATAAGGTTGTGCATGGGACCATATCTTCTCTACAAGTTCTACATTTGTTGGTGGAGTTCTAGAGTTTTATGTAGGATCGTACTTGTGTTGGCCAAATGTTTTGAATAACATGTATGGATATTTATGTAACAATGAAAGTGCGGAATCCATTTCACAATCCAAGAACACATGAGATTTCATAATATATCCACTTTCTCCTAATGACATGACAGAGTAGGACTAATTGGGTGGAGAGGGGACAAATTCAACCGGTAGAACACCCCTTACACCCTAAAATCTAAAATAAGTGATTAGGTTGTCGCGACGTTCTTGTATTCTAGGTGTATCTTTTGATTGTGCACCATTGTATTAGTAATAATATTTATCAATAAAATTGAAGTTATATAGTATATTAGCATTTTTAAATTTCATTTTCTATAAATATACATACAAACATTCTCAATATGTATTCATGTATAAAATATATTTACTTTAAATTATGTATTTTGCATTCATTTCTTGTCCTAAAAAAACTATACAACTATTTTCTGTTGTGTAAATTACTTTTTTGGCCCATGTGGTTTAGCTAGTTTAACACTTTTTGCTCGAAAAGGAATTTTTAACATCTTTCTATTTTTGTGTTGGATCCACAATTAATCCTATGGATCCTTAGGATTGGGATATTCTTTTAGATCTTGTAGTTTCCCTGAATCGAGATAGGTATCACAACTCTTTCTACCCATCCTATATATTGTCCTTTTTTTATATTATCTATGGAATTCGAACCTGAACTCTATTTACGATTCAGTATTTCTATATGATCGGCTCTTCTTATTATCAAACATCGAGATTGCATTTTATAACGATTTTGACCCCTAACACTAAATTTGCTACATTTTGAAGGTAAATGTAAGGGTAATTAAGTCATTATATATCCTAGGGGTTGTTTTTGATAATTACAAAGTTTTTTTTTAATATTTAATAGATTATTAATGCAATTACTCAACTTCATTTTATTATTTTGTTATTTTCACGATTATTATTTAACAAAATACGTTTTAAATATAAAAATAAATATGAATTTTCTTTAACCGTTTGTTTCTTACAAATATCTTTTTTTTTAATTATTTGTTTTTAACCCATTTGTAAAACCGTCTGTCGTTTTTAAAATTGTTCATTTTTAAACCATTTGTTTTTTTAAATCATTCTTTTTAAATTCATTTGTCTTTCAAACTTTTTTAACAATTCATTTTATATCGTTTTTTTTCAAAATTGTTTGTTTTTTAAATTTTTAAAACAATTTGTTTTTTTAAGTTGTTCATTTTAAAAATATTAAAAACGATGTGTATAAAAAAACAAAAGAAATGGAAGATTTGAATAAAGATGAACCATTCTAATAAAAAGTTTCAAAAGATCGTTCATTTTTCAAACTTCTTTTTAAGACGGTTTATCTTTTTTTCAAATCTTCCATTTGATTGTTCAAAATTCATTATTTTTTAACCTTGTGTTTATTAAATTTGTGCATTTTACAAAACCTTACACTTGTTAACTTGTGTTTTTGTAAGGTTTTGTTTTCTTATAAACGTCATTTTTTAAAATATCTTCGTTTTTTAAACCACTCGTTCGTTTAGAATGGATCGTTATGAAATTCCATCGATTTTTTAAATCGTTCATTTTTTGAAGTTCTTTTTACCTAATGGTTATAAGTAAATTGAATTGATAGTTTCAAACAATTTAAAAATCGTTCTAAAAGGAATGGTTTAAAAAAACGCTTTTAAAAAATGAACGACTTAAAAAACGAATTGTTTAAAAAGTACAAAAAAATGTGTTAAAAAATGATATAAAATGATAGGTGACCATCCGCAATTTCATGTTAACACTTTAATCTAACCACATACATTTATAGCACTGCATTTAACTAGGGTTAGTTAAATGAGTCTACTTTGGTAATTCGGGGAATTACCGGAACCAACCAGAGCAAACCAACTAGAGAATCTACTGAGTGTTACTGTCACTGTATGTGAAACTTGATAACTTAATCATAATTGGTTGTTTGGTAACTTAGGGTATTGCAAACCCTACTCGTATACTTACTTACATGATACATGATACTGTACCTTAAGTCGTGTGTAACGGACCTAACACTTAATTAACGCGTAGAAGTGCATAACACATACCGAGCAAACGAAGGCGAGTTCACTACTCTTTCACAAGCATGCGTCCCGTGGGGACAAACAAACTAATATTCCTTGGAGGAGTACTTTTAAAACGTTGTAGTTTAAATTCGATGTTGGTTAATAAACTCAAACTCTATCACGAAAGTCCCTACTTACTATCAAGCTAGTTGCCTGGGAGGCAACGATGTATTAGTTGATAGCGTTATTAGGCTTGACAAACCTCACACCGTGCTGGGAGCCGTGCGTGAACTAATGACCTTAAACACTTTATTAATGATGATAGACATCGATGAGGGCATAACAAACAGAATAGTCAATCGGTACCGAGTTTATTATTTGTGACACGTCTTTAAACTAAACTGTAACACCCCGAAAACGGGTTTGGTAATCAAACCCCGTTAATACTAAAAGACGGGTAAAATACCGTTAGCGGTAAAAGTAACCCGGTAAATATTAGGATTTAAATAATTAAACCTAATATTAAATAAAAGTTACACAAAGGCTTATGGATAAATAAAGTGTATATAAAAAAAAAGCCCGAGTTGACGGGACCTAAAATAAACTCAGTCATAAATATTTCCGAATCCGCTAAGCTAACTAGGAATGTTTGACCCGGTTAATAAGAGGGAATATGGATTGGAAATAAGTGGGTTGTAACCTACTTAATAATTAACGAAACATGAGGGACCAAAGTTAGATATATGGAAAAGTTTATTTATTAAAACAAAAATAAAAACACACCACACATAGTGTGTGCGTGTGTGAGATCGAGCAGGAGGTGAGCTCCAAAAGCTCAAACCCTAAACTCAACAAATTCTTCAAATTGGATGATCAATTGAAGGCCAAACTCGGATTTGAATACATAGAAATGATCACCAAGTCAAGGGGATCGTAAGGTATGTTGAATTTCTAACATTCATGAAGTTGTGAAAATTAGTTAACTTTGCATGATGCGATCTATGCATGAATCGTAGAGGCTATGACCGAATTAATGGAGTGTGATTGCTTAGGAACAAACCCTAAGTAGAAATTTAAAGTAAAATTGCCATGATTTGAGTAATTTGATGATTTACCACTTTTAGACAAGTGGGTTTTGATTATGAAGTGAAGGTGATGATATGTTAGTGCTAGAAATCACCATAAATGATAGTTGAAGTAAGAAACTTGAACAATTTGCAAGTTGAGTATTTGACCATTCATGATAAAGGTTGAATTTTGAGGTTAACCTTGGTTAAAATGACTAGTTATGAACTAGTTAGTAAATGAGTGAAATTATGCCCATTAGGTGTTTGTTAAAATGCCTAAACGAAAGCTAAAATATTGAAATTTCGAGTGAAACGCACATTCGAATAATATGGAAAATTATGCGAAATATAAAATGATAATAGTTCCAAATATCATGATGATTTAGACTTAATTGTGTAAACCATGTGATTGAAAGTAGTTAACTTTGATAAGTTAAGTTAACTAATGATGAAGTCGAATAGTAGTTTCGACATAGAATCCGTAAGATGAAATAGTAATAATAATGATGACTAATCTAACCGTCTTACGAATCATGGTGATAGTTTGACTATTGACAAGCTAGATGGAGGCTTGGGCAAGGAGCGGGTCAAACGGATTGTGTACGCGAAAAAGAGCATAACCGGATGCAAGGTATGCGACGCTTACATCCTTTTTGTAGAATATGCATTATTTTGTAAACTACAAATGCGATTAGTGTAATATCCGAAATAAGGGTTCCGACGCTATTAACACGAGTCGGAACAAACATAAATGATAAAAACCATGGGTCATGGTGAAAAGAGGCGAAACGGTAATTGAGTCATATAATGACTAATACTTAATGAGTTTTCGTTAAGATCACTTTAAAATGCAACTAATAACGAGAAAATGAGTAAAAATAGAAATTTAGTCAAGTATCGACTAAAGTAAATTGTAGTTAAAAAGGGGCACCCATAGCGTAAGCCGAATGGGTAAAAATATAAGAAAAGAGTTTAAGAGAAAAAGGGGTCTAGTGGCAAAAAAATCCGAAATGGGTCGGATGAGCAAATTGGTAATTAATAACCATGTTTTGCTACTTATGAAAATGCTTGGTCATATAGGCCAAATGGGTCAAATGGTGTGATAACACCATTTGACAATATCGACTAATGTGGTTGTCAAGTCTTGTGTTAACAGGAGCGATTAGCGATTTGGACAATTGCGTCGCCATAGAATATGTGATAATAAAAGCAAGGTATAAATCGGGTCTATTTGTTGACCCGAGCCAGGTACACAAATATAAGGATGTAGTTAGAAGTGATATTTTGGTCAACTATTAGTGAAAGTCCTTCGTTACAAAAAGAAGGACTAAAATTGACCAAAAGACCCTTGAATGGTAAATTGGGCAAACAACCTTTAAGAGTTGTTTAGAGTTAAGCGTTTTGTTAAATGGAGTCCTTGGGATACGTATAAAAATGGGGATAGGATGTAAACTAATAGAAGCGTGATTTAAAGCTTGCAAATGTTAAACACCCTTAACGGGTCAAAACAAGTATATATGCAAAATGGGTTATGATTGCGTAAGAAATCCGCAACTAGAACCTAATATGATAGGATATATCGAAAATAAGAAGATTATGAGAATTTGGAATCAAACAAATATGTTTGTTTGATAAAATGCATAAACGGGTTAAAATTTGATAAAAAGGTAACGAGTTGAAGGCTTAGAAGTCTCAAAATTTATTATGTTGGATGTTGAATTTTAACTCCATATGATGGAGAATTAAATTACGGACGCGTGGGAAAAAGAATCGGGTAAAACGGATTAAAAACGAGAGAGTTATGCTCGTTTCCGTGAAATCGGGTTAAGCTGGGAATGTACAGCAACTGTTAAAGCAGCATTCTGCTGAAAAGGGGGCTAGGCGTCACGCAACGCCCCTTGGCGTCACGCGACGCCCCCTAACTCCGGAAAAATGTTATTTTTTGTTTGTTTGACCCATGGAACTTGTTTAAACTTATGGTTTAACTATCAAAACTAACTTTTAAGTTGGTTTTGATCATAGGTGAATGCCAAGAGTGCCCGGATGAAGATCAAGCTCGATGAGGAACCGAACACGATAAAGTTAAAAGCTTCCGCACGGCGTTTCGTCATCACTTTTAAACGACGAACTTATTTATATTATGTTGAAAACTTTTAAATTGTAAAAGTTTTAGATTACTCGTATTTTCTAAGGATACTTAATCGTAATTACATGTTTATTTTCGTTATTTATACGAAAATCTTTAAAATAATAACATGGGTGTTACAAGTTGGTAATCAGAGCTCACGGTTAAAGAGTAAAGCGTGTTCGGTTCGAGGCTTGATCGCAAATCCGGTAAGTACGTGTATTTTAATGGTTTAGCATGTTAAAGTGTTGTAAACAACACATAGGGTTATCGTGTAATATACGATACCTCAATTAAATAATAGATATAGTTAACAAAATTACGTGCGTTAACACGTATAGTAGAAAAGCCTTGTATTATGATACGGGCATTTAGTAAAGTTGACATTACTAACTTTATGAATGTTTTAATTGGAGGAAACTCGCATTTGAAGATGACGAGGGTTGAACAAATTACGGATATGATAGAGGAACGGTCCGAAGTATGACAAGAGGAGCATGCTCACCGAGGACTAAATCGCGTAACGACCGCGAACAAGGTTAATGGCAAGGAACGCCCGTCGGGGCAAACATTACCAGGTGCACATTTTAAATATAATTGCACAAATAGTAATATGCAACAAATATGTAGAAATTGAAAGTTGCATATGTAGATTAAAAACTTGGAAAAATCCGAATAGGAAATGTATTCGGGATATTGTTTCCAAGAGAAACAAATAGAGGCATTACTTACATAGGGCGTGATGTGAAAACTATAAAAAGGTCATGCGTGTCATGTGTTAATCGCTTACTCTGGCCAAGTAAGTAGTGGCATATGATACCATGAACTTCTTATAGCGGACACATTTACATCCGATGTAGTAAGGACGGGGTGAATGGGACAAATTAAAAAGTACCCGAATGAAACAAATGAACAAAATAGTTGAAAATAATGTAAATGCACAGCCGGGTGATGGAGGCGTATTACATTAGGATAATGAGCCCGATAGAAGGGACAAGGATTAATGTAAATGATGATATAAATGAATGATCAAAAGAAAATTCAAAAAAAAAAAAATAATAAATAAATCATCTTGGACGAAAGGGCCATGGTGAATAAAACGGGCAAGTAAAACCAAAGTATAGATGACCGCCGGGTCATAAAAACAAAGGTGTTGCCCACACAAAAAGAATAATCAAGATTGTTAACTTTAGTCGTAGTAAAGAAAGGATAATGATGATAATCGTCACTCATAATTAATGAGGCCGCCAATGGTGGTCACGTAAGGAATAAAAGACATGGTCGAATAAAAGCGACGGATTTCGCTAAGATGACCAAGTAAATCGAAACAAAGTCTTAATGCATACCGGAAGGGGGTGCAATGATAACGACTTCGGTAAAACACCCGGTTGATGGGTAAGGAATTAAACGCATGCGTAGACTGAGAAACAGGAACGCGAAATAGAAAGTCAAAAGACTCGGAATATGAGTCATGACTAAAAGATGACAAGAATTTTCGCGAACATAAATTTTGGTAATTACGTTCAACCATTTTAAAATTGGACGGGTCAAATAAAGAATGAAGTTTGACATTCATAAGTGATGAAAATTCACCCGAAATGAGTCAAATGAGTCAATTAAGGAATAACGCTTAATATAATAGGAAAACGCAAACTGGTGAAACCGGAAAGTTAAGAACGTTAAGATAAAAGAACCCGGGTAATGGGTTGTAAAGAAGTATAAGTATGAATCGGGAAACGGTAAGCGTAGAACAAAGTGACGCGTAAATAACGTCAGAAGTCATAAAGTCGGAAGATTAGTCCAGAAGTAAACAAATGAAGCCTCAGACTACGGTCAAGGTCAATTGAAGTTCAAGAGCGAAAATAAACGATTCCAAACATAATAAGAGATGCTTTGAAGCTATATATGTATATATACATTTGAATATAGACATGAATAAAAGATTATCTACGGGATCATCATAACCTACGGGATTAAACACAGTGTTAAGGTCTACGGGACCAAAAAGACCCTCGTGTCATAAATAGAAGGAAACGAGTTGTTAATGTCTCACCTTAAAAAGGTGAAAAATCTAAAGAAATAGCCTATGAGGTTAAATGAAGGAACCTACGGGTCAATAGTGTAAAGCAAGGGAACTGGTTATGATTCCCCGCGTAAAATGAGAACGGAAAAGAATAAATTATGGGTTGTCAATTTCCTTAATATGAGTAATTGACATAGTTAAAAGGAAAAACGTTAAACTAAAATCCAGTTTTAGTAAGAAACAACGTTTTAACAAATATGAATATTATGAGTCGAATTCGGAAAATGATTAATATCAAAGAATATAGATCTTAGCACCGATAGATGCAAGGCGATACATTCGAAAGAAATATTTTCGGTAATGAAAAGTCGACATAAACTTAAACAAGACGTGATGTGATCACGATCACAAAAAGTGATACATAGTATAACCACGTCGTAACGTGAGTTACGAGATTTGACCTCAGAAAACATGCAAAGGGCCGGGTTGGCAATAAGATATACCCGAATGACGGGGTATAAAGTGACGGCGACTAATCAGTCTAGCCGGTAAAACCTTTCAAAGTCAAGGTAGCGTTACGACTTATACAAAGCGTTTGTCAATATAAGATTAGCTTGAAGTGAACATATTGAAGAATAAATATGATCGAGTGATCAAATGACAACTCGGTCAAATAAGTGACCAGAGTAAGAAATACAAGATGAAAGTATCGGCCTTTGAGGCCATACACATAAAAGGCGCATACGCCTTAAAGCCGAAAACACATTATCATACTTTTCTGGTAAGATTGATATATATGAGCAATGCTTAAGCGATCACCAGAACTAAGGTTCAAATGATCTAAACCAATAAGGTATGTAAGAAAGGTTTCGAGGACGAAACCTCTTTAAGGGGGTAGACTTGTAACACCCCGAAAACGGGTTTGGTAATCAAACCCCGTTAATACTAAAAGACGGGTAAAATACCGTTAGCGGTAAAAGTAACCCGGTAAATATTAGGATTTAAATAATTAAACCTAATATTAAATAAAAGTTATACAAAGGCTTATGGATAAATAAAGTGTATATAAAAAAAAAGCCCGAGTTGACGGGACCTAAAATAAACTCAGTCATAAATATTTCCGAATCCACTAAGCTAACTAGGAATGTTTGACCCGGTTAATAAGAGGGAATATGGATTGGAAATAAGTGGGTTGTAACCTACTTAATAATTAACGAAACATGAGGGACCAAAGTTAGATATATGGAAAAGTTTATTTATTAAAACAAAAAAAAAACACACCACACATAGTGTGTGCGTGTGTGAGATCGACCAGGAGGTGAGCTCCAAAAGCTCAAACCCTAAACTCAACAAATTCTTCAAATTGGATGATCAATTGAAGGCCAAACTCGGATTTGAATACATAAAAATGATCACCAAGTCAAGGGGATCGTAAGGTATGTTGAATTTCTAACATTCATGAAGTTGTGAAAATTAGTTAACTTTGCATGATGCGATCTATGCATGAATCGTAGAGGCTATGACCGAATTAATGGAGTGTGATTGCTTAGGAACAAACCCTAAGTAGAAATTTGAAGTAAAATTGCCATGATTTGAGTAATTTGATGATTTACCACTTTTAGACAAGTGGGTTTTGATTATGAAGTGAAGGTGATGATATGTTAGTGCTAGAAATCACCATAAATGATAGTTGAAGTAAGAAACTTGAACAATTTGCAAGTTGAGTATTTGATCATTCATGATAAAGGTTGAATTTTGAGGTTAACCTTGGTCAAAATGACTAGTTATGAACTACTTAGTAAATGAGTGAAATTATGCCCATTAGGTGTTTGTTAAAATGCCTAAACGAAAGCTAAAATATTGAATTTCGAGTGAAACGCACATTCGAATAATATGGAAAATTATGCGAAATATAAAATGATAAGAGTTCTAAATATCATGATGATTTAGACTTAATTGTGTAAACCATGTGATTGAAAGTAGTTAACTTTGATAAGTTAAGTTAACTAATGATGAAGTCGAATAGTAGTTTCGACATAGAATCCGTAAGATGAAATAGTCATAATAATGATGACTAATCTAACCGTCTTACGAATCATGGTGATAGTTTGACTATTGACAAGCTAGATGGAGGCTTGGGCAAGGAGCGGGTCAAACGGATTGTGTACGCGAAAAAGAGCATAACCGGATGCAACGTAAGCGACGCTTACATCCTTTTTGTAGAATATGCATTATTTTGTAAACTACAAATGCGATTAGTGTAATATCCGAAATAAGGGTTCCGACGCTATTAACACGATTCGGAACAAACATAAATGATAAAAACCATGGGTCATGGTGAAAATAGGCGAAACGGTAATTGAGTCATATAATGACTAATAATTAATGAGTTTTCGTTAAGATCACTTTAAAATGCAACTAATAACGAGAAAATGAGTAGAAATAGAAATTTAGTCAAGTATCGACTAAAGTAAATTGTAGTTAAAAAGGGGCACCCATAGCGTAAGCCGAATGGGTAAAAATATAAGAAAAGAGTTTAAGAGAAAAAGGGGTCTAGTGGCAAAAAAATCCGAAATGGGTCGGATGAGCAAATTGGTAATTAATAACCATGTTTTGCTACTTATGAAAATGTTTGGTCATATAGGCCAAACGGGTCAAATGGTGTGATAACACCATTTGACAATATCGACTAATGTGGTTGTCAAGTCTTGTGTTAACAGGAGCGATTAGCGATTCGGACAATTGCGTCGCCATAGAATATGTGATAATAAAAGCAAGGTATAAATCGAGTCTATTTGTTGACCCGAGCCAGGTACGCAAATATAAGGATGTAGTTAGAAGTGATATTTTGGTCAACTATTAGTGAAAGTCCTTCGTTACAAAAAGAAGGACTAAAATTGACCAAAAGACCCTTGAGGGGTAAATTGGGCAAACAACCTTTAAGAGTTATTTAGAGTTAAGCGTTTTGTTAAATGGAGTCCTTGGGATACGTATAAAAATGGGGATAGGATGTAAAGTAATAGAAGCGTGATTTAAAGCTTGCAAATGTTAAACACCCTTAACGGGTCAAAACAAGTATATATGCAAAATGGGTTATGATTGCGTATGAAATCCGCAACTAGAACCTAATATGATAGGATATATCGAAAATAAGAAGATTATGAGAATTTGGAATCAAACAAATATGTTTGTTTGATAAAATGCATAAACGGGTTAAAATTTGATAAAAAAGTAACGAGTCGAAGGCTTAGAAGTCTCAAAATTTATTATGTTGGATGTTGAATTTTAACTCCATATGATGGAGAATTAAATTACGGACGCGTGGGAAAAAGAATCGGGTAAAACGGATTAAAAACGAGAGAGTTATGCTCGTTTCCGTGAAATCGGGTTAAGCTGGGAATGTACAGCAACTGTTAAAGCAGCATTCTGCTGAAAAGGGGGCTAGGCGTCACGCGACGCCCCCTAACTCCGGAAAAATGTTATTTTTTGTTTGTTTGACCCATGGAACTTGTTTAAACTTATGGTTTAACTATCAAAAATAACTTTTAAGTTGGTTTTGATCATAGGTGAATGCCAAGAGTGCCCGGATGAAGATCAAGCTCGATGAGGAACCGAACACGATAAAGTTAAAAGCTTCCGCACGGCGTTTCGTCATCACTTTTAAACGACGAACTTATTTATATTATGTTGAAAACTTTTAAATTGTAAAAGTTTTAGATTACTCGTATTTTCTAAGGATACTTAATCGTAATTACATGTTTATTTTCGTTATTTATACGAAAATCTTTAAAATAATAACAAGGGTGTTACATAAACACTTACATGATTTACGTTAAACAAAAATGTGAACTCGCCAACTTTATGTTGACACATTTTTTTGCATGCTTGCAGGTCGTTAGATACATCATGCTTTGGAACTTACTGTTTTGAGAGCGGGAAGTGTCATGAGGCGTACCACTTGAGGAAACATTTAATATTTAGCATTCTAAAACGATTTGGTTTTAATTATGTTTAAACAATTACAATTGCTTCCGCTGGACGTATACTTTGTTGAAACGTTTATTTATGAAATGCACTTTTCATGTTGAACACAATACTCGTGTTAATATTATTTACTGTTAGTTCGACATGATTAGTGGCTAGATCCTGGTACATCATACGCCTCGGGGTGAAATTCGCATGTGATATTTTGGGGGTGTGACATGAAATGTTAAAAAAAATTAAAGGACAAACAACTTAAAAAAAAAACGATATTAAAAAACAAAGGGATTAAAAAGGAACAATTTTGAAAACGTTAGATTGTTTAAAAAATGTTAAAAATCAAATGATTTTTAAAACAACGTTTATAAAAACAGATGTTAATGAAAATGCATATCTATTTGTATATTTAAAACTAATTTTATTAAATAATAATCATGAAAATAACTAAATAATAAAAAAAACTTAAGCAATTGCATTAATAATCTTTTAAATAATAAAAAACTTTGTAACTATCAAAAAAACCCCTAACGTATATAATAACCTAATACTCTTGTCCTTAATTGTAAAAAAGTAACAAAATAGTGTTAGGGGCCAAAACCATTATAAAATGCAAACTCAAGTTCTGATACGTTGAAAACATTCCTTTTTAGATTGAAAGGTTAAACTAAGGCTAAGGGGTATGGGGATCATAGTTGGGACATGATTCGCCACGTAGGTCCTCCTTTCCATTTTTCAAGTAATCATTTCCTTTTTGGTTAGACAAAGATAAATTAAAATAAATAAGGGGATGTTGGTTTGGGTCATGACCACACCCTTAGGGTAGTGGTTTTGGATTGTGAATTAGAGGTGGGTAACACGACATTGACGTGAAGGATCATGATGATTATAAGGGTCACGACCACACCCTATAGCCTAACTAAACCATAGAGGTCAAAACAATAATTTATTCTTTTCTATTCATTAATAGTTGTAGTGAAAGTTATTAAGCTTACCTCCAGAACGGCGTGAAAACATACCGAGGATGGGTAAACAATTAATTAAAAATTAAAAACACAAGCAAACACGTCTAATCAGTTTTTAATCGGATTTTCATTGATTATTTAACAAACATTATTTTACGACTCTACAGACGTGCTTATATTTCTCTACTAGGTTATAACCCTGTATATTACACGGGTTAAATAAATAAATTTTATATACTAAATAATAAAACAATATATCTTTAAAAACCTCATTTATTGCACTGGTTGAATAAATATCATTTTTATAATTAATAAAAAGTTATATCTATAAGAACCATATTATACGGGTTGAATAAATGTAATTTTATATACCAAATAATAAAAAAATTATATCTTTAAAACCACGTGTATTACACAGGTTTAATAAATGTAATATTGTTTACCAAATAATAAAAAAAAGTTATATATTTAAAATCCCTCGTGTATTACACGGCTTGAATAAATATGATTTTATATACCAAATAAAGAAAATTATATTTAAAAAAACTAATGGATATACTCGGTACGCGATATATATGGTCAATGAGGAGATGGTTACTGAAAAGAAGATACAGTGATCAAACATGTTATTCAATAAACAAATAAGCAGCCACTTGATTGATAAAATATAAATTATATTTAAAAACCCGTAATAAATCTAATTTTATATATAAAGTAATATTGAAAGTTACATCCAATTTGTTAAAAATTATGTAATAAAAACGATCTAATAATTTTTTTAATAATGAAAATAAAAATAAATAATATACTAATACAAATCTGTTAAAAATTATGTAATAAAATCGATATAATATTTTTTTGATAATGAAAATAAAAATCTATACTATATAATAAAAGAAACCAATAAGTGACACGCGTCATTCATTGAAGGCGTCTACATTTGTAATTTCCTGCATTTTCATACTTATCTTATATCAATTAATTAAATAATAAATAATCAATTAATATTAAATCTTATCTTACTTTGAATGTCGGATAGAATCATTCTATTTTTTCTAATAATATTTTATCTTCAAATTTAAGCTATAAATATTCTATTTTTACTAATAACATATTATCTTCAAATTTAAGTTATAAATTAAAGATATTTTTTAAATAATGTTTTCTTTCCCTTCGTATTTTATCTTTCTTATTTATTCATAATATTGAATTGATTCTAACAACAAACATTTAAGATGTTGCACATATTATATATTTTTTTATAAACATTGAACATCATATATTCACCTCGCTTGCGGTATGCGCATATAATATATATGTGTGGACGCTCGGAGGGCAAAAGTGAAATTGCACTAATTTTAACGTTATTTTACTAAGTTCGTGAAAATAACGTTAAAAGCGGCGGACGGTTAATAATGCATCATCATCATGTGGTGGCGTTGATAACAGAAAGACAAAAGGGAACATGCACTAATCGGTCTTTGTCCCGATTGCTGAGTGTTATGTGCTTTATGTCCAAGGCTTGATGCAAAACTACTATCGAGCCGGGGGGTCTCACTGAAAGCAGCCTCTACATCTTACCATCCTCAGACCCTACTTTAGCTTTGCTATTGGTAGGATTTACTGAGTATGATGATGACGATGATTTAGATTTAGTACATATAATTAGACTTATTCAACCCGTATAATACACGAGGTTTATAAGGATATAATTTTTTTATTATTTAGTTTATAAAATTACATTTATCCAACCCGAGTAATATACAAGGTTATAAAATTATATTTATTTAACCTGTGTAATACACAGTGTTTTTAAAGGTATAATTTTTTTCTTATTTAGTATATATAATTAGATTTATTCAACCCGTACAAATCACGAGTTTTTATTATTTGGTATATAAAATTACATTTATTCAGTACAATACATGGGATTCTTAGAGATATAATTTTAATATATAAAATTACATTTGTTCAACCCGTATAATAAACGAGATTTTTAAAGAATAATTTTTTTAATTTAGTCTATAAAATTACATTTATTCAACCCGTGTAATACACGGGGTTATAACACAGTAAATAATATATACAAATTTTGGTTTTGGTGATAAATAATTTGGTTATTTAAAAATATCTTAAATTAATACTATTTAGTATGAGAGTTATCTAAAATTAATTAAAAGAAATTAAACTAAATAATAATTATCCATAACATATTAAACTAAATAATATTTAGTATGATGGTTATCTATAATTAATTAGAATAAATTAAACTAAAACAATAATTATCCATAAAACATGGCATAATATGATGACAAGTGTCCATCAAATAGTTTCTTTTATTATATAGTAAGATTATCACCACTTTTTTTTTCATTTTCTATAATTATTTTTCTGTAATAAATCAAATTCTTTCAAAAAAATAATAAACTTATTAATAATATACAAATACTCTTTAAAAAAAATAGAGTAAAATGCCAAAATCAACCCTAAGATTTGATCATATTTGTTTATTCCATCGAAAATAACTTTTTGGCATTTTACTCTAAAAAATAATGAACTTATTAATAATATACAAATAGTTTGTTACTAAAAAAGCATATAAATTAAAGATCTAAGGCAGTATATAACAGATATATAAATAACGTACAAAATTATACAAATTAATGGTATTAGAATTTAAAATTTACATACATTTATTATTCTACCAGTTATTACATTTAAAAAATTAGGTTTCGAGACGCAAATAATTCTTAACATACAAATTGGCTTATCCAGAAGAGATTTTTTTTTCCCAATCTTATCAAGCTCGTATTGTAGTCTTAAAATATAAAAAAAATCATTGATTTTACGTTAGTAGAGTAATTATAGTAGAATAACTATAATTGCTATAAAAGAATTACATAATTACTCTAATAGTGTAAAATCAGGAATTATTTTTATCTTTTTAATTTTAGCATTAAACATCATACATAAATATGGTCAAGAAATTAAAAAAAATTCCTTCATTTCTCATATAAGAAGACCATTTTATATATTAAGACTTATTTTTATTTAATTCTTACACTACAATTAAAATGATTCAAACTTAAAAACAAATATGTTGTACAACTCATAAAAGCATTTAGCATATAAGTCACTAATGAACATAGTGTAAAAAAAAAAAAAAAACCCAGCTATACCTGGCCACTCACACCCGTCGGACCTCGTCCGTTTACAAGGGCTTCCCTTCAAGGGTGCGGAGTTCCAACCCTGTCCCTTTTGATGGATTTGCCGAATTGTTCAAGGACGCCGGAGGGCCCAAGGGTTATGGATGGTCCTATTGTTGCTATTAATACTTTCTTCTATTTATAAAATTGTGTGGACTAAACTTGACGTGATGCCTGGCTTTAAATCTTGGAAAAATTACGAAATTGTCTTTTGACCAATATGGTTTTTAATTTTGTCACTCTCATGCGTCCTTGGAAGGACCTCTGAGCACGGGAGTGGTCCGCGACGCACGGGAGTGGTCTGTCGGTCTGTCCGAAGAGTCAGTCAAAATGGGAGTGGTCCGCGGACGCACGGGAGTGGTCCGCGACGCACGGGAGTGGTCCGTCGGTCTGTCCGAAGAGTCAACCAAAATGGGAGTGGTTTGCGGACGCACAGGAGTGGTCCGCGGATGCACGGGAGTGGTCCGCCGACACACGGGAGTGGTCTGTCGGACACGTGTCAGCTCTAGGGACATGAACGCATCAACATAACATGCGGACTCTTCCCGTGCTGAGTGGTCCTTCCAAGGACGCAAGAGGGTGACAAAATTGAAAACCTTTTTGGTCAAACAACAATTTCGTAATTTTCCCATAAATCTTTCTCTTATAGTTGTAAACAAGTAAGTGGTCTTTGGGAGACTGTTTTTTTCAGAGAGACGTACTTTTAATTTTATGTAGAAAACTACTAGAAAAATAGTTGATCAACCACAAACTAAGCTTGCTAACTGATGTAGAAACGATTTTATTAAAAACTAAATTAACTGATGTAGGAATGACTTAATAAAAAACTAACATTGATTATTGCTATACTTTGTCACTAAACAATTTTACAAATAGATGTCCTAGCTATTTCATTCATCAACCATTAACCATAGGCCATCAATAATTTAGCCTTTTTTCGTTTGTGGCATGCATGGGCTTCAATGCATCATTTTAGTCAAAACTGAGACACTTTGAGCTGGACTATTAAATATTGCGGACTATAACAAAATGTTTTGTATATATTTGCACATAACTTGCCTTAATCATTAAATATTGCGGGCTATAACAAAATGTTTCGTATATATTTGCACCTAAGTTGCCTTAACCTTAATTCATAACATACAAAATTCAGGAGATTTTAGACAAATAATTAAGCAAAACTGTCTAAGCTTTACTCCAATCATGCCTGACTTCCAGGCAGGCTACTTCACCATCTTTGTTATATGCCTGATCTGCTCCATTTTGATCACTAAACTATACAAATCTTCTCATGTTAAATCTGATGTTCTACCAACCCCCTTTCGCCTTCCCATTATTGGACACCTACATCTCCTTGGTTCAATCCCCCATCAAGCTTTTCACAAGCTCTCTAAACGACACGGGCCAGTGTTTCGAATCTTTCTGGGCTCCACACCCTGTGTTATTGTTTCTACACCAGAAACAGCAAAGGAAATTTTTAAAACACAAGATGTTGCCTTTTTAGATCGACCCCAGTACACCGTCGTCAATTACTTGTCCTATGGATACAAAGGCTTTCTCTTTGCTCGTTATGGATCTTACTGGAAGTTCTTGAAGAAGATTGTTATGTCAGAACTTCTCAATGGTAAAACATTGGATTTCCTTTTTCCAGTTAGGCGTGACGAAATTAATCAATTTATAAAACATATATCCCAAAAGGCGAAAGATGGGAAATCTGTGAATCTTGAAAGAGAGCTCATGAGGTTGACGAGCAATGTGATATCCAGAATGTTTATGAGTAAGAGGTGTTCAGAAGAAGAAGATGAGTCCGGGGATTTAACCAAGATAATAAGCAAGTCAGCCGAGCTTATCGGAACATTTAACCTTTCTGATCACATATGGTTTTTTAAGAATCTAGACTTGCAGGGACTTGGAAAAAGTTCTAAGGATATTCATAGAAGATTTGATGCGTTGATGGAAAGGGTCATGAGGGAACATGAAGAAGCAAGAAAGCAGAAGACAGGAGAAACAAAGGATTTGCTCAACATTTTACTTGATATATCCGAAGATGAGAGCATGGAGATAAATTTAACACCGGAGAACATTAAAGCCTTCATTCAAGTAATTAACATCAGTGCACATATCATTTTTAAATCATGTTTACTCTTTGTATATGCATCTACTAACATGTTTGAATATCTTTCTAGGACATATTATCTGCCGGAACAGACACTTCCGCTATAACCATGGAATGGGCTTTAGCAGAACTCATCAACCATCCAAACATAATGAAGAAAGCAGTAGAAGAAATCGACCAAGTTGTAGGGAAAAGTAGGCTTGTACAAGAATCAGACATACCAAACCTTCCATACCTCCAAGCAATCGTTAAAGAATCTCTACGATTGCACCCTACAGCCCCAATGATTCAAAGATTATCAACACGAGATTGCACCGTGGGTGGTTACCATATTCCAGCAAACACTACAACTTTGGTCAATGTCTGGAGCCTGGGCCGAGACCCCGCACACTGGGAAAGCCCACTTGAATTCAGGCCAGAAAGATTTGTAGGGAAGCAGTTAGATGTGAGAGGACAACACTTCAATTTATTACCATTTGGGAGTGGAAGAAGGATGTGTCCTGGGACTTCATTAGGGTTGTTGACGGTACATACAACCCTTGGTGCAATGATTCAGTGCTTTGAGTGGAAGGCAGGAGAAAATGGGAATCTAGCAAGCGTTGATATGGAAGAGGGTATTGGAGTTACCCTTCCTAGAGCTAATCCTTTGGTTTGTGTTCCCGTTGCACGACTTGATCCCATCTCGTTGACAATGTAATACCCATTGATATATCTTATTCAGTGAAGATATCTAACCTTCCATTTAGGATTCTTGTTGTAATACCCATAAATTAAACAATAAAAATGATGGCAAGAACAATTAAAATATCAAACATTTCACTGATTACAATTATATAAGGTGCATTTTCACCTTTGATGTAGTGAGCTTTTACAAGGTGCATTCTCTTCGTAAATAATTGCCAAAGTCCTTCATACTTTGCTGTAAACAACATGTTTCTTGTATATGTTGGATCATCGATCCTAGTCATATGCATTCTTGACTGATATCATATAATGCTATAAGTTCAGCCTATTATTAGGTGATATTCTAGGATTTTCTTTTTCGATATCAATTATATCGCGGTGTCATGGTATATAAACACATAACCTCATTACATCGTGCTTTTTTATGAACTCGATAAATCTATTGGAATATGTGCTTTATTCAATTATAGTGTCTACATGTTGAGTTCAAACTATATCTCGCTAGATACACAGAGCGCAATATTGGTGTATACGCGATTGGTGCATTTTACGTGCACTCTATTTTGTATCAATTATTGGGTGGGGTTAGTGTAAAAAGGGGTGGTTTTGTGAAAAGTGTAAGAAGTGTTTTAATCCCTTAAATCTTTTAGTTAATAGTTGAGATCAAGAAGAGGTTAAAATATAAATAATGTTTTATTTTTTTGACTAATTGAACTAGATTAGGGGTAATATTGTCTTTTTACATGCATTAAATCAATAATGGTTAATATTGATTGAGTGATAGTTTTGTAAAAAAGTTAAAAGATTGAGAAGGGTAAAAGAGATAATTGGTCTCTTGTGTTTTTTTTTTTATTGAATACTACTTATACAAACCTTTTAAACTTGAATAACTTTTACACGCATCATTACATTTTTAAAAACACTATACCCTAAAATAAGTTATTTTTTCTCTTTAGTATTTGTATAATATTGATATACGTTTTATAAAAAGAAATATTGATTTTTTTTGTAAAGAGTAACACGTATTGTATTATTTTATAAGGTGTTGTTATATACCCATCTTCATATAGAAACACATGTTTCTAGCGCATAACAACAATATGTAAAATAGGTCAACAACACTCTATTGTTCGTTATGTATTTCATTCTATTCTGTAAGTAATATACATTCATTTTTTATTGGTATATATTGCATGGATTATATTTACTTTAAATTTTGCATTTTGTGTTCAATTTTATTAAGAAAAAGTACATATTTATTTTCTTTTCATTAGTAGTTCTAATAATAAAGCACATGGATGGTTCTTGTGGTTTATTAATTTTTCAAGAGGATACTTATTTTTTCAGAAACTACGAATTTTGTCCAAGAACTTTAAAAAATATGACGTCTTTAGTCCCTAACTACAAATGAAGCTGTTTTTTTATTCTGTTAAATAATATGAAATAAACAAAATTCCCTTTATTATTGAAATAAAAATGATAAAGAATTCTTTGCTTGTATATATATTATACTAGGTTAGAAAATCGTGAATTACACTGGGTTGGTACTATAACATATTAAATAAACAGAAAACTAAAGTAAACAGTATGAAAATTACATTCGTGTTCCCTGTGGTTTGACAATGTTTTACTCAGATAGTCCATCCATAGAGTGAATGGTCGTTAATTTATGTCGTTAAGTTGGTGCAAGATGACCAGATTACCCTTACTAATTAGATAAACAATTATTATATATAAACATGAATTTCAGTTGGCCATGAATAGTGATTGTATTTCTTTTGTAACTAATTTAATTTATCTAATGATATTTTATTGATTTTATTTCTAATAACTTGAGTTCTATTTTTATTTGTTTGTATTTTATTGAAAGTAAATACGGTATCACTGTCGTATCAAATCGAACCGAGACCGATTGTTTTTTTTCAACTTTATGATATGAATTTTATTGAGAACGATATCATGTCACTATCATATTAAACCGAAACCACCCGAACAATAGTTGTACGGGTATTGATATTTATTTATATTGTTTTTGCTTTCAACAAGATGACACGATATCGCTACCATACCATACAGAACATCGGTACTTGTACATGTATTCATTATTATGGTTTATTGTTTAATAACGGATTCCCTGCCGCTACCTTAGTGAACTGAAACCGTTGTTCAATATATATATATATATATATATATATATATTATTTTTCTGCTTTCGATAAACTAATATTGTATCGCTACCATACCCTATCGAACAACATTGGTACTGGTACATGTATTCATTTTAATACAACTTTGTCTGTGATGATAAACGAATATCGGCATAATACCGTGACGATTTGAACCGTTCGTACCATTCGAACAACATTGGCTCCAATATTGGTGTTCATTTTTATCGTTTTCGATCGGTGTAAAACCCGTGTTATTATCTATATCGGGTGCCCGTATCGTATTAGTACTGTAATAAACCGAACCGATACCGATAGAAGGCCCGCAATAATGTACCACGGCAACACGTGAACTAATAACCTAGTTAAAATTAATTGGTAAAAGCGTTAACAGTGGAGCCCACTTTTTTTAAACCATAAAATCCCCAACCCACCCTTAAGCCTACCCTTCTTCTCCATCCACCAGCAATCACCTGCGACTCCACAACCAGGGGCGGACTTATAGGTAGTTAAGGGGTGGCGTCCGCTACCACTTGGTCGGAAAAAATTTGGAAAAATTAGTGTAAATTTTGGAAAAATTTGACGTTTTTTCGATTTCGTTACCGCTTATTTATAAAACGTTACCGCTTGGTCGGAATCCTAGATCCGCCACCGTCCACAACCCATGCAGTCGTCGTTCACCTCAGATCCATCTTCATCCCTCTATAACCATCCACCATGGATCTACCTCCAGATGACTCCAATTCCTCTCCACAATCGACATCCTCAAGCAATGAATCCCCATCTCCAAACAATCTTCCTGCACCTTCTAAACCAGTTTCATTTTCATCCACTATTTAAGCTATTCCAATAGTGTTTAAATGATTTTTTATCACATTCTTATGGGTGGGTTTGGTTTTGGTAGTGTACAATGTTGTGTTGTAGTGTTTGTTGTGTTGTTGATTATTGCGATTGGTATGCAGAATATAATGCACAATGTGAAGTATTATTATGCGGTTTTTCTTTGGGTTGTTGTCGGGGGTTTCTATGTTCGTGTGCTGGTGACTGTGAATTGCGTTGGGTTTTTTTTTTGTTGTTATGGTGGTAGATAGGTGTTAAGGAAGAAATGGTGGGGGAGGGGTGGGGCTTACCCTATAATAGTAATAGTAACAGTAATACTAGTAGTAGTAATACTAATACCAGTACCGGTACCGGTACCGGTACCGGTACCGGTACCGGTACCGGTACCGGAACAACAACAACAATAATAATAAGTTAATTTAATCACTTTAATTGTTTTGTCTTTTAGCAAGGGTAAGGGTAACTATCTCGTTTCACACTCACTTATCATCTACTCTAGAGACTATATCCATGTAACAACTTGTCCGCAGGGAATACAAATATAATTTTTAAAAGTTGAGAACTAAATGTGTTACTTTGACAAACCACATGGACTATCCATGCATTTTGCTCTAAAATTTATTATCATTTAATAAGAGAGAGGGGCGCGCGCGCGCGGGGGGGGGGGGGGGGCATGAACATAGGTAAACATGCATCAGAAAGTGAAAAAGTGTAATAAAAGATTTTCATTTATTATACAATATAGATTGAATTGCACGTTTTGTCCTTTATCTTTATACTGTTTTTCAGACGGTGTCCTTTGTATTTAAAATTGTTGAGTTTTATAGTTTGTGTTTTAAAATTCTACACGCTCTATCCTTTAAGCCCAACCTAGTTAATTTTTTAGCTTAAATCTAGTCATGCACTTTGCACATAAGGGAATTTTTGTCAATTCACCTTTGTAGGGATTAATTATGTTAATAACTAGAATTTTCAACCATTTATAAAAAATACTTTAAAAATGCTTTTAATAAACCAAAAAATATAAATCTATATAAAAATAAATAAACTACTCTCTCATTCTCTCTCTCTCTCTTTCTGATTTCTCACATCTCTCTCTCACACCACCACCACCATCTAGCCCACATCACTACCACCACCTTACTAAGTACAACCACCACCGCACAACTCCAACCACCACCCACTACCCCCACCTGCCAAACAACCCCCACCCACTAGGTGACTTTAACCACCACCCCGTTGATGGATAGTGACTAACGACAGAGACGGCGATTGAGGGTTCTCAGACTAAATCATCATGGAGAAAACAAGTAACGAGGGTGAATCAACAGTTGCACGACGGTCTAGGGTTTTATGGCGATTTAGGGTTTCGCCGTTCAAAGTCCAGGTGGTTGTGGTTGTGGGTTAAAGGTTTGGGTCTAGGGTTTCACGGCGGTATAGGGTTTCACCTTTGAATGTGCAGGCGGTTGTGGTTGTGGGACGAAGGTTTGGGTCTAGGGTTTCGCCGTTCAAAGTACAGGTGGTTGTGGTTGTGGGTTGAAGATTTGGGTCTGGGGTTTTGATTTCTGGGTTTGACTTAGATGGTCATATAGTTCGGGTTATGAATCTTGTCATATGGTTGCATGCATAGTGTTGCACATGTGTAATAATTTTTTTTCAAAAAAAATAAAAATTTCTTATCATAAAAGTGCTAGACTAAACAAAAAAATATTAAAAAACTTGTGTGTTTTTTAAGCTTATTTTGGTAGTTTTTTTAGTTTTCTTATTTTTAATTAGTTTTCTCATGATATATATATATATATATATATATGTGTGTGTGTGTGTGTGTGCGTGTGTGTGTGTGTTCAAGTGAAAACTCCTTTTATCGTGAAAACTCGAAAACTAACTAAAAAAAGCCTAAAAACATACAAATTTTTTTATTAAAAATCCCTATTTTTTTATATATAAAAATAACTTTTTTCAAAAAAAATTTGTAGTGCACATGTACAATAATACACATTTGTAGTACATATATAATGCATATGTGCAATCCAATTTTTTTTTAAAAAAAAGTTTTTTTATATATAAAACCTATCGAAAATTTGTAAAAAAAATTGGTATGTTTTTTAGGCTTTTTTTATTTAGTTTTCGGGTTTTCACTTTAACTAGTGGTTTTTAATTGAACCTTCAACTATATATATATATATATATATATATATATATATATATAGTGTGAGTTTCATTAGGGAACACTAAAAAAATGGGGAACCGTGGGGAACCGACTCAAACGAACTCCGATTGAACTCATTCCAGCGGCGTTGGAACCAGCTCGTCAAACCCTAAATACGATCTCTTAAACCTGAACCCTAAATCATAACCCCTAAACCCTAAATATATTAGGTTTAACTTTTAGGGTTTAGCTTTAGGGTTTAGTTTTAAGGTTTAGCTTTAGGTTTAGCCTTTAGGGTTTAGCTTTTAGGGTTTATAGTTTAGATTTCACGGTTTAGTTTAGGTTTTAGCGTTATTTTTTAGCTTTAGGGTTTAGAGTTTAAGAGTTAGGATTTAGGGTTTAGGGTTAAGAGATCCTAGTTAGGGTTCAACGAGTCGATTCCAACGCCGCTGGAATGCTAATCGGAGTTCGTTTGAGTCGGTTCGCCGTTGTTCCACACTTTTTTAGTGTTCCCCAATGAACCTTCCTCTCTCTCTCTTTCTCTTTATATATATATATAAATATATATATAGAAACGGGATAAGGAGAAAACGCCCTAAAGTATGAGAACAGTGAGAAATTATCCTGATGGAACACGTGGCGCGGGATTTAATCAGGGTGCGAGGGGCTTTTATGTCATTTTAATTTCTGTTGGAAATTAAATTTTGGCGTCTAAGATTATTTTGGCGTTAATTAGATTCATTAACTACATGGCGTTTCACTGTTTTTTTATCTGTCCCATCATTTTGTGCTGGAAATTTCTCTCCAATCTTCTTATTATCGTTCGGGTTCTTTTCACAATCGTTGGCTATTGGAACCCCAAGGGCTAGAGTATCCTTCTGAACCCCTTCATCCATACTAACTATGGCTTTGATTGTCTCCTATCAGATAACTTTTAGGATGTAACGTCTCTCAGACCTTTTCAAACCTCCATGCAATAACGTTGGCCATTTTTTAAGTTTATGGCGTTTTGGACACTATGTGGCGTTTTGGATAATGTGTAGAGAGTTTTAAGTTGTGTTTACATGTTCTACTTTTATAATGACTTTTTTCCCGCGCATATAGGATGCAGTCTATATTAGTGATAGGTAATTATGGAGTTTTGAAAAGATAAATAAATTCAATAGGTAATTATGGCGTTTTCAAAAGATAAATAAATTCAACAGGTAATTATGGTGTTTTGAAAAAATAAATAAATTCAATTTCCCATGTAGTGGCTTTTAATATAATAAATGTTAATAATAAAGTTTCTGTCGCTTCAGTTTACTGTTTTTTGTAGTTACTGTTTGTTCAGCTTCATCTGTTTATCGTTTCAATTTACTGTTTGTAGTTACCTCTTTGAGATTTTGGCGTTCTCTATTTTTAATGGGTTTAGATAAAGATGGCACTTTGTTCTATTCTCTTGTACCTTGTTTTATACTTTTTTTTTGAGTTTTTAATAATACTTGTCCAAAGAAATTTTATTATAGTTTGGGAGTTTTGGGCGTTTTGTGGCATGATGGCATTTCACAAGCATTTGTCTGTGTGAAGTTTTATTATATCTTTTTTTTGAGAAATAATGTATTTTGTTCTTAGCTGAAAATTACATAACAAACAACAGAAAAAGAAAAATTAAAAAAAAATAGAAACAATTCATCTTCCAAATCTTCATTGTCACCAATCTCTTTTTTCTTGGAACATCTTCACTGGCGGTTTGACTTTGGTATGGCATTTTTTTTTGTTGAAGTAGCTTTTTTGTGGCTGTTTGAAAGGACAAAATAACCTGGGTTTTTTTTGTTTGAAGTTCATCTTTATCTTCATCACACTCTTCAGTGTCATCCGTGTCTTCATGCCATTCAAATATACATCAAGAACAAAGCACAGAAAATAACATAAGTCTGACATCAGCATCTTTTTCTTGAAGATTTGTCAATCTCATGCAGCAAAATGTTATTGAGTTACATCCCTCAGCTAACAATCCATTCGGCCAAACTTCGCGTAGAACAATATTGAATATCCAAGAAATAATGTTTGCCATTTTTTATTTTTTAACTTTTTGCCGTTTTTCTGAGAAAATAGTGTATCTCAAAGAAACATAGATTTTTGAAATCTTTGATGTTTGGGTTTTTTGGCGTTTTTAAAATGCATGGTATATAGTAAAATATGGCATTTTGGGTTTGGTGTGTGTAATGGAAGGTCTGAGATGTTGTTTATATAGGATGTTTAGGCGCGTATTTTAGGCGGGATTTGATTATAACAAATGCTAGTAATTAAGTTCCATCGTTTCAGTTACTGTTTGTTCAGCTTTATCGTTTAAAAACAAAGTTTGGCGTTTTATATTTAATGGCCTTTAGATTACGATGATATGTGCTTTGTATTTTAAGCCGGGGAATTTAATGGCGTTTATTCATGAGTTTGGCGTTTTGTGTAGAGAAGTCAAAGCCCTTTTTACCCTTAATGAAGCGCGTCCACGTAATAAAATTGATGTTATTTACGAAAACGCCACCGGGCCAATCTAGTCCATAGATTGTTTTGATCTGATGATCCATAAGCGTTCTCACCGTTCTCACACTTTCCACCATTTTCCCTAAATCCTAACCCTATATATATATATATATAGGGTTAGGTTCATTTGTGAACACCCCCCTCATTTGTGAACTTAGTGAACTTATCCTAGCCATTGATTTAATTTAAGAATATAAGGATAGGATTGTCATTAACCACATAAACTTAATTTTAGTTTTTTAAATTGTATATCAAATTTTAATGATTTTTCACAATCAGTTACCAAATATGCTAACTAATTCCTATATTCTTGTGATTTCTATATTTCGCTCAAATGAATCAAGATTCAAATGCAAGAATTAAGCAAAAATAAAAAATCGCAAGTTTCTTTTCTCCATTATTCGATTTGGTTTTAGAATTGAAAATAAATTTTTGAGGATTTTGGTTTACGGCTAAGAGCTTTGAATTGTTGGTTGTTTATGACATCATCAGATCATCATCATCATCATCATCATCATCATCATCAACCTCAATGAATTTTTCATCATGGGTGCAAACAAATTTTGCAACAATATCCAATCCACCCTAAACACCATTTTCAAAGCTTTCTTGGCCAAGTTTTATTTTACTTTGTACATATTTGTTTTGTATATGTTTTTTTATTTTATTTATCAAACTTTTGTTCTATTAATCACTGAAGGTGTTCCTATCTAGTGGTGTACATCGGTGCATGTTGTGGTTGTTGGATAGAAACTATATATAAAAATACACAAACAGAACTAATAAATGGTTTATACACATATGTACTTGTGTCGAATACTCAAAGTACACATATGTATTATTCAAATTACATATGTACGCATGTGTATAAAACGGATATATGTGTGTGTATAAAATAGCTTGGCTGAATAGTAATTGTGTATATTTTTAAATTAACATTAGTTAATTGGTGAGAGAAATGAAGAGAGAGAATGTAATTAAATATTTAATTAGAAAGATAATTAGTTAACAATTTACCCTTATACCCTTTTCATTTATTTTCCACATATAAATAATTAAAAATTGTTATTATTATAAATCTCAAGATCTCCTAAATCAATGGACAAGATTTGTTCATTTTGTTCACAAAAACAATATGGTTCACTCTTGGACCCTATATATATACTAGTCATTTACCAGCGCCATGCGGCAGGAAACATATCACTTAGGTTGGTGAGTTTAGGGCTATGTATGGGGCCATTCGGTTTTGAGCCATAACAAAAACCAAATTTGCTATGCAAAGGAAAACACAACACTTGTTAGTAATTCTAAGGGTGTGCATGAGAATGTTCAGTTCAGTTAGGTCATAACTAAAATCTAGTAGGAAACCCGCGATGCGGCGGGAGAGACAAGTTACAACGATCTACGTTTATGTTAGTTTATCAATCCTCTCGTAACGCATTATATGGTACTTCTTGTGACAACGGTCAAAATTTCATGTATCCGTACATTGATTAAACAATAATTAGTGCCTTAATGACTGTGCTTGATCCAAATTAATCACATGAATGCTTTCTGATTATTGTCATAAACATACAAGTGCATCACATATTGCATGGTTTCATATCATTATTGCATGCAACATTTTATGATTCAAATGATGCATGAAACAAAGCTAGCACAGTTATCAAACAAATCAGAAGTACTGACGGGAGTTCAGTACTCAGACAGATATGGTATTGAGACACAGAATGAGCCAGAAACCAAGAGTTACACTAGTATGGTGTGTAGGAAAGTAAAGACCATAAAACTGTCTTCCTAGTGATAGTTTAAGTGCTGGAAAGTGCCTAAAACTCACATAAACTGCAGAATTATGCAATTTTCAGCAAAAATCAGCATTTAAACAACTAAATATTATGCAAAATTATGGTTTAATGGTCCAGAATACTTTCCTAAGTGTCGGGAATCAAAATTTCCACAAAAGGTAACTTAAAGCACACTAAATTGCGTAGTTTAGCACCTTAACGAACCGGTAACGAACCGAACAAACGGACACTACCCGAAACACTAAATTTTCACTAGAAGCATTGTTTTATCATTTCCGAGCTAGTTATGGTCCCCGAACATCATAACATATCATATAACAACATAACAACTAAATACACTAACTAGACACTTAGAATCTAACTTGATAACTTAACTTACCATTGAAACTCAACTATACCACCCCCCATACTTACGGTCATGAAGGTGGGCCACCACCTTGATTTGTTTCAATTATTTTAATAGATTTTGTTTAATCTTTTGAAGGCAAATTACACAATAGTTAACAAGATGTGGAATGATCTAATTTATGAACCATTAGTCCTCATAATTTTTCATTCTCACCAACACATAACACACAAAACTCTCTCTCCCTCCTCCTCCATTCACGGCCGTGAGCCACAACCACCATCACCACCATCTTCACCACATAATCATCCAATCTCTAGTGATCATAAGGTGTAAGGAGCTTGTTTAAGGAGCTTGGTGCCATTGAAGCTTGAAGGACCTCTCTCTAGTGCTTTTAACCACCAAGATTATCATCTTCATCTTCTTGAATCTCATCCCTTACCTTGTGCTAGTAGTAAGGCTCTTCTAATCTCATTTTACTTCTTGTTATGTTGGTTAAAAGATGATATAAGTAACTAATCATGAAGAACATAAAGAATCAAGAACATAATCACTAACTTAAAGCTCTAAATCATCATGATCTATGTTGTTTAAGTGTTTGTAGGCTTCTTGATTGTTAATTGTTTGTGTTTATGATGTTAAGCATCATATGAAACTTGCTAGATTGTGATTAAACACATGATCTAGCAAGATGAAAGGATGATCTTGTGAAAAACCAAGATGATCATACTTTATGTAAACATGGACTTGAAATATGAAGTTGTTTTCTTGAATAATGATGATCAAAGTATGATATGAATCTTGTAAATGGATGATTTCAAAACTAGTTTTCTCAAGAAACTAAGTTAAATTACAAGATTTACATAAAGTTCTTTTTTAAAGAAACTAATCACAATTCTAGTGGTTAATCAAATGTAGAAACATGTTAATAACAAGAAAAATTCAAAAAGAAATGTTTTTAGAAAATCATGTTACAAGTTGTAAAAGTCCAAAATCATCAAGAATGTGATTTATAAATAAATAACCACACTTTAAAGGGTAACTAAGCTTACTTAACACCATACTAAGTTACTACAAATTTTTATAAATTTTCAAGTTCATGAAGTAGTGTAAAATGCATGATTTTGGCACTTGGTAAGTATTGTTTGATTTGTTGATGATTTGTGATGATTTTTAAAAGAAAATAATATGCTTTGAAAGCATGGAAACCTCCATTTTTTAGGGGAAACTATGGCAAAAATTTTCTAAAAATTAAACACTTATAAAAATATTTTTAAACAAGTGTATTGTAACCTTAATTTTTCATATAAAAATGGCCATGATTTTTGATACAAAAAATACAAATATTGGAGTTTGATTTTTGGTAATTAAAAGTGACTAAATATGTATTTAGGAAAATATATATTTAGATGTCACAATTTGTGTGATTACTTGTATAATATGTGTATTAGTCATATTATTTTAAGACTTTAAATAATATAACCCACCAAAATACCAAGAATTATAATACAAAATATTACCAAAATCCCAAGGAAATAAATATATAATTTATACCCAAAATTGGAGAAACCGAACAAGGAATATCACCTACATAAATATTCCGGAAATTAAATTCATAAGTATATTTTGATAAACGGAATTTGGAAACCAAGAGAACGAAAATATGATTTCTACAAGTAATACAAGAATATATCATATTTTTGTCAAGAAAAAAATATATTATTTTTGAGAAAGGAAAAATATATGTTTTCTTGAACAATTAGAAAATATAATATTTTTGGAGAAAATATATATTTTCTTAAATAAATTTAGAATATATTATTTTTGGAGAGAAAACGGATTTATATATATTTTCAAAGTTAATCTTGAAAATATATTATTTTAGAGATTTATATGAAAATATAATTATTTTTGCCAAGAAAAAAGTATAGATAATTTTTTATAAATGATTTCTTAAATATATATATTTTAAGAATATATATTGGTGAAATTTTTTTATTAGAAATATTATTCCAGAAAATTTAATATAAGAATTAAGTATAAGAATACATAATAAATACAATAAAATACGTATTCTTGTACGTATAAGCACACACCGGAATACGCCACCAATATATGGCAAAATACACAAGGTTAAGAACACAAGGTTAGGAATGAACTGTTAGATCATGTGAATGGGTAGACGATTAACTTAAGACCATTAATCCTTGTATAAGGACCGAGGGGCATGAGTTATAGATCTATTGGGTGTTGTGAGCCCCGCCCATGAGCCCGCGGGTTAGACCATATGGCGACTATGTCGTTCCCGCCGGATGGCCCGGTATGAAATACGCATAAAAGGATTGAGCCTTCCTACACCGTTGCACACATATTAATGGCCTTGCAAACCACTAATTGATATGTTTCCTTGTTGCTTTCATACTGGTTTACAAATACATACATACAAATGTTTACAAGGTTATTCGTGCACACATACAAAACACATGAACTTGCTCAACTTTTGTTGTTTTTTTCAAACTACATGTATTTCAAACTACATGTCTTGGAGAGTTTGAAACGTGTATTTTATCTTTGATAGGATACATGGTTCAAAGCCCCGTGTTATCAGTGTCTTTTGGTTAAAGTCCATTATGGAACTTGAAACCTTGGTAGTTTTGTACTTTAAACTTGAAGTCTGTGTTGGTTCTAAAACAATGTTGGTTGTATTATGTTGAAACTCTTTAATGGATGATCATCGTGATTTCTATCATATAGTCGTTTGTTATGATTGAATGCAATGATATTAAGCAAGTCACACGTAACACGCTTCCGTAAAAGTCAGGGTGTGATAGTTTGGTATCAGAGCTTCGATTGTAGTGAACTAGGATTCCTTCTCGAGTCTAGACTACAATCAATAGGGCTCTCTCACGAAAATATTTTTACAACATATTTTTCATTGCATACACAAAATGCCAAGATCCATGGAACAAACAAAGGAAAGACAAGGAACACAATGCAAGGTCACAATGGTGGTTTAGTCTGCATGGGGTAGACTAGGAAGGATAGAAAAAGTTTCATGAAGGTTAAAGTGAATACCTGATTAAGTAATGATTGTCTTTGTTTGAATGCACTGCAAGTTAGTAGTTGATATAGGTGCACATGTTATGATTATTATGTTACAGGCACCCATGTCTTCCTCTTAGAGTGGGTTATCTGACGCCCACGACCTGATTGCCATCGTTTCGGACGATGAGGTTATGCCTGAGCCAGAGATATTCACGTCGGACACTGAGAGTGATCCCGAGATGTTGTCCCAGGATGAAGACGACTTCCAGCCATTCGCGTTACCAGATTTTGGACCTCTAGTTGATGGCGTTCCCGTTGAGGATCCTTTTGATATTCCTGCTCCTGTTCATGATCACCCCATCATCGGTCACCCCGATGGTGAGCACATTGTGGCTCCGATCCTCGATGTCGTTCCCCTTGTGGTTGTTCCTCCTGAGGATTGGCCATTCGATGACTTGTTTGGTGATGATGTCGATTTGTTTGTAGACGGTCCCCAGCGACGCCTAGGGCGACGGGGAGATTGATGATGATGATGTTGATGTTATACCTCCTCCTGCTATTCCAGTTGTTGAGTTATCTTCTGACTCCAGTTTGCATTCAGTTTCAGACTCCTTTGAGTCTGTGACTTCCTCAGCCCTGTGGGCGGCAGGATTGCAGCTTTTTGCCACTGGTTCTGATGACGACACGGCGATGTCTACTGCACCACTATCCCCTGCTCGAGTCCCCACACCTCCACACGACCCAGAGCCTGTCCCTGAGCCAGATCTTGTTCCTTTTGGCCAGCCTGATATTGCACCTCTTGACCCTGAGCCGATTCCCGATCATGACCTTGTCCCATTTGGATTACTAGATATCGCACCTCTTGTTCCAGAGCCAGTACCTGCACCTATTGATCTCCCACTTGTAGAGCCATTCATTCCACCACCCCCACCCGCTGATGTTGCCCCTACTTCCTGTTGAGCCTGATGTTCACCGCAATGACCTACTGATTGTTTTCCTCCAGGACGTCCCTGCTCCCCGACCAGGGGAGGGTACTTCGGGCCAGCCCCCGAGTTTTGATCCATTTGCTTCAGCAGCTTTCCCTCCGATCCCACAGACTACACCTTTCACTCCCTTCACATCTACACTGCTTGATGTGCTGTTTCGGTGGTTTCCGCCATACACCATGCCTATCTCAGACCCCTATCATCCCTCACATTATGGAGGCTACACACGGGATGAGTTGCTTTTATCGCTGCAGTTGCAGTTTGAGATCTTGAGTCGTAGAGTTCTAGAGTTAGAGTTCGGCGAGGATGCCCCACGGACACCCTGTCCCTGCCAGTCTACTTTTGTTCCTCCATGTTCATCGTCATCTCCTTTTGCACATCCACCTGCTGCTCCTGCTCCTTTTCCAGGTTTTGATGCCGGTTTCCTTACTGTCGAGCAGCAGATTAGCTATTTGCTTCGCCGTGTGTATGAACCCAAAGAGGAGCTTGCACATGTTCGCAATTTGCTTTTCTTCCATCCTCCTCCTCCTCCTCCTCCGCCATCAGCACAGTAGGTTTTTGGTCTTATTCAGATGTATTACTTTTAGTGAGAGCACTACAATTGAGCTGAGATTGTGAAGACTTTGAAGACCACTTTTTGACTATGTGATTTTTGTATATTGACAGACTCATTTGACAAGGGTAGTGTGACCCTATGTCCCTCTTGATGTGATACCCTTGTAAACAATGTGGATTGTGGTTGGACTCTAGTGAAAACTCAATAGTCATGTTCTCATTAAATACATTGTTGATTTACATGTTTGTGCTATGATTATGTGGTTGCATGATTATTTGATATGATGATTGCTTATATATATACATATGACCTCTAGACAACTATTTAATTATTTGACGAATAAGACCTGACCTATCCGACCTTCTTCCTAGAAGAAGAATGCCACCGCGAAGGAACACCGATACCAACAACCCTCTGCCTACGATAGAGGTGGAATTACAAGAGCGCATCTCACATGCCATCGCACAGCACGACGCCCTTCGCTCCGAACACAGCGGAGGTACCTCAAGGAATAACCCACCCAAAGATAATGTTTAGTCACCTAAGAAGCATTACAAAACGTTCGGACATTTCCAAGTGTGCTTTGCTGATGCTTTCTGTGAATGATGTTGCTTGTGTTCCAGGCTGCACCTACACGCAGTTTTTGGACTGCAAGCCCTTGAATTCCGATGGCACTGGGGGTGCCGTCGCCTTCGTACGATAGGTGGAAAAGACGGACTCTGTTTTAAGGATGAGTAAATGTGCTCCAGAGCATCAAGTCACATACATTTCTGGACTGTTTTTAGATGGAGCATTGTCATGGTGGAACCTTCAGGTTCCGACGTTGGGTGAGGCGGCTGCGTATGCGTTGACGTGGAATGAACTGAAAGAGCTGATGCGTAAAAAGTATTGTTCTCGGGCAGAAATCCAGAAGTTGGAAACTGAATTCTGGAACTTGAAAATGGAAGGTCCAAAGGTGGCTGAGTATGTGCAGAGATTTCATGATTTGTCCAGAGTTGTCCCTTATTTGGTGGAACCAGAGTTTAAGAGGATAGAACGTTTCATCTGGGGATTGGCCCCTCAGATTCTAAGCACGGTGACAACATCCATGCCTCCAACAATTACCAATGCTATTGACTGAAGTGTGGCGCTCACTGAAGAAGCAGTTAGGTTGGGAAAATTTTCAATATCTGAGAAGAAAAAGGAGACTCATGTGGAGTCATCTGGAGATAACAAGAGAAAGTTCACTAATTTCAAGAAGGGTACTCGGGCGAATAACAACAACAATGCTAAAAAGGGAAGAGGGTACATGGGTACCCTACCTAAGTGCGACAATTGCCAACGTCATCATACCGGGAGATGTAGGTATGGAAAATGTGATAACTGTGGCAAAGTGGGGCATTCTAAGGAGATGTGTTGGCATGGTGCTGGACGTGGAAATAGAGATCAAGGTGGTAATGGAAATCGCGGTGGATATGGGAACCAGGACGGTAGTGGAAATTGTGGAGGAAACAACAACAACAACAACAACTATCAGGGTGGGGATGGTAATGATCAAGGACACGGTCAAGGTTGTTTTAACTGTGGTGACATAGGGCATTTCAGGAAGGATTGCTTTAAAAACAATCAGGCACGTGGAAGAGTGTTCAACATCGGAGTTAGGGAAGCACGCCAGGATCCAAACGTGGTTACCAATACGTTCCCTATTAATCAACGTTATGCATCTGTGCTATTTGATACTGGTGCTGATTTTAGCTTCATATCTCTAGAATTTAAGAACATGCTTGGTTTAGTTGCTAGTAAGTTAGACATCCAATATTCGATATAATTGGCTAACGGGAAGTTAGTAGAGACGAATGAAGTGAATAGAGATAGAGCTTGGTAAGGGAATATCCTGAGGTCTTCCCCGAAGACTTGCCAGGATTACCTCCTCAACGACAAGTCGAATTCCACATTGACTTGGTTCCAGGCGCCGCGCCTGTAGCCAAGGCACCTTATCGACTTACGCCTTCAGAGATGCAAGAGTTATCCATGCAGCATCAGGAGTTACTAGATAAAGGATTCATAAGGCCGAGCTTCTCGCCTTGGGGAGCTCCAGTGTTGTTCTTCAAAAGAAGGATGGTAGCTTTCGAATGTGCATCGACTACCGGGAGCTGAACAAGCTAACCATCAAGAATCGATATCCCTTGCCGAGGATTAATGATTTATTCGACCAACTGCAAGGATCCAACTACTATTCTAAGATTTATCCCCGATCGGGTCATCTTCAGCTGCGGATTCAGGAAGAAAGTTTACCAAAGAACAGTGAGTCAAAAATTTGTTTTTAAACATACGCTAATGTTGTGTTTTATACACGATACACAAAACAGTTACACAAAGAATACAAAACTTTGAGAATTTAGGAAACATGCACTTAGGACCTTCGAGAACTTATGTCGAAGTTCATTAAAGGTTATCACATAAGAACCATGTCTATTAACTCTGGCAAACGCCATTATTCTGTCGTGTATGCTATTTTAGTTAACTGAACAGGTAAACTACTTAAATTCCTTTTATTGAGATTCCCACTTTGGCATCTAGCGAGTAGATTTTTACATCCCTACTCCTCTTAATGGTAGTTGTATCACAACAATTTTCTTCATTAGAGTTAACACCCATTTGTTTCGGTTCTTGATCATTCCATATGTTACACATGCATCGTTTGTTACGCATGTGGCTTCCCCTCGAACGATCGTTTTCATCAAAGTTTCAAATATTATTTCGCTTTATCCAGTTATTGCCTGGTGACTCGGATAATCTTCATTATTGTAAGTGTTGACTCCTTGATATCGAAACAACAAAACCTCCTTCAAATTTCTTTTCCTTCGAGTTACATACATGGTTTATCTTTGTAACCATGCCGAAATTTCCTTTGTCGATACGTGAATTTATTGGAGGATTGCGCCGAAACCAAGTTCAATTGTTTGAACTTGTCCATTACACATATTCAATTCGAGACATCATGTGATGTATTGAAAACATTATATTCAAATTCGTTATAACAAGCGTTTCATTTGTTCTGGGTCGTAGTAGACTTGTTCGGTCTATGACTCCATTAAGTCGTTTGTTGATTTCGACACCTTGTGGTGGTGATTTCACTAAATTGAAGGTTGCGCTAATCTCGTTTACACATCTCACGCACGGATTTAATTATTTATTTATTGACTTGCTCTAAATCCACTCTGATTTATCATATTAAAGCGGTCTTAAAGCAATCGTGTGTTAAGACAATGGTACATAAATTCATTTTATATTCCAGTGTACCTCCTAACGGTTCTTTCATTATCGATCGAATGCCTTGCGATATTTATTGCTTTTTCATCATCGATCGAAAACAGTAGTTCTTTGATGTTCCATATTCAATTGAAAACCCTATGATGTCGTTTGAATCAAGTTTTCAAATTTGCTTCATTATTGAAAACCCTATGATGTCGTTTGAATCAAGTTTTCAAATTTGCTTCATTGCGCTTTCATTTGATTTCAAACACGGTGAACTTGTTCGGTCACCGCTATTATTGAATTATTTCATTCACTACAACAGCTTGTGGCGTCGGTATAAACTTGCAGCTTGTGCTAATCATGGTCAACCATTTCATACGAAACTACGTATACTATTCGTTTGACTCGTCATTTAAACACTTTTAATGCAACTACGAATTAAGACGATGATACACCAGGTTTGGTTGTATTTCAATTCAAGGAATTCTCGCAATTCACTAATGTCAAAACACTAATTTTATTCATTTATATGTTCGAAAGTTGACGGATCATTTTCATGTTACTATTACATTTGAGCTTGCTAATTCTGAGTTCATCTAGTGAATGCTCTTGATTCTAGAACTCATTTGCATATGGTGAACAATCGTTTGGAATTCTATTGGTCGAAAGTCCTCTTTTGTTGAACCCCTGCTAACTAAGTCACACTAGTTAGTATGTCTGTACGTCTCGTTTCCTTTGACATCAAATTCTGAAACACATACCTTTTAACCATTGGGATCTTATTATTGTAATATGTCCTTGGATTCACCTGATTCGAATAAGTCTTGATTCGATTTCGTGGTCATTTGCTTTGGTATTATTCATACCTATCTACGCATAACGTAACTCTAAGGAGTTAACGTAGTCTAAATTTCGAGGACGAAATTTTCTTAATGGGGGGACAATGTGACAACTGTCAAAATTTCATGTATCCGTACATTGATTAAACAACAATTAGTGCCTTAATGACTGCGCTTGATCCAAATTAATGACATGAATGCTTTCTGATTATTGTCATAAACATACAAGTGCATCACATATTGCATGGTTTCATATCATTATTGCATGCAACATTTTATGATTCAAATGACGCACGAAACATAGCTAGCACAGTTATCAGACAAATCAGAAATACTGACGGGAGTTCAGTACTAAGACAGACATGGTATTGAGACACAGAATGAGCCAGAAACCAAGAGTTACACTAGTATGGTGTGTAGGAAACTAAGGACCATAAAACTGCCTTCCCAGTGATAGTTTAAGTGCCGGAAAGTGCCTAAAACTCACATAAACTGCAGAATTCTGCAATTTTCAGCAAAAATCAGCATTTAAACAACTAAATGTTATGCAGAATTATGGTTTAATGGTCCAAAATACTTTCCTAAGTGTTGCAAATCAAAACTGTCACAAAAGGTAACATAAATCACAATAAACTTTGTCGTTTAGCACCTTAACGAACCGGTAACTAACCGAACAACCGGACATTACCCGAAACACCAAATTTTCACTTGAAGCATTGTTTTATCATTTCCGAGCTAGTTATGGTCCCCGAACATCATAACATATCATATAACAACATAACAACTAAATACACTAACTCGACACTTAGGATCTAACTTGATAACTTAACTTACCATTGAAACTCAACTATACCCACCCTATACTTACGGTCATGAAGGTGGGCCACCACCTTGATTTGTTTCAATTATTTTAATATATTATGTTTAATCTTTTGAAGGCATATTACACAATAGATAACAAGAAGTTGGATGATCCAATTTATAAACCATTAGTCCTCATAATTTTTCATTCTCACCAATACATAACACACAAAACTCTCTCTCCCTCCTCCTCCATTCACGGCCGTGAGCAACCACCACCATCACCTACATCTTCACCACATAATCATCCAATCTCTAGTGATCATAAGGTGTAAGGATCTTGTTTAAGGAGCTTGGTGCCATTGAAGCTTAAAGGACCTCTCTCTAGTGCTTTTAACCACCAATATTATCATCTTCGTCTTCTTGAATCTCATCCCTAGCCTTGTGCTAGTAGTAAGGCTCTTCTAATCTCATTTTACTTCTTGTTATGTTGGTTAAAAGATGATATAAGTAACTAATCATGAAGAACATAAAGAATCAAGAACATAATCACTAACATAAAGCTCTAAATCAACATGATCTATGTTGTTTAAGTGTTTGTATGCTTCTTGATTGTTGATTGTTTGTGTTTATGATATTAAACATCATATGAAACTTACTAGATTTTGATTAAACACATGATCTAACAAGATGAAAGGATGATCTTGTGAAAAACCAAGATGGTCATACTTTATGTAAACATGGACTTGAAATATGAAGTTGTTTTCTTGAATAATGATGATCAAAGTATGATATGAATCTTGTAAATTGATGATTTCCAAACTAGTTTTCTCAAGAAACTAAGTTGAATTACAAGATTTACATAAACTTGATTTTTAAAGAAACTAATCACATTTCCAGTGGTTAATCAAGTGTAGAAACATGTTAATAACAAGAAAAATTCAAAAAGAAATGTTTTTAGAAAATCATGTTACAAGTTGTAAAAGTTCAAAATCATCAAGAATATGATTTATAAATAAATAACCACACTTTAAAGGGTAACTAAGCTTACTTAACACCATACTAAGTTACTACAAATATTTATAAATTTTTAAGTTCATGAAGTAGTGTAAAATGCATGATTTTGGCACTTGGTAAGTATTGTTTGATTTGTTGATGATTTGTGATGATTTTTAAAAGAAAATAATATGCTTTGAAAGCATGGAAACCTCCTTTTTTAAGGGGAAACTATGGCAAAATTTTTCTAAAAATTAAACACTTAGAAAAATATTTTTAAACAAGTGTTTACAAGTGTATTTTAACTAGGGCTGTAAACGAACCGAACGAACACGAACGGGGCCTTGTTCGTGTACGTTCGTTAAGGAAATAAATGTGTTCAGGAACGGTTCATGAACACTTACCAAACGAGATTTTTTGTTCGTGTTCGTTCATTAAGGAAATGATCGTGTTCACGAACGGTTCACGAACACAAGTGAACACAGATAAATTTGGCGAACGCGATGAAGTATAAAGGTGGATGGCCCAGAGAGTAGCACTAGAGCTTGAATCCCTTATTGTGGAACGGAGGTAGATCATATTTGTCGATGTAAATAATGAGAAAAGAAAGGGAAATGGTGCATAAACAAGGTGAAAGAGGGTTTCCTAGTTTAATTGTTAGGGTAATGATATAAATAAAAGTTTAATAATATAAAAAGTATAGATAAAAATATATGAAAGTATAAAAATCTTTAATTAAAAGACGAACATACAAACATAAACAAACGCAAATGAACGGATATTCACGAACACCTTACCGAACGTTCACGAACACAATTGAACGAACGAGACCTTTGTTCATGTTCGTTCATTTAACTAATCAAACAGATTTTCTTGTTCATGTTCGTTCGTTTATTAAACAAACGAACATAAACGAACTTCCAGTCGAACGGTTCACAAACTGTTTGCTGAACGTTCGGTTCGTTTACAGCCTTAATTTAACCATAAATTTTCATATAAAAATGGCCATGATTTTTGCTACAAAAATTACAAATATTGGAGGTTGATTTTTTGGTAATTAAAAGTGACTAAATATGTATTTAGGAAAATATATATTTAGATGTCACAATTTGTGTGATTACTTGTACAATATGCGTATTAGTTATATTATTTTAGGACTTGAAATAATATAACCCACCAAAATACCAAGAATTATAATACAAAATATTACCAAAATCCCAAGGAAATAAGTATATAATTATACCCAAAATTGGACAAACCGAACAAGGAATATCACCTCCATAAATATTTCGGAAATTAAATTCATAAGTATATTTTGATAAACGGTATTTTGGAAACCAAGAGAACGAATATATGATTTCTACAAGTAATACAAGAATATATCATATTTTAGTCAAGAAGAAAATATATTATTTTTGAGAAAGGAAAAAATATATGTTTTCTTGAACAATTAGAAAATATAATATTTTTGGAGAGAAACGGATTTATATATATTTTATAAGTTAATCTTGAAAATATATTATTTTAGAGATTTATATGAAAATATAATTATTTTTGCCAAGAAAGAAGTATAGATAATTTTCTATAAATGATTTCTAAAATATATATATTTTTAAGAATATATATTGGTTAACTTTTTTAATAGAAATATTATTCCGAAAAATTTAATACAAGAATTAATTATAAGAATACTTAATAAATACAATAAAATACGTATTCTTGTACGTATAAGCACACACCGGAATACGCCACCAATACTTGGCAAAATACACAAGGTTAAGAATAAATGTATAAGTATACCCATCCTTGGGGAAAATATTCTTAAAGGATTATAAAACAAACAAGTTAAAATATATTATTTTAACAAATATTCCAATAATTAATAAATATAATTTAAGTTAAAATAATTATTAGTTTAACAAATAATTACATACTTTGGAATAATATTATAACAACAAGAAATGTAACTCAAGGATACTAAGTCATAACAAATAAGACCAAACGTCAAGGCATGACCCATCCGTCTAATAAATCATAGCACGCGTGTAGGTAGTCGTGCGACCAAGAAGAAGCTTTGAGTTATACCAAGTTACGAGACGCAAGACTGTGAGTTCATGTCCCCCTTTTCTGTTAACTGTTTTCAGTTTTATAACTTTGAGGGTGAAATACATGTTACAAATATTTCAATGATTACGAACAGTATAGTTAGCTAAGGAATGAACTGTTAGATCATGTGAATGGGTAGGCGATTAACTTAAGACCATTAATCCTTGTATAAGGACCGAGGGGCATGAGTGATAGATCTATTGGGTGTTGCGAGCCCCGCCCATGAGCCCGCTGGTTGGACCATGTGGCGACTATGTCGTTCCCGCCGGATGGCGCGGTATGAAATACGCATAAAAGGATTGAGCCTTCCTACACCGTTGCACACATATTAATGGACTTGCAAACCATTAATTGATCTGTTTCCTTGTTGCTTTCATACCGGTTTACAAATAAATACATACAAATGTTTACAAGGTTATCCGTGCACACATACAAAACACATGAACTCGCTCAACTTTTGTTGATGTTTTCAAACTACATGTATTTCAGGAAATTGAGAATGGATCTGGCGGGCGATCAAGGTTTACAAGTTGTGTCTACAAATAATGATGTCATCCAGTCTTGGAGGGTTTGAAACGTGTATTTTATCTTTGATGGGATACATGGTTCAAAGCCTCGTGTTATCAGTGTCTTTTGGTTAAAGTCCATTACAGAACTTGAAACTTTAGTAGTTCTGTACTTTAAACTTAAAGTCTGTGTTGGTTCTAAAACATTGTTGGTTGTATTATGTTGAAACTCTTTAATGGATGATCATCGTGATTTCTATCATATAGTTGTTTGTTATGATTGGATGCAATGATATTAAGCAAGTCACACGTAACACGCTTCCGCAAAAGTCAGGGTGTGACACTTCTGTTAGATTTCTTATCCGTATTATATTTTACACAATGAATGATAATTTAACATTAAAGTTATCAACTACTATTGGTAACTATTGCCCCCGTACAATAAATTAACACACGAATGAGAAAATATTTATCATAAACATAATCATTTAGAATTTAAAATTGACCCATTTTAAATAGACCCATTTTAAATAGAGTTAAATACTATTTTAGTAATTGTGGTTTGTCTAAAATATATATTTCAGTCCAATAGTTAAGAAAAGAGTATTTTTATGTCACGTGACTTCCGACAAATTTGTTTTACTTTGAGATAAATAATTTTTATACAAATTTATTTTGTTATCTAGTATCAAAATGACAATGGTCAAAATCTATGCATTATTAATGATTGTTTTAGCCTTCGGGGTCTTATGTATATGTCGCGCAATTACATGTCCAATTCGAATTGCATATTTATTTTAGATATTATTAAAGTAAAATATTGTCTAACACACATGTTAGAATTTCTGGTAGGGATGAGCTTGGTACCAATTGGTATCGAAAATACCGGTACTAAGAATCTTCAAAAAAGGATACCGATACTAAGAACGTCAAAAGTCGGCAACGAAAATATTACGATTCGGCAAATTCAGTACCCCGATACCCGGTACCATTTGACATCCCCAATTTATGGGCATGGAACACGTAGTTAGGTATGAGACAAAGAATCAATCACGTGTAGCTCAAGGTTGATTTCCATCAAAATGGATCTAAAATCAGGCCCAACTCCTAAGGGGGACAAGTGTGTGCAGCGAAGAGGTGCGGGGATGGGGTTCACATCGCAGGCACAACGCCGCCAGCCCCCATCGGTGTGCGGTGAATGACAAATATCCAGGAGTAGTCACCGCGTAGGGAAGATGAAAGAGAGGGGGATAATGGTGAGCTCCACTTTTTTTTAACCAATCACACTTTTATCTTTTGTTTCTTTTAAGAAAAAATTGTTTACCATTCCCCATGTGGGGAGCATTGGCGAAGCCACGCCCCCCCACCCCCCCTAATTTTCCCGAAACCGGGGGGGGGGCGTTAACGTATATACCTATACGAAAGTACTATTCATAACACTACGCATCGAAAAGTTCGGGGGGGGGGGGGGGCGGGCGCCCCCCCGGACATACACTATCCTGTGCCCCTAGTGGGGAGCATCCATTATGTTTGAGTATAAAATGGAGAATGGAGATGAGATGATTGGCTAGGTAGAGAGTTTGTCACGTTTGTCACTCCCTGTATGGGGACTGAGTACCCCTTCCACCCTAAGATTCTTAAACCACAAACCGTCCAAACTCTTTCGTGGTTATAGTCACCCAAATGAGCAACACATCAATACAATCTTTATGTATATCAAAATGCAACATAAAATTGCTAAAAGCAAAACACACTTGTTGGGTATACAACATATAATTTCTAAAAGCAAAGTAGATTTGCTGGGTCTTCAAGGTTTTCCCGGATGACTATTTGGTCAAAGTCGGCGTGTTTTGTCAAACAGCCAACCAACTATGAGCTATGTAACTCAGGGTCAAGAAGCCTACCAAAATAGTCAAAATGTCATGTTTCCGGAACAAATTAGTAGAGAGATTAAAAATCATTTAAGATAATGAGTTTTAAAACGACGCACACCTTGAAGCGACATCAAGTAAACATCTCATTGTAAAACCGGAATCACCACTCCAGGTGAGTATTGTTGATTTCTACCAGAGACGAGAGCAGCAAGACATTGAGTTACATTCTGGTTTAATATGTAAACAAGTAGGATATAAATTATAAAGGAAAGTGAAACTAAAAAATGTTCCATAAAAAGATGAAAAACTTTTGAGCCAGATAAAAACCTGCATTTCACCATGGTCGTCACTTTGAAGGACTATATGTACAACTGGATCAAAACAAACTTCGTAAACTGCTTTTACCGCATCGATAGGTGCATTCTAATATATCACAGTGAAAACCATTAAGTGGTAGAAATAAACTATAAAGTTTAAACGTTAAAAAGTGGTAAACCGGCATTTAAATTGTATTTATAACTTGCCTTGAGTAACATTGTCAAAAGATCCAATGAACTAGCAACTAAGCCATCAGCCTGCTATTGAGGCTGAGAAAACAACTCAACTCATGTAAGTAAAATAATTTAAAACTAATTTAGTATGTTTACGAGGGAGTTTGAACAAACGTACTTTGTTGAGGATGTAGGATTAATCTTAATGTTTCCGGTTCGGGTCATGGATACGGGTCAGAAATGGAGCTTCGTAGGTCAAATGGGTTGGATAATTTTAGTTAATTAGTCACATGTTTTATTGTTTTAAATAGAACATGGGTTAGTGTTTGTTAGTTGAGTCAAGTAATGGAGAAGTGGTCATAGTTAGTTAGGTTTTCCTTTATTTATGTTTGCATGAGCTGTATATATATTAAACTTTGAGAATGAATAAAGTGTTGGTATTCAAGCAGTAAAATAAGTTTGGTGTTTGTGAGTTTGTTTTGAGTGTAATTGAAGCTTGAAACCCAACATTTGGTATCAGAGAGGGTGAAGACAGTGTAGCCAGTTTGAGAGTCGGTTTCGAGAAGAGGGGAGCAGCCCTCTAAACTGCGGGGGTGAGAAGATAGAGAGAAAGAGACGGATAGCGATAATGGAAGTTTAAAGAAAGAAAGAAGAGAAACAGGTTCTATGTGAACCGAACATGGTTCTGAGTGAGCCATGTGGAGACGAGATCGAGAGTTGAAAAGAGTTTTAAGTGAACCAAACATGGTTCTGAGTGAGCCGGCAGAGACAATGAAGAAGACATTCTTTGTGATTGCAGAACGGTTCTGTGTGAGCCATAAGAAGAGTTCAGGGGTGAACAAGAAGCCAAGAGAAGAAGGGTTCTACGTGAACAAAAGGAAGAAGACGATCCGTGTGATCAAAACGTACCTACTCTGTGTATCGCAGGCGTGAGAAAGGAGGACCTGATCTTTGTGATCATGAAGATCGAAAACCTTAGTGGTGTTGTGTGAATCGATCAAGAAAAAAGGAGAATCTTAGTGATTCAAGTATCTGTGTGAGAAGTTTGAAGAGATCTGTGTGAATTGAAAAGTGGTGAAGTGTGGATCTGTGTGATCGAAGTAATCTGTGTGGCGAACAACACCTGTGTGGTTCAGCGATTCGAGTCGAGAAAGACATATGTGGTGCGGTTGCGGAGAAGACAACTATTCGAGAAGCGTGTGACTTGTGTTGGGGTTGTGTAACCTAGAAGTAAACCTGTTGTGTGTGGGTGTTGTATGTGTTTTTTATAAAGCAAGAAAAAGAGGGACTGACATTGAGGAAGATAAGGAGTGCGAGGATGTTTGGTTTTTGAGGTTTAAAAGTCAAAGGAATTTTTGGTGGTGAAGAACTGTACGAGGAAAGAGAACAAAAAGGAGGGAATAATAGCAAGAGAAACTTGAAAGAAGTAAGAGCAAGTGAGCAAGAGTGGACTCAAGTCGGATCTTCATGAACCGATTAAAGCATGAAGCAAGTTTAAGCAAGAAACCGGATCTATGCAGTTCGTTTAGTATGACGCAAGGGATCAAGCAAGAAAGAATGAAGAAACATGTCAAGATTAAGGGGGTAAGTGTAGGATTAATCTTGACGTTTCCGGTTCGGGTCATGGATACGGGTCAGAAATGGAGCTTAGTAGGTCAAATGGGTTGGATAATTTTGTTAATTAGTCACATGTTTTATTGTTTTAAATAGAACATGGGTTAGTGTTTGTTAGTTGAGTCAAGTAATGGAGAAGTGGTCATAGTTAGTTAGGTTTTCCTTTATTTACGTTTGCATGAGCTGTATATATATTAAACTTTGAGAATGAATAAAGTGTGGGTATTCAAGCAGTAAAATAAGTTTGGTGTTTGTGAATTTGTTTTGAGTGTAATTGAAGCTTGAAACCCAACAGAGGATCGGCCCCACGTATGGCAAAACACGTGAAACAAGAGGATGAACATATCCAGGAGCATCTTTTATTGCCTATAATGAAAATGGAATTGCTAATGGCATATTGGCATCCCTTGTTTAATAAAGATAAATTGAAAAAATTAACTATTTTATTTAACCAAATTACCTCAAGAACATCAAGTGCGTCAATGCTTATTAATGGGTCTGAAAATGCAAACAAAGCCATCATTATTACCTGCTTAAGGATTTCTGCAAGTGATGAAAACAAAGCCATTATATGAGGCTGTGGTATTATTACCTGTGGGATGTTGCAGGTATTGTAGAGGTCCGACGGTGGATGACGGCGGCGATGATAATGTAATAGTGGCACAGATGATGACACGCAGATGATGATTTTTGGAGATCCGACGATGACCGGTATTAATGAGTGACGATGATGATGTGCAGTGTTCAGTAAAGATGAAGATGAATAGACCACATGGATACGGTGATGATGTGCGATGTTCAGTGAAGATACGATGGATTTCGAATAAGTTCAAACACTTTTGATTCGAAGAGGATCCGAAAAGCTTGTTTCGACTCTGGACTGTGATTCGAATGGAACAGAAGGTATCAATTCGGACGGAAAGATGATTCGAATAAAACAGTGTGATAATTGTGGAACAGCTCTAATTTTTTACCCGTTTTAACAGCTCATGCACTTTTTTGACCCGAACCTGTCCTGACCCGAACCCATTCTCAACCCGAACCAACCCAGACCCGTTTTAACCCGACAAAATTGCCCATTTATGTACAATCTTTTTAAAAAACATTTTTTTAACTAACCTGCCCCGACCCGAAACCCGTTCTGACCCGAACCCGTTTTGAACCAAACCAAAACAACCCTTTTTAATTGACCCGTTTTGACCCGAACCTATTTTAACCCAAACCGGTTATGACTCATGACCCGACCCGACCCAACCGGACCTGTTTGCCAGGTCTAGTTTGCTCCAATAGGTTCCCCAAAGTGACTTCAGATGGCCCCGGAACCTGAGTAAAGATTACCAAACTACACAAGCATTTTAAGTAAACTATAGAAAAATTAACAACTCGAAAGAGATTGTAGTTTAAAATACCTTCTGTGCTAAGGCTGCTATTTTTGTTGTAAGTTGTAACTGTTTACCATTCCACCGGCAAGAATCAAAATATTTCAAAGACAAGATCCTCTTCAAATCAGCGAACAACATGTATGTAGATGCCTCTCAATTCTTTTGGTAGATAAATCAAGCGGGTCAAAATTTCCAATCATGTACATGAGACCACACAAGATCTACCTCCACATATTCAGAATTATAGTAAGGACCACGCCCCACATAGAAAGTAACTACCATCCACACTGACACTGATGCGCGTGTGGTGTGTATATATTTTAGTGTATATTTTAAGCCCTTTCTACACGTTAGTCAAGTTTTAAATTTATAAAACACGATATTATATTAACACCAAACACACATATGGGCAAGTGCATCCATCGTGAGCGTAGTATAGTGTTGGTAAGATACCGAGGTCGTCCAAGGACACAAGAGCTTTTAATACCGGTTTATCCTCAACGTCTAATCAAATCAAAAGTTTAGAAAAATGTTTTAAACTAGAAAATAAAAACTATCTAAAATGCTGAAAAATAAAATAAAAGTAAAAACAGATAGACAAGATGAATCACTTGGATCCGACTCGTGTTTAGTGTAACCTTTGATTATTTCCGCACTTTTGCACTTTTTAAGAGATTATCTTAGTTATTGTAGTAGGACCCTCTTTTGAAGGTGACGTTACCCTCAACCCACTAGTTTGAGTCAGCAAGGATACAATCCTAAAGGGTCGGATTATTGAAAGATAATTAATTAAGTTATTAATGCATAATGTGGTAGGCCCCTCTTTTGAAGGTGACGTTACCCTCGGCTAAGTAGTCTGAGTCAGCAGGGATACAGTCCTAAGTAGCCGGGTTAAAGTTTTAATAGTAGCTTACATATGAGGGGATCAAAGAGTTTGGACCCCCGCCATCCAATACCGGTGGGTATTGAAGGAGGTCCTACTAAATGTGACCCAGGTCCTTGCAGGATCTATACACTGAACAAGGCAAGACTCTTACCAAACCGTTCCCTTAACCCCCGACCAGGTAGCCAACATATCTCCATATAGACCGTGGAGATATGAATGGTGAAAATCTTTTATTTTATATAGACAATAAAATAATGCCAAGACACCACGGACAAACGATAAGGAAGAATCACCTTCAACATAAGAAACTAGTTATTAAAGTCATTAATACATAACCAAATAAAAAGTGTGAAAAGATTAAAAATAAAAATTATTACACTAGACACTTGTCTTCACCAAGTGATGTAAGAGACTTAGGCAAACATGGCCTTTGATTGTCAAGAACTCTTACAATCAATCTTGGATCCCGAGACGACTCACAGACTCTATGATGGATGATGGTGTTGTGATGGTGGTGGGTGAAGTGTGAGAGAGGTGGGGTGCCAAGGGATGCCTTTGAAGTGAACCAAACACCCCTATTTATAGCTTGCACAGAAGCCTGGACACGGCCCCATGTCCACCCTTCTTCTCTTTCTTCATTTATTGAAGTTTGTCTGCATTAGTTGACCACGCCCCCGTGTCCGCTGGGCATGGCCCCGTGTTCAAAAGCGTATCTGTACTATCAAGATTTGCTTGGATTCTGCGAATCTTAGCGTTGACCACGACCCCGTGTTGAGATGGGCACGCCCCCGTGTTGGGAATAGAAGCTTCTACAACTTTGTCTTTTCTGCAGACACCTAAACACGCCCCCATGTCCGCTGGGCATGGGGCCGTGTCCGCTGGGCACGCCCCGTGTTGAGCTGGGCACAACCCCATGCTTAACTGGGCACAGCCCCATGCTCAGCTTTCTTCTTGTTTTTTGTTTTGGGAGATGCTGTCGAGGGGTCGGGCATGCCACGTTTCTTCCCTTTTTTGTATTATTGTTAGATTTAGCTGCATTTTTGCTTCTTTTATTCATTTAAGCTCTTTTAATCCTGAAAATACAAAAGGATGACAAAAACACACTTTTTCCAACATTAGTACTAAAAAGGGTTAGTTTTATGCCACATTTGATGTAATTTATATGTTGCATTTTGCACACATCAAATACCCCCACACTTGAATCTTTTCTTGTCCTCAAGCAAAACTCTTTATAATGTGGCTTACACTCCCAAATGGAATGGGTAGAAGAGAAGGTTTTAGGGCTTGTCATAGAGCGTCGGGATTTCCAAGATTCTTTATTAGGTTTTATTTTTATTTATTTACAATCCTATTCGTCATGATTTATAAAGAACATTACATAAAATAAATTACTTATTAGGGCATAACATGCCTTTTTAAAATTCCATTTATATACAAGTTCACATACCTCACGGGGGATCACTCAACACTTGGCCGAAGATGTATTTTTGTGAAACACTCGAGAGCGGCATGGAACTTACTCCTACCATAAGCTTGCCAAGCAATCAATCCTCCTCCTTTTTAACTATATACCTTTGTAAATATCAAGAGGACTTTTTCGGGGAAGGGTTAGGCTTGGGTTAAAGGTAGGTGGTTGGGTTAGTGGTTAGTAGAAAAGGGTGAAAGGCGTAAAAAGCGTCGGTTTTCGTAAGACTTTTTGTTATTATTTTTTTTTATTTTTTTTAATGAAGCAATTCTTCAAACAAAGTTCTTTTTGATGAACTTGTTTGTTTATTTTTTGGCTTCAACAATTTTTTTTTTATAAGGAATGTCACATGAAAACCAAGCTTTGTACTAAAATAAAGGGTTTAAAATGAAAAAAGGGTTTTGGTGGGTAAAAGGGTGTTTGTTTTGGTTAAGAAATGAAAAGGTTTAGGCTCAAATGGGGTAACTAGGGGGATTTTGGGTAGGTGGTAAAAAAAAGAAAAATAATGGTGTTGAAATAAAAAGGGTTAGTCCTAATGCCTCCATCATTTACTTACTTGGGTTTAAGTTGGTAAGGACCGGGAATGTATCGTCGTGGCAAGTTCTAGAGTTGTAAGAAACCAAGCGGCTATTCACACAAGAAACGAAAAAATGAGCATTTAGTTTAAAGATATGTAATTGTATGCTCAATAAAGGCTCCAAACTCACTTTTGTGGGAATGAGTTTTTTTATGTGATCAAGTATATATAATCAAATTTTAACTAGATTTGTCATGCTGTTTCATAATTTTCTTATGTTGGTTCTTTTTATCACGACGCTATCGGTTGTAAATTTGTAAAAACATAACCTATTTAAAACTTGTAAATCCCAACTTAAACTAAGACAAGTAAAAAAATGAAAAAAAAAATTGATTTTTTTTTTTTGGGGTGATTAGTGGTTCCAATAGAGTTTTGTGTAAGGCTTGTGATTAGGACTTGCAAAATTCATGGTTTTAGCATCCCCACCACACTTAAATTACACATTGTCCTCAATGTGTCCCAAAAATAAGTTTTTTGGTTGATTAAAATGTGTAAAATTGTGTTAAAAACAAGATTTTATGTTACTGGGTAGCTGAACACGGGGTGTGTTGGCTGAGCACGGCCCCGTGGTCAGACTGCCAGTATCAAATTTAAACAGAAGGCTGGGCACGGGGGCGTGTTCAGTGAGCACGGCCCCGTGTCCAGTTACCTGAACTGGGCATTTTCTGCAGAACCTCGGGCACGGGGCGTGTTGGGGTGAGCACGGCCCCGTGCTGAACTTGCTGTAATGAAGAAAAATTGTCGGGAGGCTCTGTTTTTGTGCATGGGGTGTGGGTTCAAGTTTCCCTTAGTAACCTCCACCATTTCGAGTGTGCTTTATTCCTGAAAATTAAAACTAAACTAGAAAACATAAAAGTTAAACTAATCTAAAACTAAGGATAGTTCCGCGGAATGCCTCCGTGGTGCGCCACGTTTATAAGGGTCCTTGGCTAGACCCACCTTATCGGGTGGTTCTGGCTCGTCTTCAATTAAGGGGTCGTCATTGCCAAACGGATATTTCATTGAACGCTCAAGATCGACACTTCTTTTAAATGCCCCTAATTGAATAAATAGATTGTTGTACTTCCGGTTTTTCAAAGCTTCGTGGGTTTTTACAAAAGGTCGTCCCAACACTAGAGGAGCGTCATCAAGGATGACAAAGTCGGTTGGGATTACCATTTGATTTGTTTGGACCAAGACATCCTCAACTACACCGATTGATTTTATTACTTTCCGATTGGATAGAAAAATGGGTATTTGAAGTGGAGAAAAATCACTAATACTTAATTTTTTGAAAATGTAGTTAGGCATTATATTAACGCAAAGATCTTTATCAATTGTGATATTACTAATAAAGGAATTTTGAAAAAAAACATGGAACCGGTGTAATGTTAATTTCAAATGGGTCTTCTTTTATTAGCGAAGTTTGATCATTTGTTAACTTAATGCTTATTGTTTCGTCAATTTTAGTGTTAGTGTTTAACTCTTTTAAAAACTTAGCATGAGTGGGTACTAAACAATGATTTTCAAAGGAAGATGACAAGAGATTAATTTCTTCAAAATTAGACTCTTCTTGAATTTTAACGTTATCGGACTCACCTTTTTCGTTATTTAACTCATGTGTCAGTTTTTCACTTATTTGTTCTTCCATTTTCACGCTTTCAACTATTTCTACTTTATTATTACAAGTTAACTCTTCTCTTGCGCGGGACTCCTCTTCCCTTGCGCGAGATTCTTTTATGTAACTGTAGGATCGTTTTCAGACCCGAACGAGTCGATCAGAAGAGTTTTTCTCAATACGAAAGGCGGAAACAGATGTATTGAGTTCAATTCAGCAAGATATACTAATTAACTATCGATATTATTGATTTGATGACAATTTACAGCGAGACGACACTTCGGCAGCACTTCGTGGCTTCAACCGGAAAAGATTACAACTGATTTCGCTTGAGGAGGTATTTATAGGAGAGCTAATTCCGTTTGAGACTGCTTCAAACGAAATCAGATTCCACATGATACACTTCAAACGGAATTAACATGTTTGATTTCGTTTGAAATGACATGTGTCATTTCAAACGGAATTACCCATAAACACACTTTCTTGATTTTCGTGCCCTGATCTAACATTCTTAATACAAGACTCGATACAAGACGAAGTCGACAGACGCATGCACCAACAGACTCCCCCTCGAATGTTGACGAGTCTTAAGTGTCGAGTCTTTAACATCTTCAGTCTTTATCAGTCTTTGAGCTTCTCTTTTGAAGTATCTGACATTGTAAAGTATCCTCAAATCTCTCTTCTTTCTTTATCAACACCAACAGATAACCTCCTTCTCTCTGGCTCTATCTTCTCTTGATCAGATCTCTTGATTCCTTAAGTTCATCAGTATCAGCAATATCAGAATCAGAACCTAACTCTTGGTCATTCAGACTCCCCCTTTCGATAAGCTGGGATCGCAGTCTGGCTTCCACAGGTTCAAGATCATGTCCTAGCTCACATCCTGCTTTGGATCGAAACCTGGCTTTTTATCTATTTATCTCAAGATCTGTTGTTGACTCTACTTTTCCTACACAAATCTCTACCCAAAAATAAATTTCACAAATTTAAAATTTGACAAATTTACACTCAGCTAACCACATGTAAAATCAATTCTCAAAATGATTTAACATTTATAATCTCTGATGAACCACTTGCAGAAATTATTCAATCAATGTATGATTTTACAATGTTAAACTTTGATGAACTACTTGAAGAAATATCATTTTTCTTTACAAAAACACACTTCCCAAGCCATTTGTTCATCATGTTTAGCACTTGGAATTTTGAAAATCAGCTCTCCAACACCAGTTGTCAAAAATCTTTTTGTATTTTTCAAAATTTAAGCTAAAACACACTGAAAATCTTTTTGAATTTTTGAAGTTAAGAAATGCAGTAAAAAAATATTTACAGACAATGTTTTTGTGAGTTTGTGTAAGAGGATCATATCAGTTTTTGACAAGTCACAAGTACCGTTGAGCTTAGTTACACATTAAGAATTAAACAATTCACTTAGATTGTCGATATACTGATCCACTTAAATTCTCACACAAATTTCAACTGATTCAGGATATGAATTAGATGTATTAAGGACTTAAACTCATTCATATGTCCCACCTCATGAATATACTCCCGTATCCAGATCCCAATATTCAGTCTTACAGGTGAATATACCACAAATGATATCTGTAAGGAGTTAAATGCGAGGACCGTGAGAGCTCAGGTCAGAACTTCCGTTCAGCAGAGAGATGACGGCTTCGACTTTTGGTGGGTCCCCTTTAGAGGATCTTTTTTACAACAACACATGATTAGCATTTTTCAAAGTTTCATCATTTTTATGCTGAGGGCAGGCTTTTATTTCAAGCAAGCGTAAAGTATTCTCCGGGGACTAGGCCATTGCTTCCGCAAAATCAAAAGTCCCGGGATAATACCCCAGATATCACTGAGCATAAAGACCTAGTATCTCAGAAAGAGGGATCCTTCAAACGAAATTTCAGGGGTTACCTATATATCCAAGTAGTGTTCCCCATGAAATAAGCAAGTTTGAATTTAGGTTTATATCCCGAAAAAGCTTACTAAATGTGTAAAAACCTATCGGCATATCATCAGTGAGACCGTTTAACGCTATTTAAACATTACATTTCTTTAGCATACTGTAAATGTCTACTGATGTACTATCATTTCCTCTTTTTCACAACAAACCTCATTTTTGATTTTATCATGTTTTTGTATTTTTCAAATTTTCTAATGTTTTTGGATTTTCAGAAAATTCTTACTCCCCCTAAAATTCAAACACATTTAAAGGAAATTTAAAAACAAACTATACAAATAAGGTGACAACAGATATCGAATCGCTTCAAATCGCCATCCACTTGGCATAAACAATCAGAACTCCCCTTACAACAAACTATTTTCCCATTGTGATTTCAAAACACTTAAGTTTGTTTTAATCAAATGGTTTTTCCAGAAAAATAAGTTTTTTTTTTTTATTTTACTACTTGTAAAGTTGGGTTTTCATCACATTGTTTTTTCAAAATACCACTTGAAAAATTTAACAATTTTAGATTTTATCAACAAGTATCACTTGTAGAAAATCAAGTACAATTTAATGTCCCTGATTTACCACTTGTAAGTCGAAATCACTTTCGTGAATTTCTCAAGAAATATGCCGATTCCTGCTCCACTCTTACCAATCTGGGAGCTCCGGCAAGTCCAGATTTTTACTGATCATAATAAGTTCCATCTCTGTCACAAACCTTAGATGAAACACCCTTACCTGGTTTCTTCATTTTCTTTTCATAAAATTCTTTAACTCCTTTGACCTTCCTGTCACCATTTTTCCAAAAATATGTTTCACTTTGGAATTAAACACCTTTTCAACATCAAATTCTTTCTTTTCAGAATAGAATTGATTTGAAATCTCAACCTTACCGACTTTTTGTTTAAAGTTTTCAGCCTTCAATGGTGGAAAATTGACATCATCCATTGGAGGAACTGAATTCTCATTTTTAACCCCAATTTGTGGCTCATCTGACTTTGTGGAATCAGATTCATCGCCAGACAATAGCTCCTCTAATTTTGACGAATCAGAATCATTGCTAGAACTATCATCAGATTTCTTAACAACCCATTTTTGGTTGTCAAGATTTGCCCTTCTCTTGTAAAACCTGTTCGAACATTCACCAATTTCAAATTTTGAATTTTTGAAAAGTTTAGTTCTCTCAATTGGTGGTTCAAACACAACCTCTTTATCTTTCAGTTTAGAAACTCCCTGTTTAGTTTGATTTGCCTGTGAACATTTCATGGCAATATGACCACTTTTTCCACATTTGAAACAGGTTCTAGTTTCCTTATTCTGATCAACAGTCTGCATCTCTTCTTGCTTCTTCGCAAGGAAATCTCTGTTCGACTGTTTTCTATATAATTTTTCTTTTTCTTCTTCAGAAGATGTACCTGAAACAAATATCATTTTTGATTTAAAATCTCGAACATATTTTTCATTTTTATGATTTTCTGTTGGAATAAAACCTAATCCTTTCTTTTTGTAATTACCGTTATGATTTGGTTTCTTTTGAAAACCATAACCAGAACTGTAACCCTTTTTCTTGTTTAAACGTTGTTGAACTCTTGAGGTGTAAGGTCTTGGTTTTTCAGAAAGATTTACATCTTTTATTTCAGAAATATTAATTTCTGTTAGTTTGAAAACCTTTTTAATCATTTCCGTTTTAACACCTCTTATTGGAAATTCCTCATCAGAATATAATTTGTCAGAATCATTCAAAGTATAAGCCACTTTAAATGTCTCATCATTCAAATTAGATTTTGATAACAGGAATTCTTTATTGTAAACTCTTTTGCCCTGTTTGACGGTTTGACTCGGAGTGCTGGACTCAGACTTTGACTCTGACATAGACTCCAACTTTGATTCCTCAGTTTCATCGTTATCTAACACATGATCCACGACTTTCTTCATCAATTGAGATTGTTGATCAGTGTCAGACGATGTAAACGTAACATCAATATTTTCTGGCAGGTTAACTGAAAACTCCGACTCCCACTGTAAATTTGTTGCCTTTTCAACTCTTTCTGAATTTGGATTTCTCGAAGAATATCCATTTTCAAGCGGGGGTGGACACTTGTTGTAACTGACACCTTGTTTCTTACCAGATGTTTTTACTTCAGTATCCTTCTTCTTTTCTTTCTTCTTTTTAGAAGTCTTTTCTTCAGATACCTTCTGTTCTTCAGTTACTTCATCATCTTAAAAAACCTTCATGCCTTCCACAGTAGGATAGATCCTGTCAATGACATAAGAAGTACATGAGTAACTTTTCAACAAACGATTAACTCTTTCAGTTTCAATTCTTTGTGTTTCCAGATTCTGTTCCAGCACAACACACTTCTCGATGTAATTGTTAACAACTTTCTGCTTCGTCATGAAAGCTCCTTGAAGTGTTTTCATTGCTGTTGCTTGTTCTTCACTGGATTGATTGTATTGATTCATTGCTTTGTTCAGAAAATCATATGATTCTTTCAGCCTGTTCATGTTGTTAATCAATTCATTGTTTTTCTTCTTTATAATCTCACAATTTTCACAAATCACCGGAACATTTTTAGCTTCAGCTTCTGCATCAACTTTGAAAATTGGAATTTCTTTTACTTTCCTTTTGATCACTGGAGCTTCTTCATCATCACTGCTGACTGGTGTTTTGACCTTTTTCTTTTTCTTTTTAGCTTTTTCATCTTCACTATCACTTTCTGCCATCATTTTCAAATGAGCTGCCATTCTTCTTGCATAATAATCATTATCATCATAACTATCTTCTTCGACTCGAGCAACAAACACTTTGTGATTTGAAGTTTTATTTGGATCATAATCATCCCAATTGAAATTTACCCAGCTAAAACCTTCTAGTAACTTCTCATCATCTTGATTTATCAGACATGCTTTACTGTCAGCTGAAATATATTTGTCCCAGCTGAAATTTTCTTGATTCACCTAACATGCTCTCTTAGATGATTCTTCAATCTCCTTCCTGCCATGAGCAGTTTGCATCTGTTGTTGATGTGGCTGTTGAGCAACTTGATGATAAATCGATTTCCGATAGTAATCATTGTTGTTGAACGGATTTTGAGCTCCACTTGCTTCGCGATTAGTGCACTCCCTCTTGAAGTGTCCTTTTTCCCTGCAACGAAAACAAGTAACTTTAGATTTATCAAAACCTAAATTAGAAACACATGCATCACGGAAGTCATCTCTTCCTGTGATCTGTTTGAATTTCTCAGCTCGTCTCAATACACTAGTCAAACACCATTTTATATCCATCAATTCCATCTCTTCAGCATCAATCTGATCGTAATCCTCTTTGGTCAACATTGGATTCCCGATCCTTCCTGCTACTAAACTTCCATAGGACTCCAAAAAAGTTCCCAATAAAGACATATGACTTTTTGCAACTTCTTCAGAATAATTCTGATCATTTTCAAGATTCAATACAATATTGCATTGTAGCTTCTTGCCATTCTTGGTTGCTGACATGTTCGGATCAAAAGATGGATATGATGAAAAACTTGTGTTGTTGTTTGATCCTTTGGATGAACTTCCTGATGAACTCTTTGCATTGAATGCAGTCTCAACCTTTGGTGACATGTTGGTAGTTTTGTCATTCAACCCTGCTTTGTAATAAAGCCCAATGTCTTGTTCACCATCGAAGTCTTTCATTCTTGAAATCTTTCTCTTTTCCATCTCCTGAGCCTCAATTTTTTCAATGAACTTGCTCAGTGTTAGACTGCTAAACCCTTTTTTGTTCCTTAGCATCATGAGATATGTGCCCCAAGTCTCGTGTGGTAATGCATCAGCTAGTTTTTCAGTCAATTCCTCATTATCTTTATTGATGCTCAATCTCTTCATGTTTGCTAATAGATTGCAATATCTTTCTATGATCTGCTTTGTGTTTTCATTCTTTAAACCACGAAATAAGTCGAATTCTTTTTTCAAAAGCGATTTTTTGTTCTTGACCATCTCTTGGCTTCCAACAAACTTCGATCTTAAAGCTTTCCAGATTGAGTAAGCACTTCCATTATGTTGCAATAAAACAAAAATATCTTCTTTCACAGCTTGTTGTAAAAGACTTAACATCATTTTTTCATTTTTGTATTTCCTTTTATCATCAGCACTCATATCTTTAATTGCAACCTCCTCTTCGTCATCATTCGTTGGTCTAACATATTTTGTCTCACCACATTCCCAAGCATCCAAATAATTTGCTTGAACCCAGTTTTCAAAACGTCCTTCCCAACCTTTATACTCCTCAATGTTCATGAGCTTAGGCGGTTTTTGCATAGTTCCCGTTTCATTTTCCAACATTGTCTGCTGAGTAATAGTAATCGGGGTAGCAAAAGCGTTATAAAATTCCTCTTCCATGTTTCGGTTTTCAAGAAATTCACAATCAGTCAGTTTCAAACGGAATTATCTTTCAAACGAGATTCCTTTCAAATGGAATCAACACTTTCAAACGAAATTCCTTTTCAAACGGAATATCCTATCAAACGGAATACCTAATTTCGTTTGAACTAACTCCCTTTCAAACGGAATACCTAATATCGTTTGAAATTCTCAAACGGAATAACAGTTTGGAGCAGAATAGTGATTTCAAACGGAATCACTCAAACGGAATTATCTGTTTCAAACGGAATCAACCAACTTTTCAAACGAAATACCAGTTTCAAGCAGAATTAACAGACTAATTCCGTATGAAGTGCTGCTGACATCATCATCTCGAGCTGATTTAGAAACGGAATTACCAATTTTATCAGTTTTAGATCGAATTTAAGTCTGAAATTTTCAAAGCTTTGTTAAAACACTGATGCGCACATAATGTGTGAAAATTAGCCGATGTTAACCGTGAAAAGTTGTAAATTTTGAAAAAGAAGGTGTAGAAATCAGAAATTGCAGCTGAATTGGTAAGAACTCTTCCTCCTGAGCTCTGATACCACTTGTAGGATTGTTTTCAGACCCGAACGAGTCGATCAGAAGAGTTTTTCTCAATACGAAAGGCGGAAACAGACGTATTGAGTTCAATTCAGCAAGTTATACTAATTAACTGTCGATATTATTGATTTGATGACAATTTACAGCGAGACAACACTTCGGCAGCACTTCGTGGCTTCAACCGGAAAAGATTACAACTGATTTCGCTTGAGGAGGTATTTATAGGAGAGCTAATTTCGTTTGAGACTGCTTCAAACAAAATCAGATTCCGCATGATACACTTTAAACGGAATTAACATGTTTGATTTCGTTTGAAATGACATGTGTCATTTCAAACAGAATTACCCATAAACACACTTTCTTGATTTTCGTACCCTGATCTAACATTCTTAATACAAGACTCGATACAAGACGAAGTCGACAGACGCATGCACCAACAGTAACGCTCAATTGTTTTAAGGTGTTCTAATATCTTTTCGTTTACTTCGGCGGTAGAGTAAGGATCGGGATCCTCAAAGCTTGAATCTGGATGTTCAATCCTTTGTTCTTCATAATACTCATAGGAAGTAGATGGTTCACACCATTGTTCTTCATTGTAAGTATATGATGGATAAGGGTCGTAATTTTGTTCTTCATAATACTCATATGAGGTGGGTTGTTCACGCCATGGTTCCTCATAATAAGTATACGAAGGTGGTGGCTCATATCTTGGTTCCTCAAAGTATGAGTATGAGGGAGAAGGTTCGTACCTTTGGTCTTCATATGATGTGTATGAAGTTGATGGCTCGTACCTGGGATCCTCATAGTAGGTGTATGAAGTGGATGGTTGAAATAAGTCACAATATTGTACCGAGTGCGGGTTTCCACAATTAGTGTAATAATTTTCCCTATAATCATCCTCCTCATAGGTGTAGTTGTAACCTCCTGAGTATCGATCCATAAGAATCACTCAGCAGACCACAACAAAGTCTCGAGACCAGAAAACAAAAATAAAAACGGAAACAGAGGCTGGACATGGACCCGTGTTCAGTGGACACGGCCCCGTGTTCAGGATCTGTATCTGGGTGTTTTAATTAAAGTTACTGATTTCGTTGAGCACGGGGCGTGTTCAGTGAGCACGGCCCTGTGTTCAGGTTATTGTAAATGAAAATCTAACTAAAATGTAAAAAAATGCACGCGTTTTTTAAAAAGGTTTTGAAAAACTGATTAGGCCGTCGATTTTAAGCTTTCTTAAAATCTTTGTGTCCCCGGCAACGGCGCCAAAAACTTGATGCGCGTGTGGTGTGTATATATTTTAGTGTATATTTTAAGCCCTTTTTATACGTTAGTCATGTTTTAAATTTATAAAACACGATATTATACTAACACCAAACACACATATGGGCAAGTGCACCCATCGTGAGCGTAGTATAGTGTTAGTAAGATATCGAGGTCGTCGAAGGACACAAGAGCTTTTAATATCGGTTTATCCTCAACGTCTAATCAAATCAAAAGTTTAGAAAAATGTTTTAAACTAGAAAATAAAAACTATCTAAAATGATGAAAAATAAAATAAAAGTAAAAACAGATAGACAAGATGAATCACTTGGATCCGACTCGTGTTTAGTGTAACCTTTGATTATTTCCGCACTTTTGCACTTTTTAAGAGATTATCTTAGTTATTGTAGTAGGCCCCTCTTTTGAAGGTGACGTTACCCTCAACCCACTAGTTTGAGTCAGTAAGGATACAATCCTAAAGGGTCGGATTATTGAAAGATAATTAATTAAGTTATTAATGCATAATGTGGTAGGCCCCTCTTTTGAAGGTGGCGTTACCCTCGGCTAAGTAGTCTGAGTCAGCAGGGATACAGTCCTAAGTAGTCGGGTTAAAGTTTTAATAGTAGCTTACACATGAGGGGATCAAAGAGTTTGGACCCCCGCCATCCAATACCGGTGGGTATTGAAGGAGGACCTACTAAATTTGACCCAGGTCCTTGCAGGATCTATACACTAAACAAGGCAAGACTCTTACCAAACCTTTCCCTTGACCCCCGACCAGGTAGCCAACATATCTCCATATAGACCGTGGAGATATGAATGGTGAAAATCTTTTATTTTATATAGACAGTAAAATAATGCCAAGGCACCACAGACAAACGATAAGTAAGAATCACCTTCAACATAAGAAACTAGTTATTAAAGTCATTAATACATAACCAAATAAAAAGTGCGAAAAGATTAAAAATAAAAAGTATTACACTAGACACTTGTCTTCACCAAGTGATGTAAGAGACTTAGGCAAACATGGCCTTTGATTGTCAAGAACTCTTACGATCAATCTTAGACCCCGAGATGACTCACACAGTCTATGATGGATGATGGATGAAGGTGGTGGATGATGGTGTTGTGATGGTGGTGGGTGGTGGGTGAAGTGTGAGAGAGGTGGTGTGCCAAGGGATGCCTTTGAAGTGAACCAAGCACCCCTATTTATAGCCTGCACAGAAGCCTGGACACGGTGTGTCCACCCTTCTTCTCTTTCTTCATTTATTGTAGTTTGTCTGCATTAGTTGACCACGCCCCAGTGTCCGCTGGGCAAGACCCTGTGTGCAGAAGCGTATCTATACTATCAAGATTTGCTTGGATTCCGCGAATCTTAGCGTTGACCACGGCCCCGTGTTGAGCTGGGCACGCCCCCGTGTTGGGAATAGAAGCTTCTACAACTTTGTCATTTCTGCAGACACCTGAACACGCCCCCGTGTCCGCTGGGCACGCCCCGTGTTGAGCTGGGCACAGCCCCATGCTCAGCTTTCTTCTTGTTTTTTGTTTTGGGAGATGCTGTCGAGGGGTTGGGCATGCCACATTTCTTCCCTTTTTTTGTATTATTGTTAGATTTAGCTGCATTTTTGCTTCTTTTGTTCATTTAACCTATTTTAATCCTGAAAATACAAAAGGAAGACAAAAACACACTTTTCCAACATTAGTACTAAAAAAGGGTTAGTTTGATGCCACATTTGATGTAATTTATATGTTGCATTTTGCGCACATCAACACCAAGTAAATACGATTATAAAACCATGAGCTTTAAAATGATGCACCTTTCTGAATAAAGAAATTTAGCATGCAATATACATTTGAGCATGCTTTTGGGCTGACTCTTCAAAACGTTTGACCCATTCCCTTCTTAGCCAAATTAACCCACTTTCACATAAACTGGTTCAAATGGTCCCCTCTAGAAGCCATCAATTAATCAGTTACCGAATTGGTTGTTTAACATTTATCATTTTCTTTTTTTTATTTCAGGGATATAAAGCTAAATGTATAATTTGCATTCGTGAAAATTTCTTTATCAAATTTTTATTTACTTGTTACAAAATAATTCTTCAAAATCGAAAAAAAAACACCAAGAAAAGATGAATCTACTTACAACTAATTCGCTACATGTAGACCAGCTGTCATCAGAACCCATCAGGAGACTCTTCAAGAGCAAGAGACTGTAATAAATAAATCGAGCATTAATCCTAGACAAAAGGCACCCGCTTTATTGTAAGACCCTAAGTACATTTATGCGATTTTCATAGAGTTTTTGACTATAATTATTTACTTATGTTTACACATACATTACAAAATGTGCATTTCTTAAAAACTGTTAAGAAATAACACAATTTAACATTTCATAAAACATTCGCCGTTTAAAAACGTGACCACGAATCATTTCGCGGAAGCTTGAATCTTGATTGTGTCGGTTCTTTATCGAGCTTGATCGTCCCCCGGTACTGCATATTAAACCTACAATTCATAAAAACATGAACTTTTTTTAGTGGTATGATGTTTAAAACGAGTCTAAACGAGTTCGCAACGCAAAACAACCAATACAGCAACGTCAGCTGAGTTTGATGCCTGTCGTGTGCCGCGAAGGGATTCGACACACTTGTCGCGTGCCGCAACCACAAAGTTTGTGGCCGTCGCATTCCGCGAGGCCTTTGTTTCGACAGAAAGATTGCAGCCAGATGCTGCATTTTCCAGCCAAACCCATTTTTATGAAAACGAGCATAACTTGCTCATTTTTTTTATCCGATTGGACTCACGTTTCTTCCTACGTGATCGTAATTTAATTCTCCATCATATGCAGTTAACATCCTACATCCGGATTAACAAAATTTTAGACTTTTAAGCCTTCGGCTTAAAATGCAGATACAAACTTTTGACCCGTTTATGTATTAATCAAACAAACATGTTGTTTGATCCCAATTTCTCATGAACCTTATATTTTCGATATTTTCTATCATATTAGGTTCAAATCCTGGGTTTATATACATTCTTAAAGCCGTTTTAAATAAAATGCCTATTTTGACTCGTTAAGGGTGTTTAAGCATTTTTCCGCATAATTCGTGCTCCATTACTTCCTAGCATCTTATTTCCACATTACTTATCAATCGATCTTCCACCACCACTATAATTGTGGCGGATTTAATGTTGGGATTTATATAATCCGAGTTTTACCCCTTGGATCATTATTTTACGGAAAAGACTCCTATAGAGTCATTTGACCAAAGATTTATATCTTTCACTTTTCATACTTGTTCTAAGTATTTATTTAATCATAAAACTCGTTTACAAACAACCGTTAAAGGTCGTTTGCACAATTTAGCATTACAAGGGTGTTTTGGTCTATTTTAGCCTTTCATTTATGACGAAGGACTTTTGAAAGCATGTTTACCCAAAATCCCTCTTTTTAGCTATGATTTGGTTTGAAAAGTCATTATGTTTTCAAATCACAATGACCATCATTTGAATCATTCGGTTTACTCATTAAAGTAACCAAAATGTCTATTTTGACTTTATTTAACTCTCAATGAACCTTTCGTTCTAAATGAGTAGTTAACCTAGTACACATACCTGGCTCGGATCATTACATTGACCCATTTCAATACCTTGCCTTAATAGTCGCTAAGTAATAGCGATGCAAATATCCATTCAAAATTTATTCTTAAAATCATACCACTCGATAAACCATTATTTGATATTGTCAAAGGGTGATTTTTTCACCTTTTGACACGTTTGGTCTAAATGACCGTGGATCTTTGCGAGATGGATTTATTATCATCCCGTCTTCATGACTCGCACCAGTTTACACCGTACGGTCATTTCACTTATAAACCAATTTCTTAACTCTTTTAACCCATTATGGCTTACGCCATAAAGTGTCTTTAAAAAACTAACGGTTATCGTCAACGTGTGATCGAATTACCGTTTTACCCTTATTATTTATGTTGGTTTACCCTATAAGGTAACCACTCGAAACTCATTATTTATTAGTCATTGCATGACTAAATAATCATATTAGCTCTTTTTAACCATTCAACATGGTTTATCATTATTGTCTTTTGTTCCGAACCGCACATGTCGTGTCGTGTCGGAACATCATAATTCAACAAGACGTTATATTATTCATAACCTATAAAACCAATAGGTATTAAATAAAAGGTGTAAGCTTTACTAACGTAGCATCCTTATTATGCTTTTCCTTTCTTCCTGATTTGTCTGACCCGCTTCCTTCCCAAGCTTTCATCTAGCTTGTCAAGCGTCAAACTATCATTGTAGTTTGTAAGATTGTTAGACTAGTCATAATCATTCACGACTATTCCATCCTACAATCTTTATGTCAAAGTTATCATTCGATCATATAAAAGGTCATTTTGACTTTAAAAAGTCAAACTGCCTATTGACAAAAGTAATTACACGATGTAGCTTAACTACTCGTTTTGTTACTTTGCCACTATACGGTAAGCGTCCTTATTATGCTACCATTTTAACTACTTATGAAATCAAGTTATTATAATTGAATTTCATTCAATTAGCACATGATGATATCAAACATCATTTTGATCATAATATATCATCATTTTCATTTCATCATACTAATCCATTTCCTAGCAAGTATGATCATATACTCAAACACACAATTTGTTCAAGTATTTCCTGATTACTATCAGATATGATGATTCTAATCATAATTATATCATCAAATTCATCATATGATTAATACCCACTTATCCTAGTGTGGTAATTCATCAAATCATTCAATTCATAGCATCATATGGATAATTTTCACTTAGGGTTTTGTTCCTAAGCAAGTATACATCACTAATTCAATCATAGCTTCAATAATTCATTCATAATTTGCGATTATGATGATTATTCAAATTTCAGTGTCACACCCTGACTTTTGCGGAAGCGTATGATGTGTGACTGGTTTAATATCATTGCATTCAATCATAATAAACAACTACATGATCAAAACGATGTTCATCTATTCATAAAATTTGAGTATTACAAACACCGGTTATTTAGTTTTAAAACATAACCTTCGACAAGGTTACAAACCAACAAAAGTGGATGACATCTAAACTTGAAGTCTACTTCTAGAAACAACACCCGCGCCCAAGATCCAACCTGTCACCTGAAATACATGTAATTTTGGAAAATATCAACAAAAGTTGAGCGAGTTCATGCGTTTTGCGTGAGTACTGGTAAACTTGTAAACCTTTGAGAGACTCCTTTGAAAACAGGTATGAAAAGCGTGTATGAACATACCAAGTAAATGTTTACAAGGACATTAAGGCATGTGAGGACATAGGGAGCACTCGAAATGAGTAGGCTTATACACTTGTCGATTTTCCCTCGACTATATCGATTTCCCTCGACTATGTCGAATTTCCCTTCGACTATGTCGATTTCCCTCGACTATGTCGATTTCCCTCGACTATGTCGATTTCCCTCGACTGGGACACCGAAGCACTCAAGTGATCACATGAGGACCATGAGTGGGGCTCGATCGTACCCGTTAGATCTAACCTTCGTCCCTAATTAAGTATTAATGGCATTTCAATATTTAGTCTATGCTCACATGATCTAGTAGTTCATTTCATAGGCAATTCATACCGTTTAAGTATTCATAACATCTATTCCACCCCCGAGAGTTATAAAACTGAAAACAGTTAAAGAAAAAGGGGAGCATGAACTCACTGTTTTGCGTCTTCGATACTCGTAACTCAAATCTCCTCAGCAAACACGACTCCCTACAATGTACTAGGGTCTATTAGACGAATGGGCCGTGCCTTGCCTTAGTATTTACGTTTTTGAGTTACGTTTCTTTTATGTCTCCAATATTATTCCAAGTTATAATTCCTTGTTAAAATAATAATTATTTTAACCTTAAATTATATTTAATTTTGGAATAATAGTTAAAAAATATTTTCGTGACAATACTTCTCAAGTATTTATTTTCGTATTTCCTTCCCAAGGATGGGGGTATCTCATACATGTGTATTTGTATTCTCGTATTTGTAGTTTCCAAAATAAAATATTTTCCCAAAAATCATATATCTTCCAAATATTCCACGAAAATATATTTTTACTTCCAAAAATAATATATTTTCTCCTTTTCGAAGATATGATATACTTTGTAATAATAATGAAAATCATATTTTCATTTGTTGTATCCAAAATAATATTTACCGAAAATATATTTATAACGGTATTTTCCGGAATATTTTGTAAGTTACGTTCTTGCGTTCGATTTCACAATATTAAGTGTGTAACTTATACATTTATTCCTTGTGATTTTTGGTATTATTTTGGATTGTAAATTCTTGGTATTTTGTTAAGTTATATTACTTTAAATCCTAAAATAATATAACTAATGCACAAAGTATACAATTATTCACAAAAGTGTCTTTAATATATATATATATATATATATATATATATATATATATATATATATATTCTAAATATATATTTACCCATTTTTATTTATAGAAACCAACCTCCAATATTTGTATTTTTGTTACAAAATCTATGCAAAGTTTATATTGAAAACCATAGTTAAAACACTCTTGTAAGTATTTGTTTAGAAAGTATTTTTCTAAGTGTTTATATTTTTAGAAAATTTTTCCATAGTTTCCCCTAAAAATGGAGGTGTCCATGCTATCAAAGCATATCATTTTCTTTTCAAAATCATCACAAACAATCAACAATTAATCTACACTCACCAAGTGCTAAAACAAAGCTATCTACATAATGATCATGAACTTGAGTTTTCATAAAAACTTGTAGTAACTTGGTAGTGTGTTTAGTGGGTTTAGTTACCCTTTAAAGTGTGTTTATTTCTTTAAAAATCTCATTCTTGAAAGATTTAGGTGTTTACAACTTACTAGATGATTTTTTCCAAAAATCATTCTTTTGTATTTTTCTTGCAAACAATGTATTCTTATACTTGTTTCAACACTAGAAACATGATTAGTTTCTTTAAAAACAATATTTATGTAAATCTTGTTATTTAATTTGGTTTCTTTGGAAAACTATTTTAGAAATCATACAATCACAAGACTTGTATTTTATTTAAATCATCATCACATGAAAACAACTTTTATTATTCGAGTTCATGTAAACATAAGGCATGATGATCTTGGTCTTTCACAAGATCATCACCTTAACTTACTAGATCATGTGTTTAATCACAATCTAGTAGGTTTCTTATGGTGTCTAACATCACTAACATAAATCATCAATCATCAAGAAGCAAAACATCACTAAACAACAAGTATTCATATGTTTATAAGCTTATGTTAGAGTTTCATGAATATGTTCTTTAGTGTTCTTTATGTTTAACAATGTTCTTTAGTGTTCTTTGTAAGAATTGTTAGCTCTTAGACTGAGTAGGGATACCTGGTGTAATATGTCCATCTCCTCTAGGTCAGTTGGGTCTATGCACTTAAGATCATCTAGTACAAACGAGATATTATCTGTGACATGAGTACCATCATTTGCTGCAAATAAATTTTTGAATGTTGATCAAAGTTGATTCCTATTGATGTGTCAATAAAATGATCAAAACTCTGATCATTTCCCATTCCAGAGGATGATCCATCCAGACTCAAAAGTGTTGTGTTACCGAAAACGTAACTGTTAGACTCCTTTCCAGTTTCCCGGAGCTTTTTCTTTTGGACAAACTCCCTCTCAAAGGTTAAGAGCTTTCCATGGAGCTGGGTCAGGCTCATGTCCTTGAAATCTGGGGATGTTCTCATCACTATAGCAATAGTGTCCCATTTTTCAGGCAATGATCTTAGAAATATTTTACTTAAAGTGGTTTTAGTAAATTCCCTGTTAACAAACTTTAATTCATTAATAAGACATGAAAATTGTTCAAACTGCTTAGTCAGGGTCTCCCTATTGACATGGCTGAATGCTTCATATTGCTGGTTAAGGATTTCTCGAGTGTTCTCGATAACAACTTCCGTCCCACCAAATTGTTCCTTCAGTGCATCCGATAACTCTTTGGCACTGTTACAATGCAACAGGCCAACATAGATATTATTTGGCAGAGCCATAGCCACGATACTGAAGGTTTTCGCATCTAACTCGAATATTTGATAATCTTGCTCAGAATATTTCTCCTGCTTATTTGGCTTAAATACATTTGGTTTTTCGGCATTTGGTACCATTGGAATATGAGGTCTGAAGACGACATACTTCCAACACCGTGTATTTTGTTGAGCAAGTATATGCCCCATCATACATTCCTAGATGTTAAAATATGATCTGACAATTATAAGTGGTTTATTAATGAAGCCGGTGTTGTGTGGATCATTCTGTGTCATTTTCTCTAGTTCCTTTTCATAAAAACAGAGTATGTGAAAGACACTTGATTAGTTTTTAACTATACAACTCTGAGCTAAGAAATGTATTAGATCTTTGTTGAGCCGATCTTTGATTGTTAAACTGATTGTGAAATCGAGTTTAACATCACAATCAGTTTAACATGACCAAGCTCTGATACCAATTGTTAGTTCTGAGTTTGATACTTGCAAACAAATATTGATTATCACAATAGAATTTACAAGTAGAAAGTCATTATCAGTGATTGCTTTTCTTTAATCATAAAGATTCAAATGTTTTACAATTTAATTGACTCTACAGACTCCCCTAAGCTGATCAAGTAACAAAACAGTTCGTACAAGAGAAAAGGTGATGTGTGTGATAATAGATCACTAACAATTGTGATCTATTTATACTAAGTACGAAAGCTCTGTTTGGTGAATGGCTGATATCACCCTGATAGTGACATCTAACATTCCTGACAGAAAAGATTCCACAGATGTTGCAAACATCTGTGCAAATCCTATCATCTGTTTTAACTAGTCTAAACACTGATAAGATAAGTACTTTTACATTGGGAAACCACTGCCTATGCTATCCTCTATTACAATTATCCAAATATCTGTTTGGCCATACAAGTGTTTCGTCTTCTTAATCAGACCTTTGACTTCAACAGACTTTAACCTTAAACATATGTTGTTTCTTCTTGAACAACGGTTCCAAGTCTTGATCACATATTTGCTTTTGTTCTTGAACAAATGTTCTAATTAAGTGTTCAAGATTCACTATCTTTGGGGAGAGACTGGTTCAATCTTTTGTTTATTTCTTGATCAGTGGATCATGCTTTGACTTTTGGATATCATCTATTCTTTCGTAGGTCCAAAAAAAAAAACTCCATTTGTGGCCGTGGACTAAAGATGTAATATTATATATATTAATGTTCCCATTAAAGTCAAGAAATTCTATATCTAATTAACACCGTTTGATTAGGAGATCAATTCTCAACTATTTAAAATACAAAAAAAACCTTCTAGAAGGAGAGGTGTTTTGATGGTTTCTGAAATCCCTTTTAAGACATGAAGAGCACTTAGTAGTAGTTTCTCACTCCCTTTGTTAGGGTCCTATAATTATGGTAGATCATCGAGAATTTTACATTTCCTTAACTCATTTTCAGTTCATTTTTCGCTCTTTCCATAACCTCTAATCGCCGTGTTCTTATTACCCAAATCAGAAGATATCTAGCTCACCATCACCGCGTTCGACCATTATTTATCTCTAGAGACAGTGCACAAAACAGATAATCATGATTTGAAACATGACGTCGATTACGTGACCACGTCTAAACATGTAAGCAACACATCTCGTACTTTATCAATCGCTAATTGGCGGCCTGGTCTGATTTCTTTTTGAAGGGTATCATGTTTTTCTATACTTGACCCTCTAATTGTCGTAATTGAAAGAAGTATAGAGACGTAGAAGAGCGAAAAGTTAAGGTCAGCCGATTTTTTGGCTCCTACTGTTCTCACACGTATCGCTATATCTTATTTTCATACCATTTTCCACTCTATCTTTCTCTATCTTTGTAACACCCTTAATATTATTTAATGGTTTTCGTATAATTTACGAAAATAAACATGTGATTATGAGCACATATATATTACAAAATTGGGGTTTATTAAAACTTTTACAATTTACAGTTTAGAACAACATAGCGTAATTGAATTCGTCGTTTAAAAGCTACGACGACGTGACTTGCGGAAGCTTCTTTTTCACGTGTTCGGTTCCTTTTCGTCGCTTGATCTTCATCCGAGTACTCTTGATATTCACATATGATCAAAACCAACATAAAAGTTAGTTTTGATAACTTAAATATAAGTTTAAACAAGTTCTACGCGTCAAACGATAATTGAAAATAATTTTTCCAGCTTTAATGTCTCTCGCGTGTCGCGAGAGACTCTGACAAACTTGTCGGGTGGCGCGACGTCTATCGCGTGTCGCGCCCCACACATTGTGACCCGTCGCGTGGCGCGAGGGATACCAATTTCCAGCGGGTTTGTTGCTGAAACCTGCATTTGCCCAGCTATAAGTTTAATCGAAATTCAACTTTAAAATGTCATAACTTTTGTTCTACTTATCCGATACGTGTAATTCTTTTTCCTACGCGACCGTAATTTAATTCTCCATTTCATGGAGTTAAAATTCAGCATTCAAACTAATAAAATTCCAAATTTCTAAGCATTCGGCTTATTATTCAAGATCAACATTTTGATTCGTTTGTATTTAAAACCACCAACTTGTTTCTAACTAATCAAAATACGTGTTCCAATGTATTTAACACAAAATATTTAGCTCGGGTTCGTAATTGCTGTAATTTGCGCGACTAGTACGCAAGCTATGTGCATAAACTGTTTTGACCCATTTAAGGAATTTAAGCAATTTAGTCTAAAACTTGCTCTTTTCTTTTTTTGACACTACAATATTTCCATATCTAAATAAGTATATATAATCCACCACAACTATTTTGTGGTGCATTTAACATAACGAACCCCTTTTCCACAATTCTAACCTTAAACTAGTCATTTTACGCAAATGACCATTTTTAGGCATTTGAACTACGAAGTTTATGCCTACAACTCTTACATGTATCTAAGGGTTACATAATTACAATGCAAGTTTCTAAACGGCCTCTAGGGGTCGTTTGCTCGTTTTACCCATTAAGGGCTTTTCGGTCAATTCTAGTCTCTTATTTCACGACGAAAGACTCTCACAATCATTTGACCAAAATAGCACTTTTAGCTACAGCATAATAATGCGTACCTGGCCCGGTCGACATATAGACCCGTTTCATTTTTATACCTTGCTTTTATTAGCCGCTAATCCAAAGCAACGCAATTATTCAATTTTTTGTTCAATCCTGAGAACATATAACTGGACAACCAAATGTTAGTCGATATTGCCAAATGGTGTTTTCATCACCATTTGGCTCGTTTGGCCCATATGACCAAACGTTTACATACATAACAAAACATGGCTTTAACTACCAATTCGCCCATCCCACCCATTTTGGATTTTACCATTAGATCCCTCTTTTTTTAACCAAGGTTTTCATCATTTTATATGTCATGTATTATTTCGTGTCGGAAACATATTTCGGATATAGCATTTTATCGTATTTATGATCTATGAATAAATACATGTCTAAAAAAAAGAGTGTAAGCTTTTTAGTTACCTTGAATTCCGATTATGCTTTTTCGTCTCGTACTTGATTCGTTTGACCACTTCTTTCCCAAGCCTCCACCTAGCTCGTTAAGTATCGAACTATTGTCAATATTTACAAGGCGGTTAGATTAGTCATTAACAAACACGACTATTCCACCTTACTTATTTTCTATGTCGAAACTACTATTCGACTTCCTCATTAGTTAGCTTAACTTATCATAAGTTAACTATTTTCGATCACATGGTTTACACAATTAAGTCGAAATCAACATGATATTTAGAACTCTTATCGTTTCATATTTAGCATAATTTGCCATATTATTCAAATGTGCCCTTTTCTCGAAATTTCAACATTTTAGCTTTCATTTAGGCATGTTCATATCTCTGAAAATAGGCTGTTTTTGGTGACCTGTTTAACCTGTTTACAAGTCTTCAAAAATTATGATTTTTTTATGTTGCGTACCTCTCGGAGGGTTAGGCCTTGTGTTAAAATTTCAAGATCTAACTCTTTACAAAAAATTCGTAAAAATTCATTTACTAAGCTGCAATCAGATTCGTCACTTCTGACTGCAGCTTACGGAAACATTCATTTAAAATTCCTCGTTTATCCGATTGACGAAATTCCAATTGGAGATTTTTCTAATCATTTAAAAATATCTACAGTAATAATTTGAGATCATAACTAAATTCCTAAATTGAGTTATGACATTCGTAATGGGCTGCAAATTCTGCCAGAAAACGCAGCTTGAACCTTCGATACGGAAAAATTCATAAAACTCTCAATTTTCGTCGAAAAAATGCGATTCCAGTGGGGTTTTAAAGATATTTCCTGGAATTACATTTTAGACTCAAGAAACACATGTTTTTTCCACGTTTTGTCCAAGTTACAGCCAATACAAGTCGGCTGTAAATTCTGATCAGGAGCTGTTTGAATTCAGCTTTCAATTTAAGCATGTTCTTGACATCATAACACTATTTTTAGCAATCAAAAACCTAAAAACATCTCATACATGAATTTAGCATCAACAAAATCTGAATTTACTTGAGCTAAGCATGATTTCAATATATACTTGTCTAGGGTTTACTCCTAAACACTACAATGTTCCTCTTTCATCCATATAACAAGCATGCATCAACAATTTTCGAGTTCTCTATGTTTACTCATAATTTCAACTAGAGATTTCTCATGAAATTTACATACCTTATGACTCCTTTTTCAGTGGAGATCACTAATTCGTGCTCGGATTTTGATTTAGGATCGATTTTGGCCTTCAATTTGAGAGATTAAGCATGAACTAGGGTTGTGGGGTTTTCCTTGGTCGCCCTCTGCTTCAATCGACCAGACACACTTTTGATTGTGTTTGGTGTATTTTATTTTGTTTTAATTAAACCTAGTTTCAAGTTTAACAAGTTTGGCCCCTCTACTATCATTAGGTTTTTATTTTAAGTGTTTTAACCCACTAGTATGTCACTACAAGACTTCTCTTCTAACTAGATTATTATTATTCCTAGTTAACTTACTGGTTTCTGGGAGTTATAACCCTTCTTATTTAAGTCCCGCTAAGTCGGCCTGTCATAAGATTTGTTTTTCTCAAAACTTTTATTCTCTTTTTATTTAATATTAGATTTAATTATTTAAATCCTAATATTTACCGGGTTAATTTAACCACTAACAGTATTTTACCCGTCTTATAAATATTAACGTGGTTTGATTACCAAACCCGTTTTCGGGGTGTTACAATCTTTCTATATATCTATGTATATAGAAACAGATAAAGGAAAAGGATGTGTGAATATTAACTACCTTTTTTATCTGGCGATAATAATTGCAGCGGTAAGCTGTGTGATGTTATTACTATCTATTTATTAATAACACAAGTGAAATGAATAGTGCGACCACACACCTCTGTCGCACCTATTCATTTCATCATGTTGGTTATTTTACACCTCATTACACCCATTCACACCTGTAACTTGGATACAGAAAGAAGGGCATGTTTACAAAGATAAAAGAGAGTCTGAGAGAGAGAATCGTCTGGGAGTGGCGGTGGTGGAACCGCGGCTGAGCACGACGTCGTCGCTATCTGATTCTGACGCGTCTGCGACCCCAAATGATGAACAAAGACTGAGAGTTTAAAAGACAAAGGCTATGTAGACAACGATCATCACGACACTTAGCATTCTGACCAAGTCAGACTAGATTCCGATAAGATCCAAACCCATCTGCATGTTTCATTCTTTGTTAGATCAGTTTAAAACAAGTCTTGAAAGGACCAAATATGTTGATTCCGTGAACACAAATGTTCCGGTACAGGTACGGCTAGGGTTAAAGGAAGCAAACTAGCAAGGAGAATAATTAAGGTGAAGATTCAGTGAGCAGATTGAAGCCTGTACGCGAGTTCTTCAAGTGAATCCGCAACTCTCTAGGTCGACTCTACATATAAGGTAAGCGATGAATTATTCCCGGCCACATATGTGAATTCTAATTAAGTAGTTTGGTTTAAATGTGTAGAAACAATGACGAGGAGTAGTTAACTTAAGTTATTGAAGAGACTACAGTAAACGTTTAATTCATCCTTTTCTATTGGGTTTTTTTTTAAGGTATAGTAAGGTAGCCCAAACTTAAACCCAAGAAAAAGTAATTTATTTATTAAAGATTGGACTTTATTTAACGGTCAAAATTAAAAATTATAAAATCTGTAGCTTTATTTAACGGTCAAACTTAAAAATTACAAGATCTGTAGCTTAATTTAACGGTCAAACATAGAAATGATAAAACAAACTCAAATAAGTTAACTTTCATTAACTTTTTTACCAAAATGTTAAAATTTACTTTTTATCTACTGTTTTCGTGTGATTTGATTATTTATTATCTAAATTATTTAATTTACGTGTAGAGATGTTTTTTTTTAAATTTATGATAGAGGTTTGTTAAAAAAACTCAAAGCAAATATTGATGGGCGAAATTTTTTTACGTCTTTGGAGATTGTCTAACACTCCGCTTTAGCTATTTTAAGTCATTTTGATGTGAGAATTTGAATTATATATATTATCATTATACCATTAATATACCGGTTTACTGAACGGGTATACAACTAGTTTTTTAAAGTTCCTGAATTAAAGTTATGATTTCTGAAATAGGGACCATTTATTAAAATACTTATAAGCCAGAAAGATGATCCATGTAGTTCTTTGTAATGAACTAGTTATGGTGCTGCCCGCGTTGCGAGACATCAAGCCGAATAATCCTCTCATAATAAAACATGTACGTTTATGTTTAACTTAATTGTACATACTACTAATAACACGATCTAAAAAATAGCATCAAGTCAACTAATCAAAACAAAAACTACCATACCTTTGCTAAAAATATTAAAACGATGGAAAAACTATAATTTTAAACTGAGCAAAATTGTAAATTTTCAGGAGAAATGAGCGTGTGCCAGGCAGCCGTCTGGCACCGGCACGAATAAAAATTACACTGAGTCAAACAATTAAAATAAAACACTACCCTAGTTTTGTCACAAAAAAAAAAAAACCTAAAACGATGGCATGCTTGTAATTTTACAATAGGGGCAAAATCGTAAGTTGATAGGAAAAACACAAAAACGATGGCAAAACTATAAATTTGAACTGGAGGCAAAACTGTAATTTAGCTAGGAGAAGAAAAAACAAAACCAATGACAAAAGTAACAAATTTAAACGGACCAAATTGTAATTCAGCTGTACCAATTAGAAAGTGACACACATAGCCTGAGCCTGACACTATTTCCTTAGGTTTGTAGTATATATAAATATAAATATAAATAAATAAGTATAAATGTTAAGAAGCATAGGTCAACAAATGTGTGCACGTGGTTTATTATAGCCTTTAATTTCTTCTATCTATAAGGGGACCAGGGTGGAAGGGTTTTCTCCCTAATGAGAGAATTTCACACGTGAAACAATTTCAAACACCAGCGCCACCAAAAATTTTCACGCGTCAATTATATAACGCGTTAAGAATATCAGGCGTGAAGAATGGAAGAATTTGAGGGAATGTGAGGGTTTATTGTTGGATGTTGTGAGTGATGGAAATTTCCACTAAAATGCATCACCAATGATGAAATAACGCTTGATTACGTGGCAAAACTTGATTGGAAGTTGTGAGTGAGTGATGACCACCCCTACCCCTAAGGTTGTGGACACACAGTTTTTGGACGTGGTTCATGCCTTTATTTGCTGTAGAAACGTATAGTATTACTTTGCTTATCGCTATGCTAGTGACAAATAGATGGATTGGAGCTCTCAACCATTAACCATCGGTACCATCTCCATCAATATTTTTTAGTCAAAACTGTGACACTTCTAGGCTATGATATCACACAACTGCATTGAATATTGCGGGGCTAATTGCTTATAGCTATAACAAAATATTATGTATATATTGGCACTTAAGTTAGTTTAATCATGGCAGACAAAAAAATTTGGAATTTTTATTATATAAAGTAAGCAAAACTTTCTTATCTTCACTACAACCATGCTAGAGTTCTTCTTCACCACCTTTCTTATATGCCTGATGTCCTCCATTTTGATCTCGAAATTACGCAAATCTTCTCATCTTCCACCAACCCCATTTCGTCTTCCCATCATCGGGCATTTACACCTCCTTGGTCCAATCCCTCATCAAGCTTTACACAAGCTTTCCAACCGATATGGGCCAGTATTTCAGATCTTTCTAGGCTCCACACCTTGTGTTGTTGCTTCTACACCAGAAACAGCAAAAGAAATCCTTAAAACGCATGATGCCGCATTTCTTGATCGACCCTATAACTCAGCCGTGAACTGCTTGTCCTATGGATACAAAGGCATTCTCTTTACTAATTATGGATCTTACTGGAAGTTCTTCAAGAAGATCACCATGTCAGAACTCCTCAATGGTAAAACATTGGATCTCCTCCTTCCAGTTAGGCAAGAAGAACTTAACCTTTTCATAAAATATATATCACAAAAGGCGAAAGAGGGCAACTTTGTTGAACTTGAAGGCGAGCTTATGAAGTTGACAAACAACGTGATATCGAGAATGTTTATGAGCAAGAGGAGTTCAGGAGAAAAGGAAGGGTTAGGGGAATTAACAAAGATAATTGCTGAGTCAGCGAAGCTTACCGGTATATTCAACCTTTCAGATCATATATGGTTCTTTAAGAATCTAGATTTGCAGAGATTAGGAATGAAATCAAAGAATACTCATAGAAGATTTGACGCGTTGATGGAAAAGATCATCACGGACCTTGAAGAGGCAAGAAAGCAAGAGACACACGAAGAAAAAAATTTGCTCAACATTTTACTCGATATATCAGAAGATGAGAGCAGGGAGATAAAGTTAACCCGGGAGGACATTAAAGCCTACATTAAGGTAAAAAACATCATCATATCATATTTAAAAGTTATTTACGGTTCGAATATGTATCTAGTAAGATGTGATGACTCTGGATATCATTGCAGGATATATTTGATGCCGGAACAGACACTTCTGCTATAACAACTGAATGGGCATTAGCAGAACTCATCAACCATCCAAACGTAATGAAAAAAGCAGTAGAAGAAATAGACCAAGTCGTCGGCAAAAGTAGGCTTGTACAAGAATCGGACATACCAAACCTTCCATACCTCCAAGCAATTGTTAAGGAATCACTACGGTTGCACCCTGTAGCCCCACTAATTCAAAGATTATCAACACAAGATTGCACAATTGGAGGATATCATATTCCAGCAAACACTACAACTTTCATAAACGTTTGGAGTCTGGGTCGAGACCCCGCCTACTGGGAAAACCCACTTGAATTCAGGCCAGAAAGATTTAAAGAAAACAAGTTGGATGTGAGAGGACAACACTTCCACTTAATACCATTTTCGACTGGAAGAAGGATGTGTCCAGGGATTTCACTAGCGTTGCTCACAGTACCCACAACCCTTGGTGCAATGATTCAGTGCTTTGAGTGGAAGGCAGGGAAAAATGGGAATCAAGCTATAGTTGATATGGAAGAGGGTATGGGGCTAACGATTCCTAGAGCTAATCCTTTGGTTTGTGTTCCCATTGCACGACTTGATCCCATCCCCCTATACGTGTAACATGCCATCGGTCGATTTTTATTTTTATACGTTGTGACAACCGACAAATTCGGGTTAACATCCGAACAAATTTTAATTATGTTTTCGTTATGTTAATGCATTTTACACTTAATAATTTTGAATAATTGAGCCTTTACAATTCCAGCAAAGCCCTTTTTGTAAGTTTAAGTCACGTTTGTAGTAACTTTTAAGGATTACAGGTACACGTGTAAACTTTTAAAGAAATAACGTAAGATAAACAATTCAAACCATACAAACATACATATATATATATATATATATACTATTGGTCTACTACTTAAAAGATCGAGCTCGAAATTTGTATAAGAACGAAATTGTTACACGATGCTGAAAACGTGCAAGTAAGCGGTACCGGATTATATATATATTGAAATTCATTTTTAACCATAATAAATATTTTAGATATTTATTTCTCATCTAAGAATTTTTGATAATTCACGATAATTATTGGATCGTTTTAAATACTGAAAATCCGAGAACGACTCATTGTACGTGATTTAAACGTGCACCACGTACGTGCTCGTTGTTTAAACCCATTACGACACAATATAGCTTTTTGGCAGTGTAAATGATTATTTTAATATGTATGATAATTTATTACCAAGTTATAAGTTGAAGCGGAATTCGTTAGCGAGAACGGGTCAAAAGGATGCAGTTTGCATGGGATATTGGGCTTGGAGCGAACTTCAAACCCACTTATAAATATCTCACTTCCTCTCTCTCTCCTCGTTTTCACTCCAACCAGTGTCTCTCTACCTTCGAACTCTCTCTCTAGAAGAATCCGACAGCGGCTAACATGGCGAAGTTGTCGCCGCCGACGGTTTCTAGCAAGCGAACCACCTATCCCCACTAATTTTGACGTCTCGGTTCATGTGGTGGTGTTAGTTTTTGCTTAAATGGAGCAGTGGTGGAGATAAATATTTTCCGACAAATATTCCTGCGATGTCGTTTTTGAGTTTCTAATCGGGATCAGTTCAGGTGCTTTTCTGCCTCCATATGCATTTGGGTGATGATTCATGCTCTGGCTAAATTCCAACGAATTACCATGGTTCAATTTTAACAAATAATGTATTTTTTGACTCCTAACGACCTGTAAAGTCCATATAAAACACTTTCTTCGCGAAATTTTCCACACACGGTTTTGGAGAATAGTCACAGTGGTGATGGTCAACGATGGTGGCCTCATGGTAGGGGTGTGCATGGGTCGGTTTGGGTCGGTTTTTACCAAAAATCATAACCATAACCGCGATGTCGGTTATTAGATAACCATAACCATAACCGATCGGTTATGGTGGTTATGGTTATTCGGTTTTGATGGTTATAGCGGGTCGGTTATGAGTGGTTAACCGTGTATTTAGCTTATCTAAAAATACTTTAATTTTTTTTAACATAAAATAAATTGTTATTGCATATTTGTATATATTAGTATATTACATAGTGTTAAAAACATATATATAATTTATAATATTAATACCAATTATTATTATCGAATATTTAGATAAAGTGATAAGATACATTGCATAAATTCAAATAAACATTCAACCAAAATCACAAAATGATATGAAAAACCCATAAGTATTAAAAATATTCAGTCAAAAACTTCAAATATTAAAAATATGGTGAAAAGTCCTAAATCCTACAAAGGTTTATTACATGTCGGTTCGGTTCGGTTATGGAAAAAATGATAACCATAACCGACCCGCTACTTTCGGTTTTCAAAAAATCCATTAACCGACCCACTGGTTTTTTATTTGGTTCGGTTTTTTTGGTTCGGTTTTGTCGGTTAATTCGGTTATGGTTCGGTTAATTCGGTTTTTTGCACACCCCTACCTCATGGTGTTAGAAGCGGATTTGTTGATTCATTGTAGTTGGGTCAACTGGTCAAACTAATAATGTTTTTTTAGAAGATGGCTTAAAAACACTAAGTTATACAAACCTTATCAAATAATTTAATTAGATAAGCTTTACAAAAAAGAAAAAAAATTGTTCTTTATAAATGGATAACTAATACGGTATGCATATGTATTGTATATATGTGTGGGTGCTCGGGGGAAAAAAGTGAAAATGAGCTAATTTTAACATTATTTTATAATTTGGTGAAAATAATGTTAAAAGAGGGGATGGTTAATCATGCATAATGTAGTGGCGTTGATAGCCGAAAGACAACGGGGTACATGCACTAATCGGCGTTTTTCTCAACAACTAAGTGTTATGTGCCTTAGGTCCAAGGCTTGATGGAAGGCTACTATCGAGTCGATGGTCTCACTGGAGGAGTCTCTCTATTTCAACGTGGTAGGGGTAATGTTATCTACATCTTACCCTCCTTAGCCCTTATCTTAGCTTTGCTATTAGTGAGATATACAGAGCATGATGATGATCACGACAAATGGATAACTAAAAATTACATAACTCTTTAGTCTGTTTTATATTTTCATAAAATATCACATATAAATCAAAATTTATCAAAATCAATTACCTGGTCGAATTTTATAAGAATTCATAACAATCAATGGAACACATTTTCTTTAAATGGGATTTTATTAAAATCTAGTTTTTCAAAGAAAAAATTGATAAATTTATTTACCATAGTCAAATTCATTTCTTTGAATGCCAATATTTGATCATAAAACTTCTTTATTTCGTTAAGTCTAATTTAATTAGATAGATTGAACCATACTTGTTTTATAAAAACTCATTAACGTAATTTATTTTGATAGGTTTACCAACTTATTTATCCAATTTAATTGGATGCATTTTTAATACTTATTAATATCATGCCACCTTACAACTATCAACTATCAACAATATACCTCTACACTTGTATGATACACTTTTAAAATGAAAGACCCAATGTTTGAAAATCTCTTGCTTGTTTTTCATATAAACCTACCATATTTTGTACATGCATAGCTCCTTCTATCTAACAATTCACGTGAGACATGCTCCTGACCTTAAGTTGATGCTCTGACGCTCACTTCATTCAATTCATCTCTATTAACAAATGATTTTCGTAAACAACTCGTAAATAACTATGTACCATAGTATTATACTTTTTCCTTGAACTTAAACATTGGATTCAATAACTACAAAATATTCTTTTAAGAGGACAATTGAATTTGATAAAACTTTTCAAAAATAATCCAACGATAGGGGACACCATCAACTTACCTCACACAATTCTAATCAACCCTAAACTTGCATTTCAAAAACATCAAATTCCTTCAAACCTAACTTAGATTATATTACTCCTTTTTCAACAATCTATGACTTTTTCACAACTCGAAATAATTCTTCCATCTACGAGAAGGATAAATATTTCATATTTCCTACGACACAATCGTTGTCCTTTCAGAACCTTGTCACTAACAACATTTTAACTCTTAACCATGAACATAAGGTTATGAGAATTTTGTCATACTCATTATCATACTTGTGGAACTTCGACATATTATCAAACTTGATTTCCATATCTAGTTACATAAAATTCTAATTTTTATCTTTCAATGATTCCATATCTAGTTACAAAAAGCATGACACGAACCTAACACGGAATTCATCTGTTTAGGTTTTGCCTAAACGCGTTCGGATAAGCTTTAGGTTGAACCCACGAACCCGTTTAGGTTACCGGTGTAACACCCCGACCGCATATAAAAACAACCCGTGGCGGAAACGTTGGGGGTTACGTTACAAATTGTTTCAAACACATGGTATTTAAAGTTTTATTTTATTGAATTAATAATTTACATTGTCTTTGTGAACTTGAAACAAACACAACTACTATTTTATTTTAAGCAAGCTAAGGCCCGAGTCCACCCTATGTGTAGCATGATTTCAAAATCGTCACATATTAGCGCCTGAAACATATGTGAAAATAAAGTCAACAATGAATGCTAGTGAGTAACATAGGTTTTGTCACACCCTGACTTTTACGGAAGCGTGATTATGTGTGACTTGCTTAATATCATTGCATTCAACCATAACAAACAGCTATATGATAAAACCAAGATGTTCATCCATAGATAGTTTTAAAACATTACAAGCAACATTGTTTTAAATCACAAGCATAGACCTCATGTCCAAAACACAACACCAACAAAGTTTTAAGTTCCAAACAGGACTTGACAAAAGACATTAACAAACTAGATTTTGTGCCATGTATCTTATCCAAGATAAAATACATAACCCAAACCCCTTTGACTTAGGATGACATCTATTATTATAGACATGACTTGAAAACTTCAGCGTCCGCCAGATCCATATTAAGTTTCATAAAATACATGTAGTTTGAAAACATCAACAAAAGTTGAGCGAGTTCATACATTTTGTGTGTGAGCTCGTAATAAACTTTGAAACCATAGTATGTATGTATTTTTAAATCTCGGTATGAAAGCAAACAAGGAAACAAATCAATTACTGGTTTGCAAGGCCATTAACATGTGTGCAACGGCGTAGGAGGCTCAAACCTAGCAGATTTTGTACCGGGCTTCCGGCTGTAAGACATAGTCACCTCTTGGGCCAAACCCCGGTCCTCATGGGTGGGGCTCGCTACACCCAAATAGATCTATCACTCATGTCCCTCGGTCCTTATACGAGGATTAATGGTCTTAAGTGTGTGCCTACCCATTAACATGATCTAACAGTTCATTCCTTAGCTAACCATACCATATGTAAACATTTGTAAACATTTTGTAACATGTACTTCACCCCCGAAGTTATAAAACTGAAAACAGTTAAAGAAAAGGGGGACATGAACTCACAGTTTTGCATCGTTCAATCAAGTAACCCAAAGCTTCCTCTAGTGTGCACGACTACCTACAAACGTACTACGGTTTATTACACGGGTGGGTCGTGCCTTGACCTTAGTCTTAATTAGTGTCTTTGAGTTACGTCTCTTTGTGTCATCGATATTATTCCAAGTATATAATTATTTTTTAAAATAATAAATATTTTAACTTAAATTATATTTATTAAATTTTGGAATATTTGTTAAAATAATATATTTTAACTTGACACTTTTATGTATTTGTACATGTATAATTTCCCCAAGGATGGGTGTGTTCATACTTATATTCTTAACTTGTGTATTTTTGCCAAGTATCGGTAGCGTATTCCGGTGTATATTTATACGTACGAAAATACGTAATTGTGTTCATTAAGTATTCTTATACTTAATTTTGTATTAATTTTCCGAAATAATATTTCTAATAACAATTCACCAATATATATTCTCAAAATATATATTTTAAGAAATCTTACATAGAAAAATTATTTATAATTTTCCCTTGGCAAAAATAATTGTATTTTCATTTAAACCATAAAAATAATATATTTTCAAGTTTAACTTAGAAAATATATATAAATCTATTTTTTTCCCAAAAGTAATGTATTCTATGTTTACTTAAGAAAATATATTTTCTCCCAAAAATAATATATTTTCTTCTTGTAAAAATATGATATATGTTTGTAATAATTATAAAATCAAATTTTTGTCCTCTTGGTGTCCAAAATACCATTTACCAAAATACACTTATGAATTTAATTCCGAAATATTTAGATGTGTTATATTCCTTGTTCGGTTTCTCCAATATTTTGGATATAAATTATATATTTATTTCTTGGAATTTTGGTAATATTTTGAATTGTAATTTCTTGGTATTTTGGTGACTTATATTATTTCAAGTCCTAAAATAATATAACTAATACACATAATATACAAATAATCAAACACATGGTGACATCTAAATACATATTCTCCTAAATACATATTTAGTCACTTTTAATTATCAAAAACCAACCTCCAATATTTTGTAATTTTTGTAATAAAATTTATGGCAAACTTTATATAAAATCTTGGTTAAAAATATACTTGTAAATATTTGTTTAAAAATATTTTTCTAAGTGTTTATTTTCTAGAAAAATTTTGCCATAGTTTCCCCTTAAAAATGGAGGTTTCCATGCTTTCAAAGCATATTATTTTCTTTTATAAATCATCACAATCAACAAGAAATCAAATAATACTTACCAATATGCCAAAATCAAGCTATTAACACTACTTCATGAACTTGAAAATTTATAAAATTTGTAGTAACTTACTAGTGTGTTTAGTAGGCTTAGTTACCCTTTAAAGTGTGGTTATTTATTTAAAAACATCATTCTTGAAGGATCTAGATGTTTACAACTTGTAAATCATTTTTCTAAAAATATTTCTTATTGAGTTTTTCTTGTTAAATATATATTTCTACACTTGATTAACCACTAAAAATGTGGTTAGTTTCTTTAAGAACCAAGTTTATGTAAATCTTGTATCTTTAACTTGGTTTCTTGAAAAATCATTCTTGAAGTCACATATTTACAAGATTCATATTACACTTTAATCATCATACTTCAAGAAAAACATTAAATCTTTCAAGTTCATGCTTTGCATAAGGATGATCTCTTGATCTTTAACATACTCATCCTCTCATCTTGCTAGATCATTTCTTTAATCACCATCTAGCAAGATCATATGATGTTTAACATCATAAACACAAGTAATCATCAATCAAGAAGCAAAACAACACTTAACAACATGTATTCTTATGATCTTTAAGCTTATGTTCATGATTTTAGTTCTTGATTCATAGTGTTCTTCATGTTAAGTTACTTGTATCATTCTTTAACCAACTAACAAGGCTAGGGATGATCACAAGATGAAGATGAGGTGGTTAAAAGCACTTGCAAGAGGTCCTTCAACTTCCAAGAGTTCCTAGCTTCTTTGTATGGCTTCTTACAACTTTGGATATCAAGAGATTGGAAGAAAGATTGAATGATGATGATGGTTGTGTGGGAGTGGGTTATGGCCGAGAGTAGAGGTAAGAGGAGAAGAAAAATGGTGTTGGTGAAATGTGATGAGAATGAAGGTTTAGAGACTTGTGGTTAAACTTATAACACCCCAACAATGCTCTCTCTAATGTGTAATGTGTTATAAAAAGATGGAGACAAGATCCAATTTAATAATCAAGGAAAATCTATGGTGGGGGCCCACTTCATAACCGTAAGGTGGGGGGTGCTTAGTTGAGTTGAAATTGTTAGTTAGGTTATTTAGTTGAAATCCAAGTGATTTAGTTAGGTGTTTAGTTATTTGGGTGTTATATAGTGTGTTACGATGTTCGTGGACCATAACTAGCTCAGAAATGGTAAAACAATGCTTCTAGTGAAAATTTGGTGTTTCGGGTAGAGCCCGGTTGTTCGGTTGGTTACCGGTTCGTTAAGGTGCTAAACTACGCAGTTTAGTGTGCTTTATGTTACCTTTTGTGACAGTTTTGATTCCCGATACTTAGGAAAGCATTCTGGACCATTTACCCATGTTTCTGCATGATATTAAGTTGTTTAAATGCTGAATTTTGCTGAATTCTGCAGAATTCTGCAGTTTATGTGAGTTTTAGGCACTTTTCGGCACTTAAACTATCACTGGGAAGGCAGTTTTCTGATCCTTACTTTCCTACACACTATACTAGTGTAACTCTTGGTTTCTGGCTCATTCTGTGTCTCAATACCATGTCTGTCTATGTACTGAACTCCGTCAGCATTTTTCTGATTTGTCTGATAGCTGTGCTATCTCTGTTTCGTGCATCATTTGAATCAATAAAGTTTGCAAGCAATAATGATATGACATTTTTCAATATATGATGCCCATGTATGTATGATAACAATAATCAGAGAACATTCATGTCATTAATGTTAAATCAGCACAATCATTAAGCACTAATTACTGTTTAATTATTGTACGGATACAGTTGTCACATTATCCCCCTGTTAAGAAAATTTCATCCTCGAAATTTAGACTACGTTGACTCCTAAGGGTTACGTTATGCGTGGATGGATATGAAAAATACCCAAGTGATTAACCACGAAACCGAATCAGGACTTATTCGAATCAGGTGAATCCAAGGTCATATTACAACCTCAAGAACCCAACGGTTAAAAGGTATGTGTTTCAGAATTTGATGTCAAAGGATACGAGACGTATAGATGTATAATCTAGTGTAACTTAGTTAACAGGGGTTCAACAAAAGAGGAGTTTCGACCAATAGAATTCCAAACGATTCGTTTACAATATGCAAATGAGTTCTAGAAACAATAACATTCGCTAGATGAACTCAGGACCAAGAAGCTCAAATGTAATAGTAACATGAAACGATCCATCAACTTTCGAACAAATAAATGGATAAAATTTGTGTGTTGACATTATTGAATTGCGAGAATACACCGGAATGAAATAGAACCGAATCTGGTGTATCATTTTCTTAATCCATAGTTGCTTTAAGAGTGCTCAAATGACGAGTCAAACGAAAAGTATACGTAGTTTCGTATGAAACGGTTGACCATGACTAGCATAAGCTACAAGTTTATACCGACGCCACAAGGTGTCGTAGTGAATGAAATAATTCAATAATAGCGATGACCGAACAAGTTCACCGTGTTTGAAATCAAATGAAAGCGCACTGAAGCAAATCTGAAAATTTGATTCAAACAACACCATAGGGTTTTCAATTGAATATGGAACATCAAAGAACTACTGTTTTTGACCGAAGATGACCAAGTAATAAATATCGCAAGGCATTCGATCGATAAAGAAAGAACCGTTAAGAGGTACACTGAAATATAAAAGGAATTTATGTACCATTGTCTTAACACACAATTGCGTTAAGGCTGTGATAACATGATAAATTAGAGCGAATTGAGAGCAAGCCAATGAATAAATAATTAAATCCGTGCATGAGATGCGTAAACGAGATTAGCGCAGGCTTCAAATTAGCAAGACACCACCCCAAGGTGTTGGAATCAATAAACGACTTAATGGAGCCGTAGACCAAACAAGTCTACTACGACTCGAAACAAATGAAATGCTTGTTAATAGGAATTTGAATATGATGTTTTCAATACATCATATGGTGTCTTGAATTGAGTATGTGTAACGGACAAGTTCAAATAATCGAATTTGGTTTCGGCGCAATCCGACAATAATTACACGTATCGACCAGGAAATTTCGGCAATGTTGCGAAGATGAACCATCTATGTAACTCGAAGGAAAAGAAATTTGAAGAAGGTTTTGTTGACTCGATATCAAGGAGTCAATACTTACAATAATGCAAATTATCCGAGTCACAAGGCAATAACTGGATATAGTGAAATAATATTTGTAACTTTGATGAAAACGATCATTCGAAGGGAAGCCACATGTGTAACAAACGATGCATGTGTAATGTATGAAATGATCAAGTACCGAAGCAAATGAGTGTTCGCTCAAATGAAGAAAATTGTCGTGATGCAACTGCCATTAAGAGGAGTAGAGATGTAAAAATCTACTTGCTAGATGTAAAATTGGGAATTTTAATAAAAGAAGTTCGAGTACTTCACCTGTTCGGTTAACTAAAATAGCATACACGACAGAATAATGGTGTTTGCCCTAGTCAATAGACGTGGTTCCTAAGTACATGTTTCCTAAATTCTCAAAGTTTTGTATTGTGTGTATAAATGTTTTGTGTACCGTGTATAAAACACAATGTTAGCGTATGTTTATAACAAATTGTTGACTCACTGTTCTTCGGTATACTTTCTTCCAGGGTTCACGGCTGATGATAACCTGATCTAAGATCGATCTTGGAATAGTAACTTGATCCCTGAAGTTGCTCGAATAAATCATCAATCCTCGGCAAGGGATACCGATTCTTGATGGTTAGCTTGTTTAACTCCCGGTAGTCGATGCACATTCGAAAACTACTGTCTTTCTTCTTGACGAACAGTACTGGAGCTCCCCAAGGCGAGAAGCTTGGTCTTATACATCCCTTATCTAGTAGCTCCTGAAGTTGCATTGACAACTCTTGCATCTCTGGAGGCGCAAGTCGATAAGGTGCCTTGGCTACAGGTGCGGCGCCTGGAACCAAGTCAACGTGGAACTCGACTTGCCGTTGAGGCGGTAATCCTATCAAGTCTTTGGGAAAGACTTCAGGATATTCCCTTACCACATGGATATCTTCGAGCTTCGGTTCTTCGGCCTCTTTGCCCATGACATGAGCTAAGAAGGCAGCACATCCTTTACGCAAAAACTTCTGTGCCTTCAAACAACTGATAATCCGTAGAGGTGTATCATGCTTCTCTCCATGAATCACGATCGTCTCTTCATTCGCCATCGGGATACGGGTAACCTTCTCACGGCATACAATCTCTACATGATTTCTTGACAACCAATCCATCCCAATACGACGTCGAAGCTTCCCAATTCAACCGGTAGAAGATCTATCAAAAACTCACGCTCTCCCAGCTTTATAACACAGTCTCTACTCACTTCTCTGGCTTCTACTAGCTTCCCATTAGCTAGTTCTATCGAATACGGGATATCTAACTTACTTGCTACTAAACCAAGTATATTCTTAAACTCTAGAGATACGAAGCTATAGTCGGCACCGGTATCAAATAGCATAGATGAAAAATGTTGATTAATAGGGAACGTACCAGTAACCACGTTTGGATCCTGGCGTGCTTCCCTAGCTCTGATGTTGTACGCTCTTCCACGTGCCTGATTGTTTTAGGTCAATCCTTCCTGAAATGCTCTCTGCCAACACAGTTAAAACAACCTTGACCTTACTCTCGATCATTACTGTTTCCGCCCTGATAGTCGTTGTTGTTGTTTCTTCCACGATTTCCACTATCGTCTTGACCTTCATTTCCATGTCCAGCACCGTGCCAACATGTCTCCTTGGCATGCCCCACTTTGCCACAGTTATCACATTTTCCATACCTACATAGCCCAGTATGATGACGTAGACAGTTGTCGCACTTAGGCAGGGTACCCATATACCTTCTTCCCCTTTTAGCATTGTTGTCGTTATTAGCCCGAGTACCCTTCTGGAATTTAGTGAGCTTCCTTTTGTTCTCCCCAGATGACTCCACATGAGCCTCCTCCTTCTTTTCAGAGGTTGAAAGTTTTCCTAATCTAATCGCTTCTTTAGTGAGTGCCACACTTAAGTCAATCGCATCGGTAATTGTTGGAGGCTTTGATGCTGTCATCAGGCTCAGAATATGAGGTGCAAATCCTCAGACGAATCGTTCTATCCTCTTAATATCTGGTTCCACCAGATATGGAACAACTCGCGACAATTCATGAAGTCTCTACACATATTCCGCCACCTTTGGACCTTCCATCTTTAAGTTCCAGAATTCAATTTCCAACTTCTGGATTTCCGCCCGAGAACAATACTTCCTAAGCATCAATTCTTTCAGCTTATTCCATGTCAAAGCATACGCAGCAGCCTTGCCCAATGTCTGAACCTGAAGGTTCCACCATGACAGAGCCCCATCTAGAAACAGTCCAGAAATGTACGTGACTTGTTGCTATGGAGTACATTTGCTCATTCGCAAAACAGAATCCGTATTCTCGACCCATCTCACCAAAGCTACGGCACCTCCAATGCCGTCGAAGTTCAGAGGCTTGTAGTCCAAAAACTGCCTGTAGGTACAGCCCGCAACCCAAGCAGCATCATTCACAGAAAGCATTAACAAAGCACACTCGGAAACGTCCAAACGTATTGTAATGTGTCTTAGGTGACTTAAACATTACCATTAGGAGGGTTATTCCCTGAGGTACATCCACTGTGTTTGGAGCAAAGGGCCTCGTGCTGTGCAATGGCCTGTGAGATGCGCTCTTGAAATTCTACCTCGGTCGTGGGCAGTTGATTGTTCCTTCGAGGAGGCATTCTCCTTTTAATACGAAGATTTGATAGGCCAGGTCTTATTCGGTAAATAATTAAATAGTATGTATATATAATAGTATTCATCCTAGCAAGCAATCATGCAACAACACAATCATAACATAAACATGTAAATCAACAATGTGTTTAGTGAGAACATGACGATGGAGCTTTCGTTAACTACCGACCATAGTTATATTGTTTACACATCGTATTACATCAAAAGGGACATAGGGTCACACTACCCTTTCCCAACAAGTCTGTCAGTACATAAAAATCACATAGTCAAATATGGTCTTCAAAAGTCTTCACGAATCTCTGCCCAATACTAGTGCTCTTACCAAAAGTAATGCAATCTGCATAAGACCAAAAACCAACTATGCTGATGGTGGAGGTGGAGGAGGAGGGAAGAAAAGCAAGCTGCGAACATGCACAAGCTCCTCCTCGAGCTCGTATACACGACGAAACAAGTAACTGATCTGATGCTCGACAGTAAGGAATCGAGCATTAAACTCTAGAAAAGGAGTAAGAGGAGCAGGTGGATGTGCAAAAGGGGACGGTGATGCATGTGGAGGAATAAAAGTAGACTGACAGGGACACGGTGGGGAACGCGGAGTCAGCTCAAGCTCCAAAACTCTACGACTCATAATCTCAAACTGAAGTGATAAAAGTAACTCATCCCATGTGTAGCCAACAAAATGGGAGGGATGATAGGGATCTGAAATCGGCATAGAGTACGGTGGGAACCATCGGAATGGCTCGTGAAGTGGTGAAGAAGTGAAAGGAGCAAACGATGCTGTCTGAGGGATCTGAGGATGAGCTGCTGTAGTAAAAGGATTGTAACTAGGCTGCTGACCTGAAGTACCTTCCCCTAGATGGAGTGCAGGGATGTCCTGTAGGGAAATGATCGGTAAGTCAGTGCGATCGACATCGGACTCTACAGGAGGGAGAGGAGCAACATCAGGGGGTGCGAGTGGAGGAATAAATGGCTCAACAACTGGGAGCTCAATAGGTGTAGGAACTGGGTCAGGGATGAGAGGTGCAATGTCTGGTAAGCCAAATGGAATAGGATCAGAAGCAGGAATCGGCTCAGGGTCAATAGGCGCAACGGCCGGCTGATCAAAATGAACAGGGCCCGGCTCCGGAACATGCTCGGGGTCGTTTGGATGAGATGGTGCAGCTGACATCACAGTGTCATCAAAATCAGTAGCACAACGCTGTAATCCAACCGCCTATAAAGCTGAAGATGTCACAGACACAAAGGAATCTGAGACCGAGTGTAAGCTGGAATCAGAGGATATCTCAATGACAGGAATCTCAGGAGGTGGGATAGCAACAACGTCCTCATATATCTCTCCAACACCATGGGCATCAACATGAGGATCTTCTACAAACAAGTCGATGTCGTCATCAAACAGATCGTCAAAAGGCCAATCCTCAGGAGGGATGACCACGAGAGGTACAACATCGAGGATCGGAGCCACGATGTGCTCACCATCGGGATAACCAATGATGAGTTGATCATGGACTGGAACATGAATGACAAAAGGATCCTCGTCAGGAAAACCATCAGCAAGGGGTAAATCATCTCCAAAGTCGGGCAATGCGAACGGCTGAAAGTCTTCCTCGTCGTCTGATATCATGTCAGGACCACTCTCTGTGTCTGACGTAAAAATCTCTGGCTCGGGTGCAATCTCGTCATCTGAGACGATGGCCATAGGGTCATCGGCGTTGGACAATCCGCTCTCGGAAGAAAACATAGTGCCTGTAACATAGCAATCATAACATATGCACATATATTAACCACTATCACTTAGTATGCAATCAAAGACAGTGGACATGAAATCATGTGTCCTCATTATTCGTCATGAAATCTTTTCTATCTTTCCTAGTCTACCCCAGATTAAACTACCAGTGTGACCTTTCAATCGTGTTTCTTGTCTTTCCTTTTGTAAAACGTTTATTCCATGGATCTGGGCGTTTTGTATATACAATGAAAACAAGTTGTAAAAATATTTTCGTGAGAGCCCTAATGATTGTAGTCTAGACTCGAGAAGGAATCCTAGTTGGCTGTAATCGAAGCTCTGATACCAAACTATCACACCCTGACTTTTGCGGAAGTGTGATTATGTGTGACTTGCTTAATATCATTGCATTCAACCATAACAAACAGCTATATGATAAAACCAAGATGTTCATCCATAGATAGTTTTAAAACATTACAAGCAACATTGTTTTAAATCACAAGCACAGACCTCATGTCCAAAACACAACACCAACAAAGTTTTAAGTTCCAAACAGGACTTGACGAAAGACATTAACAAACTAGATTGTGTGCCATGTATCTTATCCAAGATAAAATACATAACCCAAACCCCTTTGACTTAGGATGACATCTTTTATTATAGACATGACTTGAAAACTTCAGCGCCCGCCAGACCCATATTTAGAGGAAGCTTGTGAAAACAAATGCGGATATTTTCCCTTTATCTGGTCCTCACGTTCCCAAGTAAACTCTGGGCCACGTTTGGATTCCCAGCGAACTTTAACCAAATGAATCCGTTTGTTCTTCAACTGTTTGTATGTACGTTCCACTATCTCCACAGGTTTCTCGACAAAGTGCATCGTTTCATCGATTCGAATCTCGTCAAGAGGAATGTGTAGATCAGTGTCAGCTAAACACTTTCACAGATTGGACACGTGAAAGGTCGGATGAATATTTCCAAGCTCTGGAGGCAGCTCTAGTCGATAGGCAACCTTTCCAATTCTTTCCACAATCTTAAATGGTCCCACATATCGAGGTGCAAGTTTTCCTTTCTTTCCAAATCTCACGACTCCCTTCCAAGGTGAAACCTTGAGTAGGACACGATCTCCGACTTGAAATTCTAAGGGCTTGCGTCCCAAATCCGCATATCTCTTTTGACGGTTTCAAGCTGTCACAAGATTATCGCGGATTTTCTTGATTTTGTCTGTTGTTTCCAGAACGAGCTCAGGTCCGGTAAGCTGAGCTTCACCGGTCTCATTCCAACAGACAGGTGAACGACATTTTCGACCGTAGAGAACTTCGAATGGTGCCATATTGATGCTAGTATGATAACTATTGTTGTAAGAGAACTCGATCAACGGTAGATGAGAATCCCAATTACCACCAAAGTCTATCACACATGCTCTAAGCATATCCTCCAAAGTTTGAATCGTTCTCTCAGATTGGCCATCTGTTTGGGGATGATAAGCAGTACTTAGATTCAGTTGGGTTCCCAAAGCAGATTGCATGGCCTTCCAAAAATGAGATGAAAATCGAGCATCACGATCGGAAATGATATCTAAAGGAACACCATGTCGTGATACAATCTCGTCTACATAGATCTTGGCAAGCTTCTCAGCAGAGAAATCCTCACGGATTGGTAAGAAGTGAGCAGATTTTGTCAAACGATCAACTACAACCCAAATAGCATCGTGACCTTTAGACGTACGCGGTAACTTAGTAATGAGATCCATCGCAATGTTCTCCCACTTCCAAACCGGTATCTCTGGTTATACAAGCAAACCAGATGGTCATTGATGTTCTGCCTTGACTTTGAGACAAGTTAGGCATTTCGACACATACAAGGCAACATCTTTCTTCATACCAGGCCACCAGATCTTAGTACGAAGATCCTTGTACATTTTATCAGCACCAGGATGGACAGAATATCGAGACTTATGTGATTCGTCCATCACTAAAGTGATAAGATCTTCTTGTTTCGGAATCCACAAATGATCCATGAAATAGAGTAAACCATCATCCTTCGCTTCGAGTTTAAGCTCAAGCTGACGTGGTAATTCATTACTTATCAAATTTTGCGAAACACAAAATTGCTGAGCTTGAAGGACACGAGATTGAAGATCAGATAGTGTTCGAACAGAATGAAGCTTGACTCGCTCCTTTCGACTAAGCGCATCGGCTACAACATTCGCCAGTCATAACCGTTTAAGAGTTCAACCCAATGTCGTTGCCTCATGTTCAGCTCTTTCTGATTAAGAATATGCTGGAGACTTTTGTGGTCTGTGAAAACCACACACTTCGTTCCATAGAGATAGTGTCTCCAGATTTTAAGCGCGAAAACCACAGCTCCTAACTCAAGATCATGAGTCGTGTAGTTCTTCTCGTGAACTTTCAGCTGTCTAGATGCATATGCAATAACCTTACCTCGTTGCATAAGGACGCAACCAAGGCCTAAGTTGGACGCATCACAATAGACAACGAAATCATCGCTTCCCTCGAGCAGAGATAGAACAGGAGCATTACATAACTTCTGTTTCATTGTTTGGAACGCTTCTTCTTGCTTGGGTCCCCACTCGAAAGGCTTATTCTTCTGAGTCAAAGCAGTGAGTGGAACCGCAATCTTCGAGAAATTCGAAATAAATCAACGATAATAACCAGCAAGACCAAGAAAATATCGAATCTCTGTAGGCGTCGTCGGTGTATTCCAGTCCTTAATAGCAGCAATCTTGGATGGATCCACATGAATACCCTGCTCATTGACTATATGACCCAAGAATTGAACTTCTTTAAGCCAGAATTCACACTTGGAGAATTTAGCAAAAAGTTGTTCCTTCTTTAGGAGTTCCAATGTTAAGCGAAGGTGTTGCTCGTGCTCGGCTCGATATTTTGAATAAATGAGAATATCGTCGATGAACACAATAATGAACTTGTCCAAATAAGGTTTGCAGACCCTATTCATTAAGTCCATAAAGATAGCTGGAGCATTCGTCAAACCAAAAGGCATGATTGTGAACTCGTAATGCCCATATCTTGTGCGGAAAGCAGTTTTGGGAATATCTTCTTCGAGAACACGAAGTTGATGATACCCAGAACGCAGATCGATCTTAGAAAAACACGAAGCACCTTGCAGCTGGTCAAAGAGATCATCAATTCGAGGTAGGGGATATCGATTCTTGATGGTAAGCTTATTAAGCTCACGATAATCGATACACATTCGAAAAGATCCATCTTTCTTTTTCATGAAGAGGACAGGAGCTCCCCAAGGTGAAAAGCTCGGTCGGATGAATCCTTTATCAGATAACTCTTGAAGCTGTTTCGATAACTCTTGCATCTCTGACGGTGCAAGACGATAAGGTGCTTTTGCAATCGGGTTGGCATTGGGTATAAGGTCAATATGAAATTCGACTTGACGAACTGGAGGCAAACCAGGCAGTTCATCAGGAAACACCTCTGGATAATTCCGCACAATCGGGATATCCTGTATACTCTTGCTCTTGTCTTTCTCCTCGGTGACATGTGCTAGAAAAGCAACATATCCTTTTCGTAAATACCTTTAGGCTTCCAAACACGACATAAGCTTCAAACCGCCAGATGGTTTCTCGCTACGAACTTCCAGAACATCACCAGAAGACAAAGGAATACGAACAATCTTATCGAAACAAACCACCTCAGCGTGGTGTTTGGTTAACCAATCCATACCAATGATAATATCGAAACTCCCAAGTTGCATCGGTGTGAGGTCAATAGGAAAAAGATGGTTATCGAGGTTCAACTGAAAATTACGAATAATAGAATCGAGAATAAGAGGTTTACCAGTGGCAACTTCAACAGATAAGGGTTTCCTCAGTTTAGTTCTAGGTATCGCAAGCAAAGGCTCAAATGACAATGAAACAAAACTTCTATCGGCACCAGAATCAAAAAGAATAGATGCAGGTTGATTGTTAACAAGAAACGTACCATTGACAACCTCGTCATCAGCCCTCGCTTCATTTGCATTCAAATTGTACACTCGCCCACGAGGGGGATTCACATTAACATTGACATTCGCATTCGGGTTCGCGTTAGCATTCGCGTTTGAATTCACCAGTCTCAGACAGTTGTTGCGGAAGTGACCATACTCTCCACAATTAAAACATGAACCCGGTGGGAATCTCACAGCATTCCCCTGACCTGGAGCTGGAACCTGAGCAACCTGATTCTGTCCCAAACGACAAACATTGGCCAAATGTCCAAGTTTACCACACGTCGTACATTTCCTGCAAGCTTGTTGTGCAACGTGATGACCGTTGCAACGAGCACAATAAGGTGCGGTACCAGCATACACTTTCTTTGCAGGTGGCTGAGCCGGTGGGTTCTGCGGGTTCTGAGCAGTCTGTGCTGTAACAGCAAAATTCTGGGCACCCTTTCGCTTCCTTGATTTTTTCGACGTCTCTCCTTCCTTACCCTTACCCTTTTTCTTGTCCTTCCCTGAATCAGTCGCCTTCTTTTTATCACCCTTGCAGGTGAGTTTACCATTCCTGACTTGAGTCTCAGTCAGGGTAGCATACAACTCGATTGCTTGGCGAAGGGTAGTAGGATTAACACCGGTCACAATCTCCAGAATAGAATCGGGTAACCATGGTGGGACACAATAGACTGAGTTCTTCAAAACGATCCGTGTACGCACGGTGTTCAGCCCCATCTTGCTTTAAATCGTCAAACTCTCGCTCCAAAGCCTGAGTTTCGTGACGGGGACAAAACTCCTTCATCATGAGAGCCCGAAGCTCTTCCCATGTTTGTGCCATTGCCACTTCGGCACCCCTGTCGCGCATAACACCATTCCACCAGGTAAGCGCTCGCTTCTCAAACACGCTCGAAGCAAATTCAACCTTACGCGCATTCGGACACTACACGTGTCTGAATGTGCTCTCGATACTCTCAAACCACTACAGGAGTGCAGTTGCTCCTTGCGACCCAGAAAACTTAAGCGGCTTCGCAGTATTGAAATTCTTGAAATTACACGGCGCATTATTGTTGTTATTATTGTTGTTGAATATCTCGTGGACTTGGGTCACAACGCCGGGAAGCACAGCAGCCACTTGCTGAGAGACCAGGGCTGCGATTTCTTCGATAGTAAAGGATTGTGCTTCACGTCGAGGAGGCATGGTCTAACAAAGAGATATGAGAAACGAGTGAGGTTGATAATTAGGAAAAGCAAAAGAGCTATCGACAAAACACAAGGAATGCGATCATTTGTTTGTTACCTCGAACAAACAAATGACACGCAGTGACTAATCAAAGTAAATAGGTAAAATTTAATGTATCGCGAAGACATGCTCGCCTATAAGTGAACACTCACCCCAAGAGTTCCCAGGTAAGAGTGACTGGTCCGATTATGTGGATTTGTACGAACACTCTAGCCTTAGACAGAAAACTCAGAGTACAGGCACTCACTCTTCCAGTTTGCACGTGTTCACATTATTTAGACCCAAACTTTGACGAGATTTTGAAAACTTAGAGGGTTCAAAACCTTATAATAGAGGGTTCAAAACCTAGTAATCAATCATCCTAGAATGGATGATTAGTTCTCAAAGCGGATTCGAAAATTGTGTTCTCGTTGTGGTTATCACCTAAGGATAGGTGATGATTTTGTTTTAAAAATCTAAACGCAAAGTTTACTTGCGTTGGGGTCCTAGAAGTTATAGTCTAGGTCAAAGCATTACTAATAACCTAATTCCCTATAACCATTGGCTCTGATACCAACTCTTCTGTCACACCCCGACCACGTAAAACAACAAAGCGTGGCGGAAACATCGGGGAGTGTTGTAACAGAATTATCGTTTCATAACCATGGATACAAAAAGTGTTTCATTTTATTGATAAAATTAAACATTAACATTGTCTTAACACATAACAAACAAGTTTTATATCGACTATCATCGTTTTATGTCACTAAGGCCTCGTCCAGATCCTATGTGACGCATGCATCCTAGAACGTCAAACAAGCAACAACACCTGAAACATATGTAAAAACAAAGTCAGCAAAGAAATGCTGGCGAGTACATAGGTTTTATAAGAGTATCGGAATCATGGCTTGTTTACATATATTACAATACCTTGAAAACCTTGTTTTGAAAAGAGTATGACATTGCAACTTAATTAACCAACTGAAATAAAGCGGGTTATAGTTTATAAAACCTCGTGGCCATGATTCTTAACCCAAAAGGCTTTGTTTTAGAAAACCATCTTGTAAAACATCTCATATCAACTCGTTAATAAAACTCTTATATTATTTCGAAAACATCGTTGAGTGACATCGTTTCAATATCGTTTACCCAAGTGAACTAAATAACGCCACGGTATGTAATATGTTGAAAACACTTATATATAAGAAATACCAGCGACGTATCTACCATGTTTTCACCATATTACACCCGTCCCATTCTCTAATCACTTATCCAAAATCCAATCGATTACCCAAATCGTTTAACATCGTTTCCAAATCGTTCCCAAATCGTTTATCATTTAACATCGTTTCCAAATCGTTCCCAAATCGTTTACTCGTTTAAATCGTTTAAATCGTCCTTGTTTTAATTGTGAAAACTTATATATGGTCGTCTCGTTAATAACATTCAAACCTTTGTGACTCGTTCATCGTTCAACTCGTTCTTGCATTAACAAACCTCCAAAGGGTAAGTTAACAATCAACAGATTCAGTCGTTACCCAAACACCCACACATAACCATGGGTATGGTGCAATAACGGGATTTGTCATATCCTATGGTACCATAACCTAATACTGGTTGGCTTGATCAATGCTAATGAATGTCGTTCGTTATGTAACTACAACCAACAAGTTCGTTAACATTATCGAAATTGTTAATAGTTTAGTATAAATCATTCTATTCGTTTTTGAAATCATCGTTAAACCTTGAAAACATTTTTGTACATATGAATCACCCCAAAACAATTGAAAACAGTAAAATAGGGGAACTATGTACTCACATGTAGTGCAAGGTATCCTCAATCAATAGTACTTCAACAAACTCGAGTAAACCAGAGAAATCAAGCAGCACCTAGTAATCGAACCACTAGTCAAACTATAGACGCCTAAATCGGAAGATCAGACAGAATGAGGTATTGCAAACCAAATGAGTGTTGGAACTCATGTGCTATGGTTTAACAAAGCCTACATTCTAAATCGGAACCTAACCTAAGTGCTTTCGACCCATCGCGACCCATTAAGGTAGCTTATGCTACTTTAACGCGTCATGCGCGCAAACGCGCATTCGAGACGTCTAACTAGTCCTATGACAAGTATTATATGCCTATACAAGTTTAATCATGTTGTATAATCAGTTATGTGACAAAAGTTTAGGTTACATAAGCTTAATTACCAATTATACATGAAAAGGGTATTTTGGTAATTTACCTAAGGCATATAAACTACTTATCATACAACTACATAAACTAGGTGACCATAAGGTATAACCTCGGAAGGTTATTCCCTATGCAACTATGGTCACTAACCATGTTTGGTCAGATCCTAATGATCGACTAAACGGGTCGTGTTCGAAAGTCTAAGCGGGTGTTTAGTCCGCTTGACTTACGACCCTACACAAGCACTAAACTAAAAAGTGACGAGCTAAGCATGTTAAAACATGCTTAACTAAGTTTAGAAAATAGGTTTGGTATCAAAACAAACGGTTTTGATACCCACAAGTAGTTTGGTTATAAAATACGTAAGAATACGTATTTTGGCCGAACTACGACTCGTCACAGAGCCTAGATAACGTGGTAATCAGTAGGTATAGTCACAAGGGACTATAACCATCGTGATTACGCTCACGTTATGAAGTTCAAACGAACTTCACATTGACCATAAACTGGTCAATGCAGAAAGTTAAACACAGTTTTGACTTTAACGCTAAAACGAATGAAAAAGAACGAAAGAACACTTACAACGGGTCCCCGCAAGTATTTGATTCCAAGTAATCTCAGGTAGGAAGTGTATAAACACAACCACTTAGAGAAAAACTCAGAATTCAAGTGGGTTTTGCAATGGGGATGGAGGGGTATTTATAGGATTTCTAGGACCGTTATGATCGTTTCTCGAAACTCGTGCTTCAATCCCACCCCTACACTTGTTGAAATTCCATGGTACACCAAAAATGGCCCCCCATTATCAGGAAGAGGCAAGTGCAAAGGTGTTTGGAGTGCATAACAGCTGTAAACGGGCTGGAAAGAAGCTTCTGATCATTTGGGACATGCTTAGGGACCGTAATCCAAGGTCCTTACGGTCCGTAAGGACCTACTTTCACAGTTTGGCAGTTTTAGTCCCTAGAGCCCCAAAACTTGTTTTCGATGCATTTTTGACACGTTTAAGCCCCGTTAACCCCATCTCAAAGCTCCAAAATGAAGTTAAAGTGTAGGGAACTTAAAATGTGCTCAAAAGTATCTCGGATGTTGGTTCGTTTGGTCGTACGATCGCGATGTTCGCTTAATTACGACGGAATGCGCATAAGCGCGAAAAACGATCCAAATTAAGCGACGAATGGAATTTTATCATTCCAAACACTAAAATAAAATATTTTAATGCTTACATAAATTTTTGGATGACCGGATGTATACAGAACGTAAGTTATGCGCGAAAATGCAAACTTATGCACTTTTTGACGCTTTTAGTCCCTGAATGAGCATAAAGTTTATTTTAGCATACCGAACCCCTCAAAGCCTATTTCTAAGCTATGTAAAGGTTATTTAGGGTCTGTTTAACTTATTATCAAGTTCCAGAATGTTCATTACTATACAAATCGGCATAGTTTCACAGTTTGACACAAATAGTCCCTGCGATCGAACAAAGTTGATTTTGACACACCAAACCATTCAAAACTTATTTCTAAGTTATGTGGAGGTTATTTAAGGTATGTTAAGCCTATGTCACTATTCCAGAGTGTTTGTCGCGTTATACTGACTGCGTTTACGCACTAGTTTGCGTATAACCTTCCAGAAAGCGATTTAAAGCTTGAAATTGTAATGGAATCAAATTGTAAAATCACCAAACACAAATACACACATAGAAACATCAAAACACATATAATAAAACCAAAGCACATTTTTTTATTAATAATCATCATTGTTTTACATCGTACATCGGTTACAGAACACAGTTGTCACAGGTATGAAGCAAAGGCTTCAACATAGAGCATTAATTAGATCAAGGGTGAGGAAAATGGAATGAGAGCTTGGCTATTTATAGTGATCATGGAATCACAAGATGATGACAAGTGTTTGTGTAACCTCCAAGGAAAGATCATGACCCTACAAGTGTGTGGACATGAGTTAAAGCCTTGGTGATCACTTAAACTTGGCCAATACACAAAGAAACGGCAAGAACAGTCCCTGAAGTATCAAACAGTTGCTGAAAATGAGTTTTCTGTTGCTGGGCCTTCTGTCGCGCCCCACGTAAGAATTGGGGTTGGGCTACGCGGCCCGCAACCTCCCATCAGTTCAGCAAAAGTTTCCATTTTAACAGGTTTGGTCCCTGCACATAACTAAGCTCATTTTTGGCACTTTTAACCCTTGTTAAGCCATTTTCAAGGCTCTACAAGGTGGTTAAAGTATATAGGACTCAAATTATACTCAGAAAATTCACGGATGTCGGTTCGTTGTGTCGTACGGTCACGTTGTTCGGTTCATTACGACGAAACTCGAACAAACGCGAAAACGATCCAAATTAAGCGACGAATGGCATTTTTGCATGCCGATCAATAAAATAAAAATATTTTAGTGTCTACAAAATTTTGGATGTCCAGATGTGGTCAGAACGTAGGATATGCGCGTAAATGCAAACTTACATCGTTTTTGATGCTTTTAGTCCCTGTATGATCAAATGAGCATATTTTCGCACATTGAACCACTCAAAGCTTATTTCTAAGATATGTTTAGGTTATTTATGGTATGTTTAGCTTATGATCATGTTCTGGACTGTACGTTGCCCTACGAAACGACAGACTTTTGCAGTTTGACGCAAATAGTCCATGTGAGCAAATAAACTTGTTTCTGCCATACCAAACCCTTTAAAACTTTTTTCTAAGTTATGTAAAAGTTATTTAAGGTATGTTAAGCTTAATTCACTATTTTGGAGTGTTTGTTGTGTTAAAGTGATTGCATTTACGTATCAGTGCGCGTATAACCTTCCAGAAAGCGATCTAAAGCTCGGAATTGAACAAGAATTGATATGTGCAAATGATACACATATTTATACAAATACCAAGTATGAAACAAAATATTTCATTGGTTTGGTATTTGTTTGATGGTCGTAGTGACACAGGTGTCACAGTCTCCGCTACTTTAGGAAATTTCGTCCCGAAATTTAATTTTAAAGGAAACTTGTGAAGACAACTGTGATTGTTTCGCTTCCAAATAAGTCCTCCATTTCCCAAGTAAAACTCTAGGTCACGTTTGGATTCTTAGCGAATCTGTTAATTGTTAAAGTGATGTCCTTGTTTAACAAAAACATGGAGTTTCGAACAACGGATAGGAGAATGTTTCCTATGAAGACTATTATAGGAAAATTGTGTGTGCTCGAAATCAGAGTCGAAGAATGCAAGATAAAATAATAATGGTCAAGGTCCAGGACTTCAAGTAACTTAAATAACGCTACGTTCGCAATGTAATAAGGAACACTTATATATAGGATGTACCAGCGGCGTATCCACCATTCCCTTTTTATATTGTTCCCGTCTCGTTATTCTCATCACTATAGGTCTTAACACATAACAAAACTTGCTGTGGTTTCTGTGCACTGAATTCCATAATTATGTATGCATCCATAATTACGTAATTCCTTGCACAGTCCGCACAGTTCATTTTATAATGTGTAGGGGAAAAATCAATCGGACAAACATGAAGTGACTTGACTAGATCACCAAAGGATCTTTTTAACTAGATCAATGAACGATCTTTTTAACTAGATCAACACATGATCTCCTTAACTAGACCTTCGTACGATCTCTTTAAATAGACCACTTAAGGGATCTTTGTAACTCTGAATCAAATAATCGTTTTGAAATAGCACTTTGGAATCCAAGGGTCTGACTATTTGCATAGAAAGCTCCTTAAGGATTTAAGATAGTACTTTGAGTATCCTTCTGAGAATCTAACATATGAAAACATGGAAGGTTCTACCAGGACATAGATAGCGAGCTTTAGAAATAAACATAAAATCACAAAATTGTGCATTCGTTAATTTACTTATTAGCTCGTTCGTTAATTTGAATTAATGCATTTGAAGTACACTAGAAATCCAATCACGGACTTCAATTAGTACTTAAAACATCCTCAAGAATCTAACTATGAAGATAGGAAGATCTTATAAGGATTTGGAATTCGTGTGGTAAAAATGTTTTGAAATCCATGTACTAGGCATGTTAAGGCAACACACGAAGCAAAAATGTACTTGATGATCGTGTACATAGTCACATAACATGGGTCCAGTTAAGGACTTATGAAAGTACCTTTAGATATTGTTAGGATCTGAGGCTCTCATGATTGTGTTTTTTTTGTGAGATTTGAACAAATCAAATAGATATGAACAGTTTTAAGTGCAGCGGAAATGAATAACAAACTTTGTAAACACAATCAAAGGAGAATATAGTTTGATAAACAATTGCTTTTCATAGAGTCGAAAGATTACATCAATAGCAAAAGGTTATAATGCAAGCTTACAGACTAAACTCCCCCTCAGCCTGATACTCCAGAGTTGGTTGCACAAGATGAAAGGATTGAATTGAGGAGAAGCACTCTCTCAAAACGAATCAAATATAACAGTACAGAGTACTGTCATATTTATAGGCAAACCAAACTACTGATGTACCTCAGCTGACGTCACCATGATAGTGACATCTAACAGCCTAACAACTTGTAAACACTGTTCTATACAACTACTGATGTCTAACAACTGATTGATAAGAAAATACAAATCAAGTCTAACACAGTTCACGTTCCACTGTTGTAGCCTAAGCACTGACTGTTCGAATCATCAGTGCTTTCTTCAAAAGGTGATCAGTCTTTGAATGAGCAGTGCTTGGGTCTTCAGCAGTACTTAAGAGACAGCAGTAGATAGAGCTCAGTGTTTGCCTTTTAGCAGTCTTTAGTTGTTCCATCAGTGTTTGGTTCATCAGTTGTTCTTCTGAGCAGTACTAGGAGTGTATCAGCAGATAGGTAACCACTGTCAAGGGGAGAGCTTAGAGTAAACGTCTGCTTATTACGAATCCACTGTTGTGACCAGGTTTTGGCTTTACATTATCTGTTCCTCTGGTAGGGTTCAATCCCAACAATCTCCCCCTGGAACAGATAATGCCAAAACCTGTCATTATTCTGGATCTTTATTACTCATCAGTAGTTCCCTTGCTTTTCTTTAAATTCTTCTTCAAATGCTTTGGAACTTGTATCATCTTCATCCCTGCACAGTGTAAGTTCAAGGAGATCCTGTAAATCTTGAACACTAAGGCTTAGTGCTTCTTTCCTTGATATGTACTTCACATTTCCATTGGATCTGACAATAGTCAATACATGGGTCTTTTGGTCAGACATCCACTTTAGTACTTTCGAACCCAATGGATTTCTTGGGAGAGATTTATTTAAAGATGAGCTTTGGGATATTGGCCTTGAGAAAAATTGTAAAGCAGTATCCTGAACTTCAGACATTCTTTTGAAAGCTTCTTCTATGACTTCATTTGCTGCAGCTATATCTTCTGCAACCTCTTTGTCAATCAGCTCTTGTGTTTGTTGTTGATCAAGCTCACTGTCTGGGATATCTGCTGAACTATGTAGTGATGCAGGCTTGGTTAACACCTTCAAAAGGTTTTGAAGCTTTTCTGAGCTCTCTTCTTTTAGACCCATTTTATTGATGGCTTCTGTGAAGTACTCAGCTTCCTTTTCTTTAACCTCTTCACTGGTCAACTGTTCTTTTTCTTCTTGGTTTGTCACAAAAGTAGACCGGAACAGTGTTTTGAGGTTTTCTATCTGCTGTTCAAGCTTCATTCTTTGTTCATGCTTTTTTGAGGTGCTTGAAACAGTTATCTTTCTTTTCTTTAGCCTTTCATAGGCTTCATCAGTCTGCTGTTTTGACCATTTTGATATGGCTTCAGCAGTATCCATTTTTGCATCCACCAGCTCCTTTTTCTTTCTTTTATACTCAGCAGTTAGGTCAGCAATGAGCTTTTTGTATTTTCTCCAGTTTGGAGCATTCTTCTTCTTTGTAGGATCATTCTTGATTTTCTCAATCCTTTCTGCCTCATGCTTTAGAGCGACTATTGGCCATTCTTCGAACTGTTGTTCTTTAGCAGGATAGAACTTCTCTTTCATGATGTAGGCTAGATATTGTTTTCTTAACTTTTTCTTTTGATCAGCCTTTTCTTTGTTTAGGTCTTGTACAAACTCTTCTATCTGCTTTACTTTTGTGAAGTAGAACTCCAGTCTTTTAGCAATGCCATCTTCGCTTAAACGTTCACGTTCACTCTCAACTTTAGCTCTTAGTTTAGCTTGCCTTGCCTTGCCTTGATTTTGAGGTAATCATCCATATCATCTGGTGGCATGTAGCCTATGAGTGAGGAGAATCTTCTTTTTGAAGGATCTTCTTCTGTATAGAATTGCCTCATCTCATTTTTGATAGCTTCAAGTTCCAGTGGATGTTGTGCAGCATTAGGATCATGTATACCCTCATCGGCAGAGATTGGCATTCTTTTTCTGTTGAAAAGCTTTGGTTGTGATGTAGGGAAGGTGAGAGCAGTGGTGGATGATTGACTAACAACTGTTGAAACAACTGGTGTTTCAACTGCTGTTGTCATTACACCTGCTGATATGTCAGCAGATGTCTTCTGCTTTTGAGCAGGGGATGACGGTGGTGAGGTAGTTTTTGATAATGGTGATGGTGGTGGTGACTCATCATCAGGAATGAAAACCCTTCTCCTTTTTAATGTAGGAGAGGCTGATGATGTTTTGGGTGGATCAGTGGTTTGAGATTGAATAGTAGTGGTTAGTGATTGTGATTGATTGACAGTGATTGAAACAACTGGTGTTTCAATCATTGTTGTCATTACAGCAGATGTTGTAACATCTGCTATCTTCTGCTTTATGGCAGGAGGCAGTGGTGGTGACATGATTGTAGATGATGATGGTGGAGCAGTAGTTGTAGTGGTGTGTGCTGAAGATGTGTGTGTTGATGACATGGCAGCTGTTTGGCTACTGACAGCAGTTTTTGTAACTACTGGTGTATCAGCTGTTTGACTAACATGTTTTGAGACCTGTTTTTCTTTTTCTTTTTCTTTTTCACGCTCAATACAAAGGCCATGTTCTATTCCCATTTTCTTCATTTTTCCCAACAGCTTGATATTCTCCCCCTTTTTGGCATTATCTGAAGGGGGGTTAACAAGAAATGATATGGAAGAAGGAACATTGCCAGAGGCGTTTTGAATGCTAGCCTTTATAGCCTTGATATCTGCTTGAGTGTCTTTAAACCTTGATTCCACCATGTTGGTCAGCATTTGTACTTGAATAGCATGCTTTTTATCAGCCATATGTTGCTGTTTTTCAAGCATGGGTTGGAAAATATTCCAAAGCTCATTTGCAGCAAATGCATGTTGTGCAGATGCTTGAGCAGGAACAACAGTGACTTGTGCTTTTTGAGCTTTTAAAATCTCTTGCACCATATTCTTTATTTCAGCAACTGATTCTTCAAGTTTTTCAACTCTGTCCGTCAATTCCTGATATTTTGAATCATCACCTACTTTAGTAGGATCATCTGAATCCCCACCAGCAGTGGTTATATCAATGTGTGACTTAGGAACAGAGTCCCAAAAATCACTAATTGATGCCCCTTGTTCTTGGTACTGGGGACTTCTTTCTTCAGCACTTGATAAACCTTTGATGGTACCAGTGGTTAGATCCAACTCACTGGTGGTTACCGAAGTTGCCATGGAAGAAATTGCCTTCAAGGGAGTCTTACTTATGAAACAACTGTCCAACTGAAGATCTGTTGATCCACCAGTTGTAGTTGCTGCTCCACTTGAACTACCACCGAGAGTTACTTGTAACTCAGGGGGTGTAACCTCCTCAATTGTTGCTGGGATAGCAGGAGTAGTAGCATCAGACCCAGTCACTTGTGGGGGTATACTCTCAGTGACATGTGATAGAGAGGAACTGGTTTGTGTCTGAGCTATAGCAGCTGCATGCAACAAGGGTAACATGGATTGTGGCATTATGATTGGTGAGGGTATAGGTGTTGAAAGAGACATATCCTTGGGATCAGGACTGTGGAAGATAGAGCCAAGTGGATCTAGAGCTTCATAATTTGGTGTCCCTGTGATTACAACCTGATCCTTTTGTGAGGATGCAGGAGGAGTTTTAGGCATGGGTTGAGATCTTTCTTCCAACTGCTGTGAGGAAGTAGCAGCAGTGGTTTGTGGTGACTTTTGTGTTGTCACATGCAGTTGCTCTGGGATCTCATCTTCCAGAGTTGCTTTTGTTTTGGGTTTGGTGGGTTTTCTGGATGTTTTTCTTTTGGTCTTTTTGGTGATGTCAGGTGTGGGGTTCAAAGCAGTGGTTGTGCTGCTTTGATCACCTGGAGCAGTGGGCTCAGCAGAAGTTGCCTGAGGATCAGTGGCAGTTTCTAAAGTCTGCTCAGGCACCTTTGCTTTTAACTTTATTGGTGCCATCATTCTTGAAAATGTTTCAATTGTTAGACTTTTTATTTGAAAATGGACACCTTGTTTGGGCAAATTTTCATCCTCTTTTTCAATTTTTTGTTTAAAGTAATAGCTTAGAAATCTTGGAAAAAGAAGAGATGATTTGCTATCAACATTCTTTACCATGTCATTGAAGATCTCCTGGGAGTAGTTGTAATCTTTATTGTTTAAAATAGCATAGCCCAGGCATTGAATCTTCAATGGTATTTCGTTAAAAGATGTTGTTTTATTTGAAACACACATCAACAGTGTGTGAAATAAAAATCTGGGTGCAGACGGGAAATAACCTTTTTGTAAGGTATCTACCTTTGATTGTTCTGCATATCCCCTTTTCAGAAAATCCGCTTTTAACTCGTTTTTGTCAAAGGAAATTTTACCTTTCAGATCATCGAGTTTGAAGACCTCTGAGATTGATTGTGGGGTGATTTGAAATGCTTTTCCCTGTATCGAGGAGTTAATGGCTATGACTTTATCGTCTTGTTTTTCAAGCGTCGCCTTTTTCCAAAACTCTCTCTGGGTTTGCAGATAGATGGGAGCATTTACTGTCAACAAAGTTTTATACTTTGATGCAGATATTGTATCAATGATGGAGTCGAAAGTGTGATTGTCTTTGAGTTTTGTGAGTAAACCCAAATAGTTGTGAGATTGTTTGTATGGTATTTCGATGGGTTCTTCGGCCATTTGAGCGACCTCTTTTGAAGGTGGTGGAGATTTTGGTTTAGATTTTGATTTTGACTTTGATTTTGTCATGTTTGCAGAGAAGAACGAAGAATGATTTTGAGGATTTTGAGAAGAAGGGTTGGAAACTGCTATGAGAAGAGAATTTTGGAATTCAATTCGACAGTGTAAAACCCTGTTTGGGGGTTTAGGGCAGGGTTTTATTTAGGAAAAAAATGATCGCTGATGTGGCAGCGGTTATTATGATCTGAGGGCTAAAAACTGACCACGTGTCAAACACTGATGAAATGGATGAAGGATGGAGGATAGTTGTTTTAAGGGCCACTGACGTATCAAGCATCAGTGGTTACAACGGTAAAAATTGTGGACAGTGGATGATTTTTACTATTAGTGGATAGCATATCAGTGGATAGGACACTGATTTTGAATATCAGTGCTTGTCAAGAAAATGAGGGATCAGTGGTTAACTTTCAGCAGTGGACAGTGTTTAGAGATCAGACGTTGGAACAAAACAGTGGTTAAGGTAAATGGTACAGATCAACAGTTTTGAGAATTTTCATTCAAGGTTTTGCCAAATGTCAATTTCGAATGACAGTGGTTTAGTACCCCAGATGATGAAATTTTTTGCTAAGGCAACTCATTTACGTTTAATATTCAATTAAAATATGAGTACCCTAGTAATTCAAGCACAGTTAGCAATCAACCTTTGATAAATATTTAGGAACAAACCTGAGTATGACATGATCTTGACATATGTACCATTTCCTTTTGACCCATTTATGAGGACAATAATACCAACAAAAATAAGGTACTATATCCTGACAGGAACTGAAACTATAGCCAACAAAAACAAGCAAAAGTTTCAGATATATTATTAAAAAAAAATGAACAATATATCCTGGTTATTCAAGAAAATCCTTTGAAAAAAAAAATTTAAGGAATTTTCTGAGAACAGCATCAAAAAGGATCTGGTACTATTAAAATAGAAAACATAATCATATCATTCTCAAGTTTTATGAGAATGGTCAGTGGTTTGACTGTAGTGATAGAAACATTTTGACCACTGTTTGGTACCATTTTCTATTACAGTTGATTGCAAACATGAGGACACATGGACACATGAGTTTTTAAGATCCTGTTGTAGATCTAGTTACTATGTGAAGATTTTGAAAATTTGTCTAGTCCTTTTGTAAGTTCAATCACTGGGAACACGAATGTCACCTGAACTTTCTTGAACCAATGAGCACAAACAGTTGCTTAATGACCATTTTTACCCCAAGTTTAGACTCTAAAGTGTTTTAAGTTTATACTCTTTTCTTCTGAATTTCAAAAGTTTGGAGATAAACACACTTCAGGGTTTTATGAAATTTTGTCCAAAATCATTTTGTAGTAATGTTTTTGAGAGACATGATCATGTTTGCACAAATTTTTCAACCAATCTCATACTACACATGATACGGACAATGTTGACCCCTGATCTTCTTAATGTATTTCTAACAAAGTTGACTTGTTCCTTTTGAGGATCTCAACCTGTTTTTTCAACACATAAGATCGAATTACTAAAGTTCTAATTTCCCTCTTTTTATATTAGCAAAACATCAATGTTTTTATGAACATAGGTTTTGTTAATCTGAGGTTCATACTTTAGTATTTAATGAGAACATCACAGATTATACATCAACAATTGAAATCAATTTAGAAAATAAGAAATAATCTCATAGTTTAGCAGATATTGTTTTCAGATCTAGAAACCATGAGTGTCATGTGCATGAATTCACTTGTTGTGTGAAATTTGTGTGTCATATGACATCTTGGTTGATTTACAGAGTTTTTGATTAACCACTTTGAACATGATTTACTCGATACTCTATTTTTCAACTAAATAGTATCAATGAATTTTGAGCCGAACTGTTATGTCAAATTGATTGTTAGATCGAATTTGACTGTCCAAGCTCTGATACCAATTGTTAGGATCTGAGGCTCTCATGATTGTGTTTGTTTGTGAGATTTGAACAAATCAAATAGATATGAACAGTTTTAAGTGCAGCGGAAATGAATAACAAACTTTGTAAACACAATCAAAGGAGAATATAGTTTGATAAACAATTGCTTTTCATAGAGTCGAAATATTACATCAATAGCAAAAGGTTATAATGCAAGCTTACAGACTAAACTCCCCCTCAGCCTGATACTCCAGAGTTGGTTGCACAAGATGAAAGGATTGAATTGAGGAGAAGCACTCTCTCAAAACGAATCAAATATAACAGTACAGAGTACTGTCATATTTATAGGCAAACCAAACTACTGATGTACCTCAGCTGACGTCACCATGATAGTGACATCTAACAGCCTAACAACCTGTAAACACTGTTCTATACAACTACTGATGTCTAACAACTGATTGATAAGAAAATACAAATCAAGTCTAACACAGTTCACGTTCCACTGTTGTAGCCTAAGCACTGACTGTTCGAATCATCAGTGCTTTCTTCAAAAGGTGATCAGTCTTTGAATGAGCAGTGCTTGGGTCTTCAGCAGTACTTAAGAGACAGCAGTAGATAGAGCTCAGTGTTTGCCTTTTAGCAGTCTTTAGTTGTTCCATCAGTGTTTGGTTCATCAGTTGTTCTTCTGAGCAGTACTAGGAGTGTATCAGCAGATAGGTAACCACTGTCAAGGGGAGAGCTTAGAGTAAACGTCTGCTTATTGCGAATCCACTGTTGTGACCAGGTTTTGGCTTTACATTATCTGTTCCTCTGGTAGGGTTCAATCCCAACAGATATCAAATCAAGGATTTGAAATGGTACTTCAAATATATGTTTAAGAATTTGTAATTTATACCTTGTACTTTGTTTTCTTTAAAAGAAACGAGTACTTGGGATTTTAGGGGAAGATCACGAGTGATCACAAAATGAAAGAACCACATGAGTAGTTTGTTCTACAAGGAACACGGTTCCTTGGTGTCAGTATCGTAGGGGTACGTCACGCAGACACACAATCATAACAGTTTCATATCATAAAATTGGAACAACAATTTTATTTATACAACAGCTAAATTGTTTCAAACGTCAAAAGATAACAAACAAGGAAAATACAAAAGTTTAATTGTTCTCAGCTGCATTGTCATTTGCATTTTCCTCATTTATGTTAAATGCTCGTCCACGTGCTGGATTCGCATTAACAAGTTTTGGGCAATTGTTCTGATAGTGAGTAAGATCACCAAAGTTGTAGCACGATCCAGGTGGATATGGTGCTTGAACAACAGCAGGATTTGAAGCGTTTTGATTTTGGGTAGCATGACAGCATGTATTGACCAAATGTCCCAATTGTCCACAGTGGGTACATTTGTGACATGGTGTCTGATTCACATGATGACGGTTGCATTTGTTGCACTAGGGTGCAGTACCAATATAGTTTTTCCTAGCACGAGGTTGTGCTGGCTGGTTTGGTGAAACCTGATCATTCTGAGCAACTACTGCGAAGTTTTGTGAAGCCTTACGCTTCTTCGACTTCTTAGGGGACTCGGTCTGTTTATCCTTTGGTTTTTCTTGTGCCAACTTGTCAGATGGTTTCTGGTCGCCTTTTCAGAAAAGTTTACCCTTCCTGATTTGAGATTCAGTCAGGGTAGCAGCTAGTTCAATGGCCTGTCTGACGGTAGTGGGGTTACTACCAGTAACAATGTCCTAAATTGGGTCAGGGAGGCCATCGATGTACTTTTCAATCGCCTTATCCAAAGGCGTAACCAGGGTAGGACATAACAGACTTAATTCCTCAAAACGATCAGTGTAGGCTCGATGATTACCGCTGTCTTGTTTAAGATCGTCAAATTCCCTTTCCAAAGCTCTGAGCTCATGACGAGGACATAATTCCTTCATCATTAGAGCTCGAAGCTCTTCCCAGGCTTGTGCCATTGCCACATCGGCACCCCGATCCCTCATTACGCCGTTCCACCATGTGAGTGCTCTTTTCTGGAATACACTCGACACAAACTCAACTTTTCGCTCGTTTGGGCATTGTACATGACGAAACGTGCTTTCGAGACTCTCAAACCACTGTAGGAGCCCAGTAGCTCCTTCAGATCCAGTAAATGTAAGTGGCTTAGCTGAGTTGAATGTCTTATAGATGCACTAAAAATTGTTATTGTTCACTTGATTTATCTGGGTAATAAGGTTCGGGAGTACAGCAGCGATTTGCTGAGTGATTAAAGCTGCCATGGCGGCATCCTGAGCTTGATCACGTCAAGGAGGCATTCTAAAAGAGTAAGGAAACATGAGGGAAAACGAGTGAGATGTTATTGGATATTCAAAACTGGATGTTAAGAATATCGACAAAGCATAAGGATTGTGATAATTCGTTTGTTACTTCAAACAAACAAACAACACATAGTGACTAATCAAAGTAAGTGGGTCATATTAATGTATCACGAAGACATGATTTAGTCTATAGGTGGAGACTCACCCCAAGAGTTCCCAGGTAAGAGTGACTGGTCCGATACTGCGGATTTGTACGAACACTCTAGCCTTAGATAGAAAACTCGAGGTACAGGCACCCACCCTTCCGGATTGCATGTGTTCACATTATAAAGACCCAAACTTTGACGAGATTTTGAAAACAGCAAGGGCTTAAAAGCCTAAAACAAATCATCTAAGGATAGATTACTTCTTGTGATGTTTTGAAAAAATTTGACTCGAGAGAATGAATTGTGTTTTGTTTTTGTTAATCACCTAAGGATAGCTGATGTGTATTGTTTTAAGATCTAAACACAAGATAACTTATGTTAGGGTCCTAGGAAGGTTATAGTCTAGGTCAAAGCATTACTAATAACCCAATTCCCTATAACCATGAGCTCTGATACCAATTTTGCTGTCACACCCTGACCACATAAAACAACAAAACGTTGGGGAGTGTCGTAACAGAATCAATGTTTCACAACCATGGATTAAATGGTTTCGTTTTATTGAATTATTGAACTCATTGTTTTATTACAAATCAGATAAGTATAAATATTATCTTTCAAGTTTTAAAGTCGCTAAGGCACGAGTCCATCCTATGTATAGCATGCATAAAAAATCATCACATAGCAGCACCTGAAACATATGTGAAAATAGGTACGTCAGCATAAAAATGCATGTGAGTAACATAGGTTTCGTTGATTTAGATTCATGGCTTTAGTTAACATAAAAAAAAGGTTTTATGTTTTACAAAAATAGCCATGAATCCTTGTAAAAGTTTTGTTTCTAAGAACATTGTTTTGATAAAAAGGTTTGTAGTATATACAAAAATATACTTTGGTTTGGAAATAGTTAAACAGATAGTATATCAAAATATACTTTTGTTACTGAAATAATAGATTTGGTAGTATATCACAAATATACTATTGTTTTGTAAATAGCATCTCAAACTATGCTTTGGTTTTGAGAATAACATATCAACTATGCTTTGGTTTTGAAAATAACATATCAACTATGTTTTGGTTTGAAAATAGCATATCAACTATGCTTTGATTTTGAAAATAACATATCAACTATGTTTTGGTTTGAAAATAGCATATCAACTATGCTTTGGTAAATAACAAGGTCAGTAGTATATTAAAATATATGTTGGATTTTGTACATAGTATATCAAATTATACTTTGGTAAATAATATCACATTTGGGAGCACATCAAACTGTAGTTTGGTAGTATATCAAAATATACAAAAGAAATCGTGATTTGGTATTCATTCAAACCTTAGTGCATCAAACTACACTTTAGAGACTATAGAAATACCACAAAGGCAATTTCTATATGGTTAAAATTTGGTTTCTGACATTCCATACAACAGGAATGGGGTGTCTAGTCCTATAGCGCTATATCGTACTACCAATCGGCTTGGTGAATGTATAAAATCAGTACAATCCAAAAATTTGTTTTATAATCTTTGAAAATTTGTGATTAAACCATAGATAATTGTTCAATACGTCAAAAGATGAGTACTAGCATGTATAATCATATAGTTGAAATCATGAAAATAACAAATAGGCACGTATGTTTCACCCCAAAATATTTGAAAACAGTAAAAGAGGGGACTATGTACTCACATAATCACCTTGAAAACATTTAAAAAGAGGGGTCTATGTATTCACTTGAGATTGCAAGTATCCTTGATTAAGTGTCCTAACGAAGCTCGGGAAATCAAGGAATCAAGTGGCACCTAGTATGGAATCACTATGTTAAATAATCGGATCCTAAATCGGGAGATATGATAGAATGAAGTTCTATAAATCAAATGAGTATTGGAACTCATATGGCATGATTTAATAGACCTAACATTCTGATTTGGAAGTCTACCTAAGTGCTTTTGACCCGTTTCGACCCATTATGGTAGTATAAGCTACTATAACGCGTCGTTTGCGTAAAACTATGGTCGGATGGTTAACTATGTGTTATGTCAAGTCTTACATGCCCAATTATGCCTAAACATGTTACTAAATCAGATTAGATGTCAAAAAGTTGATCACATATGCAAAATACAGATTTATGCTTCAAAAGGGCATTTTGGTCATTTCTTATGGGCATATAAACTACTTAACAAATAATTAACCAATCCTAAGTGATCATAAGGTATAACCTCAGTAGGTTATTCCCTATGCAACTATGATCAGTAAACAAGCTTGGTCGGATCCTAATGATCGACCAAACGTGTCGGGTTCGAAAGTCTAAGCGGTTGTTTAGATCGCTTAACTTACGACCCTAAACAAGCACTAAACTAGTAGTGACGAGTTAAACATGTCAAAACATGTTTAACTAACTTAGAAAACTGATTTGGTATCAAAACAAGGTGTTTTGATACCTAAAAGTAGTTCCGTTGCAAAATGCGCGCAAATGCGCATTTTGACCGAAATTTTGACTCGTCACTACACCTAGTCAACGTGGTAATCAGTAGGTATAATCGTTAAGGATTATAACCATCGTGATTACAATCACGTTGCAAAGTTCAAACGAACTTTGTGTTGACCATTGACTGGTCAAAGAAGAAAGTCAAACACTGTTTGACTTTCACGCTTGAAAAGCGATAAAAGCACGAAAGAAGCTTACAAAGGGTCCAAGCTAGGAAGAACTTGATCTATAACACTCAGGTATGAAGCAAAGGCTTCAACATAGAGCATTAATTAGATCAAGGGTGAGGAAAATAGAATGAGAGCTTGGCTATTTATAGTGATCATGGAATCACAAGATGATGACAAGTGTTTGTGTAACCTCCAAGGAAAGATCATGACCCTACCAGTGTGTGGACATGAGTTAAAGCCTTGGTGATCACTTAAACTTGGCCAATACACAAAGAAATGGCAAGAACAGTCCCTGAAGTATCAAACAGGTGCTGAAAATGAGTTTTCTGTCGCTGGGCCTTCTGTCGCGCCCCGCGTAAGAATTAGGGTTGGGATACACGGCCCGCGACCTCCCATCAGGTCAGCAAAAGTTTCCATTTTAACAGGTTTGGTCCCTGCACATAACTAAGCTCATTTTTGGCACTTTTAACCCTCGTTAAGCCATTTTCAAGGCTCTACAAGGTGGTTAAAGTATATAGGACTCAAATTATGCTCGGAAAATTCATGGAAGTCGGTTCCTTTGGTCGTATGGTCACATTGTTCGGCTAATTACGACGAAACTCGAACGAACGCGAAAACGATCCAAATTAAGCGACGAATGGAATTTTTGCATGCCGAACACTAAAATAAAAATATTTTAGTGTCTACAAAAATTTTGGATGTCCAGATGTGGCCAGAACGTAAGATATGCGCGTAAATGCAAACTTACATCGTTTTTTACGCTTTTAGTCCCTGTATGATCAAATGAGCATATTTTCGCACACTGAACCACTCAAAGCTTATTTCTAAGCTATGTTTAGGTTATTTATGGTATGTTTAGCTTATGATCATGTTCTGGACTGTACGGTGCCTTACGAAACGGCAGACTTTTGCAGTTTGATGCAAATAGTCCCTGTGAGCGAATAAAATTGTTTTTGCCATACCAAACCCTTTAAAACTTATTTCTAAGTTATGTAATGGTTATTTAAGGTATGTTAAGCTTATTTCACTATTCCAGAGTATTTGTTGCGTTAAACTGATTACATTTACGCGTCAGTGCGCGTATAACCTTCCAGAAAGCGATTTAAAGCTCGGAATTGAACAAGAATTGATATGTGCAAATGATACACATATTTATACAAATCCCAAGTATTAAACACAATATTTCATTGGTTTGGTATTTGTTTGATGGTCGTAGTGACACAGGTGTCACAAACATACTCGTGTTAAGGAAAACGTACCACCAAGTTTCACACATTATTGAAAAGTATATTGTTATATATATATATATATATATATATATATATATAAACCATATGCATCGTTTTGAAATTTTGAAAATAGTTTAGCACATATGAATCTGCCCAAAACATTTAAAAAACGTAAAAGAGATGAACTATTTACTCACAAGTTGCATAGATGTCTTGTTCAGTTGTGTACGCAAAGCTCATGTGTTTCCCAATTATGTTGGATAATTATAAGGTTAGTGTGTATTGTGGCTTAAACGGAAGAACATATAGTATGTGGTTTTAAAATAAAAAACGGAGGATCTCGTATAATATGATCCAGCCTCAAATATTACACATAATCGTGCTCCACAACCACTCCTCTTTGAAAAGTTGGATCACACAATCCTTTCCTTTTGATTTGGGTCCAACGTATCAACCTTCATGTCCTTATATATCCAAGATCTCGTACACATGTAATACTTAATATGTGTTTCTCCTGTGGCGTTTATCTTTTCAATCCCTTTCCTGACAGAAAAATCACAAGTCGTCGCATACCTAACATACAATGAATAACAATCATCGAGGCTTGGGAATATCATGTCTATTTTTGGCTTTATCTCTTCACTAACGTCGGGAATGATCAATAGAAAACCAGTTTTCGGGCAAAACCTTTCATTCGAAGAAACACCCTCGTCTGAAAAAACACAATGAGAACTAATTAAGAAAAAAGCCATTAGCGAACTATTTAACATAGAAAATGTCTCCTTAAAACATTATCAATGAAAACGCTTACTTTCTTAATAAAACATAATAATGAAAACGCCATAATGAATACGCCATAATTAAAACTCCATTAGTTGAATAATAAACAATAAGAAGAACTGATGTTATTGTCTTCCTAAAACATGTTAATGAAAACACCATAAGTTGAATAATTAACAAATAGTAAGAACCGATGTGTACAAATTAACACCAATATTCACAACAAATCAGATATACGTAACCAGGTGTAAAACGCCATTGATCGTAAACAATAAGCATATATTAGATCCAAAATGACAATTAACATCAATAATGAAAACATCAAATATTGAATATAGGAAGAACGCCATTGAAACATAACGGCCATTTTCAAAAAATACTTTGAAAAAACGCCATTGAAACAAACATAAAGAACAAAACGCCATTTTGTTGCATGATTTGCTGGAACACATATGAAAACGCCATCAAATATTACTTTGTAGAACATAATTCACACGCCATAGATCTCGGAAGCTTGGAGAGGAGGTAACTGCTAATACGAAATTTTTGGAATTTTGTTTGAAACAAAATTATAAAGCCATTTATTGAGGGGAACGTGGACAATGACAATCATGCCCCTACATATCATTTACCGCCCTTTGCCACGTGTTCGACCAAGATCTGTTCTCACCGTTTTCACACTTCCAACCGTTTTCTCCTAATCTCGTTTCTCTATGTATGTATGTATGTATGTATGTATGTATGTATGTATGTATGTATGTATGTATGTATGTATGTATGTATGTATGTATGTATGTATGTATGTATGTATGTATGTATGTATGTATGTATGTATGTATGTATGTATGTATGTATGTATGTATGTATGTATGTATGTATGTATGTATGTATGTATGTATGTATGTATGTATGTATGTATGTAGGTATGTATGTAGGTATGTATGTATGTAGGTATGTATGTAGGTATGTATGTATGTATGTATGTATGTATGTATGTATGTATGTGTCACACCCCGGCCACGTTAAAACAACAAACCGTGGCGGAAACGTCGGGGAGTGTTGTAACAGAATAATTGTTTCAATAACCTTGGTAATAAAAATTATGTATTATTGAATTAAATTTTACATTGTCTTGGAATTTAAATATGACATAACATAATAATTGTCTTTTAAGTCACTACGGCACGAGTCCACCTAAGTGAAGCACAAACATCATCATGCATCAACACCTGAAACACATGTAAAAAAATAGGTACGTCAGCATAAAAATGCCTGTGAGATACATAGGTTTTGTTTATGCAAGATTCATGACTTGTGGTTTTAAAAAGTGTTTAACAAAATGTAGTCATGAACCTTGTAAAATATTTTCTGAAAATCGATATGAAAATCAATGATAAGTAAAGGACAATGCATGGTTAAATGAATAACCAAGTAAAAGTAATTTTATGTCCTTGTAAAAATGTTTCATGTCTTGTCCAAGTGATTTATATAACGCAACAATGTAAAATACAATAAAAGCACTTATATATAGGAAGTACCATCGGCGTATCCACCATGCTTTTATCGTATGGCACATATCCCCGTTACATAAGTCACTTATTGATAACCAACTAAAATGTCTTGTTCAATGTCAAAAATGTTTATGTGTAAGCCATGTTCAATGTCATGTATAAAATGTATCAAATGTAATGCATAGCAAGTAGGAAATCATCTACTTAAACTATGTAATGATATTAGTGTGAAACAAATGTATGGCGAATAACAAGCAATTACTCAACCATAGAAAAAATGTACAAAACAATGTCTGTGAGTAAACCTAAGTTTAATTCAAATGTCTTGTTTTGCAGAAAACAATGCTTTATGATTACAAACATTTATGCAGTAATGTTAATCGCATACATTCAAGCCTTGCGACTGTGGCGACAAACCTTTAAACAAATTAAAGGTTCATCTAAGTTATGTAGTCGGATTCTGTCATTTCCAACTTCCAAACAAACCTAGGAAGTCGGAAACGGGAGTTGTCAATTTCTATGGTACCATTACTTACTACCGAGCGGCGTGATCAATGTTAATGAATGCATTATTGTCCCGATTAAACACACCAAATGTCATAACCAATGTAAGCATGCTATGAAAACCATGTACTAGGTATGCTAAGCAAACATTCCTAGTAGAAATGTCATGTAAAACAATGCGTACATATGCTAGCACATTGATTTATTACACATATGTAACCAACCCATGTTCAAGAATTTCGAGAATGTTGAGGAAAATCCTCCATGAGTAGCTAACCCGTTTTGTTTGTTTAAATGACTAGTCTCAACTAAATCGTGATATAGATCGAATGTTAGGTGTGAACAAATATGTGTCGTCTTCCTGTATTGTATTGTATTGTATTGTATTGTATTGTATTGTATTGTATTGTATTGTATTGTATTGTATTGTATTGTATTGTATTGTATTGTATTGTATTGTATTGTATTGTATTGTATTGTATTGTATTGTATTGTATTGTATTGTATTGTATTGTATTGTATTGTATTGTATTGTATTGTATTGTATTGTATTGTATTGTATTGTATTGTATTGTATTGTATGGTGTTATACTAACCACCTCAGTTTATGTTCTAATAGATAAGGAAAATTGAATCTCAAGTAATAACTTAAGAATTTTGAACGAATAGTGATCATTAGCTTGGCCCGCAGAGTCCACCAGAATTCCCATGCACTACAAGTTGTTATTACGTAGGCCTCCGTAATAATAAATTGCCTTGCATGGTCACCCTAGCGTTCTCTCGTACAAAACAGCCGATCAGTCAGAGGGGGGGACACTATTGTCTGTATACCTTCAACATAGGAGGGACCTTCGTGATAGATCACGTGTCAACGTCCGTTTTCATTACTCACAAAACAGCACAGCGTTAGATGGAATAGAAATGGAAAGAATCTGTAACAATAACAACTGAAGGGGCACCTTCAAGATGAGTACTTCATCTTCCTTGTAGGGACAAGAGTATATCAACCTTGATTAGTATGAGTCACAGGGATCTCGTCCCACTAATGGAGTTGTTGTCCAAGGTTACCACCTTCGCCTCGTCTTCATTATCATGGTCTAGCATCTCAGCATTCGCGAGAAAGCAACCATATTTTACGGAATTAAGTTTAAGATTTCACTTAGAAATCATGTTCGTCATAAGCTCCGTAACAGACATGAGGTCGATATTTTCATCGTGCGAGTAAAGAATAATAATAAAGTTTGAAGTCGAAGGTATTTTGTTCTTGGCAAATATTTCATGCAACATATATATGAACCACCTATATATATAATCATGTAAAATCCTATCAATCAAGGATTTCTATCTTGTATAAGCTGAACTTGTAAACTGTTTATAATGCATAAACTGATAATGTAATGTATTGTAGGCACATAGTCTATTAATGTATTGTGTCTGTTTCTCATAGACTTCACCCATGGAAATGTCCTCGCTTGATTTATGTGAAATGAATTTTTGTTGTAGTGGACCTTGAAAAATGTTTATGCAATGAAAACCTTTTGACTTGTCCAATTTTATTTATAATCTGTTCAACATGAACAAGAGGTTTTCGTGAGAGATCCCTAGTGATTGTAGACTTAGACTCGAGAAAGAATCCTGGTTCACTACAATCGATGCTCTGATACCAAGCTGTCACACCCGCTCGTAGCGGAAACGCAAGGTGTGATCTGTATGGTTTTCATTGCATAAATATCGATGTACATGAACAAACTATATGAATAAATACAAGCTCCAATGCCATTGTCATAATTGTTTCAAAAGAATGCAACATAAGTTGAATGTATTGGTTACAAACCATCAAATGAAAATAAGTTGTCATCGTTTTATACATCAAAATGTAAGTCTTAAAATGTCAAGACTTTGACCACTATATCACCGCAAAGAGGCGGTATATAACAGGCAAACCCTTCAATAGTTGGCATGGAGTATTGATACTTGTTTTCTTTGAACTGAAATCTTTGCATTGGTCCACTAATTCCCTGAAATACATGTAAGTTTGAAAACATCAACAAAAGTTGAGCGAGTTCATGCAGTTTAGCTGTACAAGATGTATCTGTATCAAAACAGTATGTAATATGTATTTGTCTCAATTGTAATTGTATCCAAACTGGATATAAGATGTATCTGTAAAATATGAGATGTATTTGTATTTGTATTTGTATCAATTGTAGTATGAAAAGCGTCAATGAAATCGTTGATCATTAATGTTTCGCGAGGACATTAATATGTGTGACGAAATAGGAAGCAAACCAACCCTAGACGATTTTATGCCAATTCCTATCGACTGGGACACAAACGCACTCTTCTGTATGGGTCCACGACCAAGAGTGGGGCTCGCCAAAACCCATTAGATCTAAGCCTTTGTTCCTTGGTCCAAACTGGATTAATGGTGCTTATAGTATGGCCCTAATTCGCACATGATCTAGGTGTTTCATTACCTAACTTTAACATACTTTTTACATGTATCTTCCCCGATAGTTGTAAAGTTGTAAAACATTTAAATGAATAGGGGAACATGAACTCACAGAATTGCATCCGTAAACTGTATGTAATTGTAACCTCACTTGCATTGTCCTTGAATTGTATCACGACCTACAAAGGTCCTAGAATTGTTAGACACTACGGTCTTTGTATTGACTCATGTACAAGTCTTTTGTCTTGAGTATGTGTAAGACTTGTATGTCTTTACTGTTCGTTAACTGTGTATTCGATGAATGAGTTGTTCAAATGTTCGTTAACTGTGTATTCGATGAATGAGTTGTTCAAATGTTCGTTAACTGTGTATTCGATGAATGAATTGTTCAAATGTTCATTAACTGTGTATTCGATGAATGAGTTGTTCAAATGTTCATTAACTGTGTATTCGATGAATGAGTTGTATAGTCGGATCTAGTCCGCTGAACCTCGTGTCTTATATGTATCACTTGTATAGTTGTGTTTCCAATAATAGTATCATTGGGCCAAGCCCATGTTTTCAAGTTATTGGGCTTAAATAGTGCTGGGCCTTAAATAGTTTTGGGCCTCAAATAGTGTTGGGCCTCAATAGTGTTGGGCCTCAAATAGTGTTGGGCCTTAAATAGTGTTGGGCCTCAAATAGTGTTGGGCCTTAAATAGTGTTGGGCCTCAATAGTGTTGGGCTTGAATAGTGTTGGGCTTGAATAGTGTTGGGCTTCAATAGTGTTGGGCTTCAATAGTGTTGGGCTTCAATAGTGTTGGGCTTTGGCCCATATGTTTGGTGTTTTGGGCTTAGCCCATGAATTTATGTTAAGCCCATGATGAAGATAAGCCCATTAAGAAAACTAAACCCATTTGTAGAAAAATAGCCCATTAAATAAATAACCCATTAAGTAAAATAAGCCCATTTACAAAAATAGTCCATTAAGTATAATAAGCCCATTTGTTATAATATAGCCCACTAGTAAAAGTAAGCCTTTCATTTTTATAAAAACCTTTTTATAAAAATTTACTAAGTATACTTTTTGGTAAATAAAAACATACTAGTTTTTATAAGTTTATAAACATCCGAAATTTGTTATCGATAGCTTATTTATATTTCGTGTCGTAACATCGTCTAAACATCGTAGTAACTCTTCGGATTGGCAATTCACTTATGTAGTCGTCCGTCGTTCATTTTGACCATAAATGGTGTCCGATTATTCGAATCGTCCGTAACTCGTTTTAAGGCGTAAATATGTGAAGTCTTGTAAGACTTTGATTATTATGTATCATGTGTTCATTATTACCATTGTAATAAAGTTCCTATCTTTGATATATATAACTAATACATCAAATACCACACATCAATTAAGTTGTTAAAATGATCAAATATATATTTTCTAAAAAAAATATATATATATTTATCTTGTCTTTTCTTTTATAAAAGCCTTTCCTTAAAAACTTTTTAATCTAATAAAGATTTAACCAAACAAAAATGTTGGTTCGTATAACATAAAGTTTTTAAGAAAAATTGGCCATATAACCTTTGTATTAATCATTTGGCCATGTTTAATCAAACATATCATTTTCTTTATCAAATCACCACCAATTTACTCATCATCTTAACTAAACATATAAGACTTTTATAAAATAAAATTTACCAAGATGATTTCCAAATCATGTAGGGTTTTAAACATGATCATTACATATGCTAATAAGTTCAAAAACCAAGTTTAATTTTAGTTTTAACAACTTTTATAAAAATCTCTAGTTGTATGTTACTTTTTATAATCTTGTAAAAGTCTTGTTTTTAAATAAAAACCCTTAATATTTTCACAAGAACAATAGTTATGATCATCCATTTAATCCTTTATGTTAAAAACCCTTTAACATAAACATGTATAATTTTTAGATCATAACTTAAAACATACTCTAACCATTTATTTATCTCATAATCATCATAGCAAGATAAAATAAGCATATCACAAGTCTTAAATCACAATATAATCAACATAAATATATCATGATTTTTATCTTTGCTTCTTTGTATTTTTCTCATGTTATTATGTATGATCTCTTGGTTATTATTAGCAATAATAACAATCATAAACTTAATACATTTGTATAAAAAAAAAATAGTTATAGAAGCTTACTTCTAGCACTAGGCTAGGGATGATCTTAGAAGATTATTAAGACTAAGAAAATGATAATCTTGATGGTAGAACACTTTTGTATGGATGAAAACCCTTCCTTTTACTTCCAATAGCTTTAGATCACCTTATGTTACTTGGAAATCCATGTTGATCATGAAGGAGGTAATAAAAATAATTGGGTTTTTGAAGGTGTTCTTGTGAAAAAGATGAAGATGATGAGAGTGTTCTTTGGGTAATAAAAATGAAAGGTGTAAAATGAGTGGTGAAATGCTAGTTTACTTAATGTGTAAGTATTGTAATATTTCACCAACATAACCCACTTGCAAAATAAGATGAATATCTAGATATTTAGCAAGTAATTAAGGGTATGTGGGACCCCTTAATTTCGGCCCATATGTGGGGGGGGGGGTACCTTATGTGTTGCAAAGTGTTAGTAAAATTTATGGTTTCTAAATGAAATAAAAGATTAAGTCTTTAGGTGTTTAAGTTTTGCAATTTTTTTTTCGAGATGTTTCAAGACTTGAAATGATCATAAACTAGCTTTACAAGACCAAAAATAATGATCACTAGTTCGCTACATGTACCAAAATATAGTTCGGCTCGATGTATAGCGCTCGTTTCGCAAGTAGGTAGTCGAAAGGTACGCTTAAGGAAGTTGTAGGAAAAATTCCAGTTATGTGTGTAATGGATATTCCATAATTATTTTTATATGGAATTGGTGCCTAAACATCAATTTTTGCATCTTGTAATAAAATAAAATTGCTGAATTTTGCGGAAAATTCATGAAATGGTCACTTTTAGCGCATTTCGGACAGTTTTTAGTGCTACCGGACATGGGTAAAATATTGACCAAACTCTTGTATTCCCATAAAGGGTTTAATATATAATTGATATTGGACTCTCATCCGAGTCCTAAAGATGTCATTTTAGATGTTTTCTGCGGATCCGTAGTTTTCGTCAGCACTCTAGTTCACTAGGCACTACTCTAGTTGTTTCGGTGAATTGTTTGCACTATTTCAAATGTACCCAATAAAAATGAATATTCCTTGAGTGTTCTAAGATGTATATCATGTAATCATGCAGTTCAAATATTCAAAACACATACTTGTATAATGTAAATCATTGCTTTAAATGTACGTAAATTACCAGAAAGTGGCGGTTGTCACATTCTCCCCCTGTTATTGAGAATTTCGTCCCGAAATTCAAGATGAGTCATCCCTTGCAGGATTGTTCTCAAACAGGTGAGGATATTCGACTTTGATTTGATCTTCACGTTCCCAAGTATATTGGGGTCCGTGTCGAGAGTTCCAACGAATTTTTACAAATATGTTACGACTCCTTCGCATTTACTGGACCTTCTGGTCCATGACCTTAACAGGTGCTTTATGAATTGTAGTTTGTCATCAATGTGAACTTCATCCGTCGGGATGATAATCGTTTCTTGTGTTGGACTCTTCGTAAGATTCGACACATGAAATGTGTCGTGTACACTACTTAGTTCGTCTGGTAACTTCAAGTTGTAGGCAACAGTGCCAATCTTTTCTAAGATTTCAAATGGTCCAACGTAACGTGGGTTAAGCTTTCCACGTTCACCAAACCTTGATACGCCCTTCCAAGGAGAGACTTTCAACAAGACTTTGTCTCCAACCTCGAAAGATAATGGTTTTCGTCTTTTATCTCCGTAGCACTTTTGTCGATCGCGAGCCGTTTTGATACGGTCTCGGGTCTGAAAAATTTTATCCGTAGTCTCTTGGACTAGTTTCGGACCAATCAATTAACTATTGCCTGTTTCCGCCCAACATAGCGGAGAGCGACACTTTCGACCATAAAGAGCTTCAAACGGGGTAGCTTGTATACTAGTATGGTAGCTGTTATTGTAGGAAACTCAACCAAAGGTAAATGAGTATCCCAATTGCCACCTAAATCCATAACACACGCACGAAGCATATATTCGAGTGTTTGGATTGTCCGTTCGCTCTGGCCGTCAGTTTGTGGGTGAAAGGCCGTACATAGATTCAAATGAGATCCAAAGGCCTGTTGAAATGATTTCCAAATTCTAGAAATAAAACGACCGTCTCGGTCTGAATTGATTGAAATAGGCACTCCATGACGAGCCACTATTTCTTTGAGATAGAGTTCCGCTAGTTTCTCAGTATTATCCTTCTACCAAATCGGTAAGAAGTGCGTGGACTTTGTTAGTCTATCGATGATTACACATATCATGTAGTGACCTCTTGAGGTCCTGAGTAACTTCGTAATGAAGTCCATCGATATTTGTTCCCATTTCCAAACGGGAATTTCGGGTTATTGTAACAAGTCCGAGGGTTTTTGCTACTCGACTTTGACTTTCGCGCAAGTCAAGCATTTTCCGACATAAGTCGCGATATTACTTTTGAGGTTAGGCCACCAATAGTATTCTTTCAATACTTAGGCCTATGTGCTTCCTCAAAATATCATATCAAAGGCCGCCAAAGAATGGAACCCAATTTCGACCCATAAGGTATAAAGTTCCATCTTCTTTCGGCACTAATTGTTCCTGTATGCCTCGAAGTGTTTCTGCTTGAATATGCTCTTCCTTGAGCGCTTGTGAATCATCTTCTCTAATGCTTGAACTCTTAGTGTTCTAACTTGCTCCTTGCGGCCCAAGGCGTCAGCTACAGCATTCGCCTTGCCCCAATGGTACTTTATTTCATAATCATAGTCGTTCAACAATTCAACCCTACGTCGTTGACGTATGTTTAATTCTTTTTGGTCGAATATGTGTTGAAGACTTTTATGATCAGTGAAAATAATGCATTGAGTACCATATAAATAATGTTGCCATAATTTTTTTTTAAAGCGAATACCGCCACGCCTAACTCAAGGTCGAGAGTGGTATAGTTCTTCTCGTGAACTTTCAGTTGGCGGGACGCGTATGCGATAACCTTTTTACGTTGCATGAGTACACAACCTAAACCTTGATGCGAAGCATCACAGTATACCACAAAGTCATCGGTACCTTCTGGTAATGATAAGATTGTAAAATGCTATGCACCAATCTTAAGAATAAGTTGTAATGTTATATCTTGTTTTTCGATTTGGGGCGAATTTATTGTCTTTAACAACTCTAAAATGGTTCTCAAATGTTGCTCATGTTCATCAGTCGATCGAGAGTATATCAAAATGTCGTCAATAAACACTATGACGAATTTGTCGAGATACGGCTTGCACACACGATTCATTAAATCCATGAAGACCGCTGGTGCATTTGTTAAACCAAAAGGCATAACGAGAAACTCGTAATGACCGTAACGAGTCTTAAAAGCCGTTTTCGGTATGCTTTCCTCTTGAATTCGTAACTGATGATACTCCGATCGTAAGTCTATCTTAGAGTAGAAGCTAGAACCTTTCATAAACCATTTGAGTTAGTTGGAAATTCATTTGTAACATGGTTTAGAAATATGAATTTTCGTTCATCGAAATGTTGTGCATTTTTGCAAAACTTGCATGTCTTTCCACCCCCAAAACCTTTATAAAGATGTATAGTGGTAAAGAGTAGGGGTTATGAAATCACAACATCCTTATTCGGTCAACTACAAGGTTCAGAAGGTGCTAATCGACATGGAGATTTGGCTATGGGTGCGGCTCCCGGTACCAAGTCGATGTGAAACTCGACTTGTTGATATGGTGATAGTCCTGGCAAGACTTCAGGAAATTATTTTATCAAAAGAATATCTGTCAGCTGTGGCCCAACGGCCTTCTTGTCTACAAAAAGTGCTAGATAGGCAATACAACCTTTCCGTAAGCACTTATGTGCTTTCATGCCATTGATGATCCGCAATGGGGTGTCGCGCTTCTCTCCATGTATCACAAGTGTCTCTTCGTTCAGTAGTGGTAGGCGAATGATCTTCTCGTGACATAAGACTTTGGCTAGGTTATCGGATAACCAATCCATGTCAACCACTACTTCGAAACTACTCAACTGAACAGGGAAGAGATCAATATTGAATTTCAGCTCTACACTCGACTAGTTTACTTTTTGCCAATTCTATAGAATGAGGAGATGTCTAGCTTACTTGACACTAGGCCAAGTACATTTTAAATTCTGTGTGGCGAGGACTTCACTGTATAGTTTTAGGAACCCTATGTTTAAATGTAGGATAACCCAATCCATATGTTTAGATGTAGGATAACCCGATCCATATGTTTAGATGTAGGATAACCCAATCCCTAATTGTAGCTAGGACAATCCCGTCCCTAACCATGAAACTCATGTATGTGAAATGTTGAGATGAAGCTAAAATTGGCAATGGTATTAAATAACATGGATGTGAAATGTTGATGAATAGGATACATACCGGTGACCATTAATGATTTGATATGTCTCAGCTAATTCCCCATTAGCTAACTTGATATAGTAATGTGTGTCCAACATGACTCTAATTCGAGTATATGCTTAACATTTAAAAGCAATAGCTAAGCTCGGTGTTGGTATTAAAAGAATTGATACATGATGATCGTAGAGTGTACATACTCATGACTTCATTGGGATTTTGTGGAGTATTCATTGTTCCAACCACACACACACTTATTTACATTTAGGATTTCGGCAAGTTACCAGCATACATCCTGGTGCCAAAATCGTTTATGGCAGCAATTGCCTTCATTTCTCTCATGGCGAGAGTTATTGTTTGAGTGATCGAGGTAGAGAGGGATGATGCGGTTATGCTTCGGATCTCCGAGGCTAAACCCGAAATGTAACACTCAGTGTGTTTGAATTCGGGTGTTTCCCAGTATGGAACAACCCTTGAGAGACCGTGCAAGCATCAAGTGTAACCATCAACATTGGCTCTAGTTATGATCGAGTTCTTTTATAAAATCATATGAAAATAGATATGAAAATCAGATGATATAAAAGAATGATGTATGGTTAAATAAATAACCAATAAAAATGTAGTGTATAAATATATCATGTCATGAAATAGAATATTATGTCTTGTGTAGAGGATGTCGTGTCTTGTGCAAAAATGTCATGTCTTGTCTTTGTCGAAGAGATTTGAATAACACCACGATATGCAATATAATATAAGCACTTATATATAGGAAGTACCAGCGGCGTATCCACCATGCTTTTATCATATTACACACGTCTCATCACTTACAAATAACCACCAAAAATGTCTTGTGTATACCAATGTCAAATGACATGTATAACAATGTCTTGCGTAACAATGTTATGTACAAAACATGTCTTGTGTAAAAGCAATGGTTTTCAACACATAACTTTTAACTTAAACAATTGATTCTTTTGGCGCCATGATCTTTTTAATACACACTATTAAAAGAATCTAGACATATATTTGGATAAATAAAGTCTATCACGTGCCCAAGAATGAAGAATGCAATCAATCGGTCATGGAAACCTCAAGACCATATTGTTCATACATGTTTGAATAAATGATAATGTGGATAACCAAAACCAAAAGGTGTAATGCCTCTTGCGTGTATTGGTCATATGTTTAAATGGAAAAAGAAAAAAAAATTCGTTCAGGAGGGGAAACCAACCCGTGGCCTCCGTCCCTATAATATGGGTTCCCTACTCTATGACCTCAATCGTCCGAAGTAGAGAAAATCCTTTGTCTTATTTGTCCATGTGACCATTATGGTAATAGTGCTTGAGTTTCACGAGCTCTAGCAAGATGATCAGAATCTACAAAAATGTCGAATAGAATGTAATGAGGGAGTTGCAACATGGTTCATGCCATACCATCCCTTAGAAAAAGACAAATGTCAAACGACGGAATTTATTGTATCACTTCCAATAAATATGATAAGATGGAATATGATAAAGTAAGGTAAGGTAAAGTAGGATAAAGTGTCATAGACACCCTGGAACCAACCCATGTTCAAGAATTTCGAGAATGTTGAGGAAAATCCTCCATGAGTAGCTAACCCGTTTTGTTTGTTTAAATGACTAGTCTCAACTAAATCGTGATATAGATCGAATGTTAGGTGTGAACAAATATGTGTCGTCTTCCTGTATTGTATTGTATTGTATTGTATTGTATTGTATTGTATTGTATTGTATTGTATTGTATTGTATTGTATTGTATTGTATTGTATTGTATTGTATTGTATTGTATTGTATTGTATTGTATTGTATTGTATTGTATTGTATTGTATTGTATTGTATTGTATGGTGTTATACTAACCACCTCAGTTTATGTTCTAATAGATAAGGAAAATTGAATCTCAAGTAATAACTTAAGAATTTTGAACGAATAGTGATCATTAGCTTGGCCCGCAGAGTCCACCAGAATTCCCATGCACTACAAGTTGTTATTACGTAGGCCTCCGTAATAATAAATTGCCTTGCATGGTCACCCTAGCGTTCTCTCGTACAAAACAGCCGATCAGTCAGAGGGGGGGACACTATTGTCTATATACCTTCAACATAGGAGGGACCTTCGTGATAGATCACGTGTCAACGTCCGTTTTCATTACTCACAAAACAGCACAGCGTTAGATGGAATAGAAATAGAAAGAATCTGTAACAATAACAACTGAAGGGGCACCTTCAAGATGAGTACTTCATCTTCCTTGTAGGGACAAGAGTATATCAACCTTGATTAGTATGAGTCACAGGGATCTCGTCCCACTAATGGAGTTGTTGTCCAAGGTTACTGTAACACCTGTGCCTCCACGGCCGTCAAACAAATTCCAAACCAATGAAATATTGTATTTCATACTTGGGATTTGTAAAAATATGTGTATCGTTTACACATATCAACTCTTGTTCGATTTCAAGCTCTAAATCGCTTTCTGGAAGGTTATACGCGCACTGATGCGTAAATATAACCAGTTTAATCCAACGAACACTCCGGAATAGTGAAATAGGCTTAACATACCTTAAATAACCTATACATAACTTAGATATAAGTTTTGGAAGGTTTGGTGTGGTGAAATCAAAGTTTAATCGCTTACAGGGACTAAATTTGACAAACTGCGAAAGTATGCCAATTTGAACTGTAACAGACATTCCGGAACATGACCATAAGTTAAACATACCATAAATATCCTTTACATAGCTTAGAAATAGGCTTTGAGGGGTTCGGTGTGCTAAAATAAACTTTTGTGTCATTCAGGGACTAAAAGTGTCAAAAAGTGCACAAGTTTGCATTTTTGCGCATAACTTACGTTCTGAATACATCCGGACATCCAAAAATTTATGTAAGCATGACTACATTATATTTTAGTGTTCGCCTTAAGAAAAATCCATTCGTCGCGTCATTTGGTTCGTTTTTCGCGCTTATGCGCATTCCGTCGTAATTAAGCGAACATCGCGTTCGTACGGCCAAACGAACCGACATCCGAGATATTTTTGAGCACATTTTAAGTTCCCTATACTTTAACTTCATTTTAGATCTTTGAAATGGGGTTAACGGGCCTTAAACGTGTCGAAAATGGCCTAAATACAGTTCAGGGACCAAAAGTGTAAATCTGCCAAACTTAGGCCTAGCGGTGCGCTACACTTTTAGCGTAGCGGTGCGCTAGGGGTCTGCAGACCAGATGCAGAGTACCAAACAGCCTGTTTGCAGCAGTTTAACCCACAACCACATGTTCCTAATTATCTAGTCATAAGATAAGGATGGAATTTTAGTCACCATAAGGTCCCGACACTTGTACGGTTACGATTAAGGCACGGTTTCCTTGAAACGATCTTAACGGTGGACCAAATACTATAAATACCCCACCTCCATATGCTTTAAAACTTACAAGAATTCTGATTTGAGAGCTCTAAGTTGAAACCATTGTTTCATACCTGAGTTCTTGGATCGGGATTAGCATTCGGGGACCCTGGGTTAGTATTCTTTCGTTCTTTTCCTTATTTTACTGCTTTTCGAGTCCGAAAGTCAAACTTTGTTTGACTTTCAGCGTTGACCAGTAATGGTCAATGCGAAGTTCGTTTGAACTTCGCAACGTGAGTGTAATCACGTTGGTCATAGTCCCTTGGGACTATGCCCACTGATTACCACGTTGTCTAGAGTCGTAGGGTAGGCGATCTAATAAATCGCCTATACCTTCGAACTCGACCCATTTGGTCGATCATTAGGATCGGACCAAATACATTAGGTGACCATAGTAGGTAGGGAATAACCTTCCGAGGTTATACCCTATGGTCACATCGTTTAAGTAGTTGTATGATAGGTAGTTTATATGCCTTAGGTAAATTACCAGAATACCCTTTTCATACATAATTGGTAATTAAGCATATGTAACCTAAACTTTTGTCACATAACTGATTATGTAACATGTTTAGGCATATAACACTTGTCATAGGACTAGTTAGACGGTCCGAACGCGTTCCACGCGCACGACGCGTTAAAGTAGCATAAGCTACCTTAATGGGTCGCGATGGGTCGATTATGCTTAGGTTAAGTTTCATGTAGTATGTAGGCCTTGTTAAACCATATCATATGAGTTCCAATACTCATTTGGTTTACCAAGCCTCATCCTATCCGATCTCCCGATTTAAGTCCGGTTTATTTATATAGTTTTAGATTGCCGACTGATTCCGTGCTCCCTCTAGCTTTGTTTGGTTGTTGTTCAAGACCTCCAAGCATTCTCAGGCGAGTACATTATTCCCCTCTTTTACTGTTTTCCAAACTGTTTTGGGGTGACTCATATGTGCTAAATGTTTTCGATGTTATAACGATGGTTTCAAAAACGACTAAAACGATTTATACAAAACTAATAACGATTTCATAAAGTGAACAAACTTGTTGATTGTGTTTACATAACAAATGACATTCATTAGCAATGATCAAGCCGACCAGTATTAGGTTATGGTACCATAGGATCTGACAATTCCCGTTATTTCACTACACCCGTGGTTATGTGTGGGGGTAGTAGGTAACGACCGAATCTGAAATCATTAACTTACCCTATGGAGGTTTGTTAATGCGAAAACGAGAAGCGACGAAATCGAGAAGCGACGAGTGATGGGTCACGAAGGTTTGAATGTTATTAGCGAGACGATCACATAAGTAGTTTCACGACCTAAAACGAATTTAACGATTTACGATTGGTTTTCACACGATATTTTAACGATTGGGTTTAACGATTGGGTAAACATTTATACATGATTTACATTTGATCATGCATTTTCACGAAACATAGTATTGATTTAAACCAAGTTTTACTTCAATACTTTGTTTTGTGCGTTTCACTTATGGTTTAGTTGATGCAATTCACTAGCCATACATATCATTTTGGTTACACATTACATGGTTTACATTTGTTGGTTTGGTTTGAGTAAGTGATTAAGTAACGATGCGTGTGTAATATGATACAAGCATGGTGGATACGCCGCTGGTACTTCCTATATATAAATGTTTGTATAGTATTACATATTGTAGCGTTATTTGAATCATTTCAATTTGAGACATAGAACATTTTATACAAATAACATACTTTTCACAAGACATTTATTTACAAACAACTTATCTTATACAAACTCATTTTTACATGGTTATTCATTTAATCATGCATTATTCTCTTATTTATGCATATCACCTGAACTTATCATTGTTTTTCCAAATAATTTACTAAAACAAATGTTTTTGAGTTATGAGTCATGGCTACGAGGTTTTACAAATTATAACCCGCTTGATTTGAGTTGGTTAATTAAGTTGCAATATTATACTCTTTTCAAAACAAGGTTTTTAAATAAAGTATTGCAACATCTAAACTAGCCATGATTTCGACACTCCTACAAAACCTATGTACTCGCCAGCATTTCTTTGCTGACCTCGTTTTCACATATGTTTCAGGTATTGTTGAATGATATCGATTGATAAGATGCATGCTCACATAGGACTGGACAAGGCCTTAGTGACTCAATAACAATGATAGACTATGTTTAATTTGTGTATTTAGATTTCCAGACGATGTAAATATTCAATGTTTAATAAAACGAAACACTTTTTGGTATCCATGGTTATGAAACATTAATTCTGTTGCAACACGCCTCGATGTTTCCGCCGCGCTTTGTTGTTTTACGCGGTCGGGGTGTGACAGAAAAGATGGTATCAGAGCCAATGGTTATAGGGAATTAGGTTATTAGTAATTAGTAATGCTTTGACCTAGTCTATAACCTTTCTAGGACCCTAACGCGAGTTTACTTGCGTTTAGTCATAAAACAATACCGTCACCTATCCTTAGGCGACGACCACAACAAGAACATAAATTTCAAAACCGCTTTGAAAACTAATCATCTGTTCTAGGATGATTGATTACTAGGTTTTGAACCCTCTATTGTAAGGTTTTGAACTCTCTGTTATATGGTTTTGAACCCCTTCGAATTTTCAAAATCTCGACAAGGTTTTGAGTCTTAAATAATGTGAACACGTGCAAACTGGAAGGGTGAATGCCTGTATTCTGGGTTTTCTGTCTAGGCAAGCACTTCGTATATATCTCATCAGACGCGAGACCAGTTGTGCTTACCTGGGAATTCTTGGGATGAGTGTTCACTTATAGGCGAGCATGTCTTCGCGATAAATTATTTTTGGCCCATTTACTTTGATCAGTCACCGTCTCATTTGTTTGCCTTAGGTAACAAACAAATGATCGCAATCTTCATGCGTTATCATTCTGTTTTGATTGTCCAATAATCTTTCACCTGTTTCTCCCTATGCCTTTCTTTTTCTTCAAAAAAAAAAAATGTCTCTTCATCACGATGACGCCCAAATATCTGAGCAAGCAGCCAAATTCGCTCAGCGAATAGGCGAAGTAGTCCTGAAGACTGTTGAATTAGCTACTGCCATGTATCATCTCCAGGATGAAGCCACTCAAGAGTCACCAAGACAGGTAGGACCTAGTCAGGCGACAACACCATCAGCCAATAAACCAATCGAGGAATCAAAGACCATGGATGAACGATCCCCTAAGAAGTCAAAGAAGCGAAAGGCTTCTCAGAACTTCGCCATGGTCGCTCACAATGGTAAAGCAGTCCCCAACCAACCAGCTCAACCCCCTGCTAGGTGTGTATGGCTTTTCCTATGATACCTACATCAAGGAACTATGTACCTTACAAACTACTCTTGTGATTTCTCTCTTTCAAATGATTGCTCATGATTCCCTCGAAAATTTTAAGTACTCGTTTCAATCTAAGAAACAAAGTACAGAAAATTAAGTGACATTATGAGTAATCGTGCTTTTCGCACATCTGTGCCTTTAAATCCTTGGTTAGATAACTAAGGGTATTTTCAAATCTCATACCCATTACGTTTTGATTTTTCAACATACACAGTACCAGTATTTCAAAACAATCTTCAATGATCTCAAAACATTTCATATAGTTTGAAAACAATTTTTCTAGATGCATTGTCTATGTTATTTCAAAAAACATTGGCCATGTTATCAAAACCAATCTTTCTAATTTCAAAATATTTCATATAGTCTGAAGACAATATTAACACAATACATTTTCTGATCTAGTGCATGATTTCGAAAAGCATCATTCATGTCTTTCAAAAAAACCTTATACATAATTTCAAAATTCATCTCGCATGATTTTTAAAACATTTTTGTAAATATATCTATCTAATACACCTACTTTATGATTTCAAAAGTATTATATATAAGGTTTCAAAAACGTTAAACACATTTTTTCTTAAAAGAACCCCATGCACGGTTTTCAAAAATATTTTCCTCATACATTGACTTAACCTTCAAAATTCTGCTTCATATGTCGCCTTGACATATCAAGCATCTCAACTTCATAAGCATTTTACATCATGTTTTGACCTAAGCACATCCAGTGCAAGGTTTCAAAACATCTTCAACTTCTAAAATTCATATGGGATCTTTTTATCTTTACAATTAGATCCTTGTGGATGTTTATCATTCAAATCAGAGTCCTTAATTGGATTCCTTATGTACCTTAATTCGAACACTTCGGTTCCTAGTAATCGAAATCGAATTTTCTTTTTGAATCTTTCTATTTTTATAGTTAGATTCTTGATAATATTTAATGTGCCAAATGAAATCCACGGATTGGATTCTTAGTATGCTTTAAATACCCGAGTCCAAAGATAACAAATTAAACGATTATACGATGAAACGATTATGCGAGTATGCGATTATGTGTTTATGTGTTCTCCTCTATGTTTTTGTGTGATCCGATTTTCAAATCCTCATAGAATCTTTCATATCTTCATATGAGGGATTCATAGTAGGATATTCAAAAGGTACTACCTTAAATCCTTAATGGGCTTCTACGTTGTAGTTAAAGACCCTTGGGATTATATAGTACCATTCCATGATTCATAAGAGATCCCTTTAGTGATCTAGTCAAAAAGATTGATGCACAATCTGGTTAAGAATGGCATGTGATGATACAGCTGAAAGAACCCTATGGCGGTCCAGTCACACTCATCACAGGATCATTCATTAGGTTTTCCCCTACACATTATCAAACGCGCTGTGTGGACTATGCAAGGAAGTACGTAATTATGGATGCATACATAACTATGAAATTCCATATGCAGAAACCACAGTAAGATTTAGCATGTGTAAGAACCGATAGTGACAACAATAACAAAATAAGAACGATGTAATGGAGGTACGGTGGACGCACCAATGATGCTTTATATACTTGTATATAAGTATCCCTCTTACATTGCAATTATGATGTTATTAAAGTTACTAGAAGTTCAGAACCCTAACCAGCGTTGTTTTATCTTTTCAACTCCATGTTTTCAAACTCTCACAAGTTTCCTCTAAATAAATTTCGGGACGAAATTTCCTAAAGTAGGGGAGACTGTAACACCTGTGCCTCCACGGCCGTCAAACAAATTCCAAACCAATGAAATATTGTATTTCATACTTGGGATTTGTAAAAATATGTGTATCGTTTACACATATCAACTCTTGTTCGATTTCAAGCTCTAAATCGCTTTCTGGAAGGTTATACGCGCACTGATGCGTAAATATAACCAGTTTAATCCAACGAACACTCCGGAATAGTGAAATAGGCTTAACATACCTTAAATAACCTATACATAACTTAGATATAAGTTTTGGAAGGTTTGGTGTGGTGAAATCAAAGTTTAATCGCTTACAGGGACTAAATTTGACAAACTGCGAAAGTATGCCAATTTGAACTGTAACAGACATTCCGGAACATGACCATAAGTTAAACATACCATAAATATCCTTTACATAGCTTAGAAATAGGCTTTGAGGGGTTCGGTGTGCTAAAATAAACTTTTGTGTCATTCAGGGACTAAAAGTGTCAAAAAGTGCACAAGTTTGCATTTTTGCGCATAACTTACGTTCTGAATACATCCGGACATCCAAAAATTTATGTAAGCATGACTACATTATATTTTAGTGTTTGCCTTAAGAAAAATCCATTCGTCGCGTCATTTGGTTCGTTTTTCGCGCTTATGCGCATTCCGTCGTAATTAAGCGAACATCGCGTTCGTACGGCCAAACGAACCGACATCCGAGATATTTTTGAGCACATTTTAAGTTCCCTATACTTTAACTTCATTTTAGAGCTTTGAAATGGGGTTAACGGGCCTTAAACGTGTCGAAAATGGCCTAAATACAGTTCAGGGACCAAAAGTGTAAATCTGCCAAACTTAGGCCTAGCGGTGCGCTACACTTTTAGCGTAGCGGTGCGCTAGGGGTCTGCAGACCAGATGCAGAGTACCAAACAGCCTGTTTGCAGCAGTTTAACCCACAACCACATGTTCCTAATTATCTAGTCATAAGATAAGGATGGAATTTTAGTCACCATAAGGTCCCGACACTTGTACGGTTACGATTAAGGCACGGTTTCCTTGAAACGATCTTAACGGTGGACCAAATACTATAAATACCCCACCCCCATATGCTTTAAAACTTACAAGAATTCTGATTTGAGAGCTCTAAGTTGAAACCATTGTTTCATACCTGAGTTCTTGGATCGGGATTAGCATTCGGGGACCCTGGGTTAGTATTCTTTCGTTCTTTTCCTTATTTTACTGCTTTTCGAGTCCGAAAGTCAAACTTTGTTTGACTTTCAGCGTTGACCAGTAATGGTCAATGCGAAGTTCGTTTGAACTTCGCAACGTGAGTGTAATCACGTTGGTCATAGTCCCTTGGGACTATGCCCACTGATTACCACGTTGTCTAGAGTCGTAGGGTAGGCGATCTAATAAATCGCCTATACCTTCGAACTCGACCCATTTGGTCGATCATTAGGATCGGACCAAATACATTAGGTGACCATAGTAGGTAGGGAATAACCTTCCGAGGTTATACCCTATGGTCACATCGTTTAAGTAGTTGTATGATAGGTAGTTTATATGCCTTAGGTAAATTACCAGAATACCCTTTTCATACATAATTGGTAATTAAGCATATGTAACCTAAACTTTTGTCACATAACTGATTATGTAACATGTTTAGGCATATAACACTTGTCATAGGACTAGTTAGACGGTCCGAACGCGTTCCACGCGCACGACGCGTTAAAGTAGCATAAGCTACCTTAATGGGTCGCGATGGGTCGATTATGCTTAGGTTAAGTTTCATGTAGTATGTAGGCCTTGTTAAACCATATCATATGAGTTCCAATACTCATTTGTTTTACCAAGCCTCATCCTATCCGATCTCCCGATTTAAGTCCGGTTTATTTATATAGTTTTAGATTGCCGACTGATTCCGTGCTCCCTCTAGCTTTGTTTGGTTGTTGTTCAAGACCTCCAAGCATTCTCAGGCGAGTACATTATTCCCCTCTTTTACTGTTTTCCAAACTGTTTTGGGGTGACTCATATGTGCTAAATGTTTTCGATGTTATAACGATGGTTTCAAAAACGACTAAAACGATTTATACAAAACTAATAACGATTTCATAAAGTGAACAAACTTGTTGATTGTGTTTACATAACAAATGACATTCATTAGCAATGATCAAGCCGACCAGTATTAGGTTATGGTACCATAGGATCTGACAATTCCCGTTATTTCACTACACCCGTGGTTATGTGTGGGGGTAGTAGGTAACGACCGAATCTGAAATCATTAACTTACCCTATGGAGGTTTGTTAATGCGAAAACGAGAAGCGACGAAATCGAGAAGCGACGAGTGATGGGTCACGAAGGTTTGAATGTTATTAGCGAGACGATCACATAAGTAGTTTCACGACCTAAAACGAATTTAACGATTTACGATTGGTTTTCACACGATATTTTAACGATTGGGTTTAACGATTGGGTAAACATTTATACATGATTTACATTTGATCATGCATTTTCACGAAACATAGTATTGATTTAAACCAAGTTTTACTTCAATACTTTGTTTTGTGCATTTCACTTATGGTTTAGTTGATGCAATTCACTAGCCATACATATCATTTTGGTTACACATTACATGGTTTACATTTGTTGGTTTGGTTTGAGTAAGTGATTAAGTAACGATGCGTGTGTAATATGATACAAGAATGGTGGATACGCCGCTGGTACTTCCTATATATAAATGTTTGTATAGTATTACATATTGTAGCGTTATTTGAATCATTTCAATTTGAGACATAGAACATTTTATACAAATAACATACTTTTCACAAGACATTTATTTACAAACAACTTATCTTATACAAACTCATTTTTACATGGTTATTCATTTAATCATGCATTATTCTCTTATTTATGCATATCACCTGAACTTATCATTGTTTTTCCAAATAATTTACTAAAACAAATGTTTTTGAGTTATGAGTCATGGCTACGAGGTTTTACAAATTATAACCCGCTTGATTTGAGTTGGTTAATTAAGTTGCAATATTATACTCTTTTCAAAACAAGGTTTTTAAATAAAGTATTGCAACATCTAAACTAGCCATGATTTCGACACTCCTACAAAACCTATGTACTCGCCAGCATTTCTTTGCTGACCTCGTTTTCACATATGTTTCAGGTATTGTTGAATGATATCGATTGATAAGATGCATGCTCACATAGGACTGGACAAGGCCTTAGTGACTCAATAACAATGATAGACTATGTTTAATTTGTGTATTTAGATTTCCAGACGATGTAAATATTCAATGTTTAATAAAACGAAACACTTTTTGGTATCCATGGTTATGAAACATTAATTCTGTTGCAACACGCCTCGATGTTTCCGCCGCGCTTTGTTGTTTTACGCGGTCGGGGTGTGATAGTTACCACCTTCGCCTCGTCTTCATTATCATGGTCTAGCATCTCAGCATTCGCGAGAAAGCAACCATATTTTACGGAATTAAGTTTAAGATTTCACTTAGAAATCATGTTCGTCATAAGCTCCGTAACAGACATGAGGTCGATATTTTCATCGTGCGAGTAAAGAATAATAATAAAGTTTGAAGTCGAAGGTATTTTGTTCTTGGCAAATATTTCATGCAACATATATATGAACCACCTATATATATAATCATGTAAAATCCTATCAATCAAGGATTTCTATCTTGTATAAGCTGAACTTGTAAACTGTTTATAATGCATAAACTGATAATGTAATGTATTGTAGGCACATAGTCTATTAATGTATTGTGTCTGTTTCTCATAGACTTCACCCATGGAAATGTCCTCGCTTGATTTATGTGAAATGAATTTTTGTTGTAGTGGACCTTGAAAAATGTTTATGCAATGAAAACCTTTTGACTTGTCCAATTTTATTTATAATCTGTTCAACATGAACAAGAGGTTTTCGTGAGAGATCCCTAGTGATTGTAGACTTAGACTCGAGAAAGAATCCTGGTTCACTACAATCGATGCTCTGATACCAAGCTGTCACACCCGCTCGTAGCGGAAACGCAAGGTGTGATCTGTATGGTTTTCATTGCATAAATATCGATGTACATGAACAAACTATATGAATAAATACAAGCTCCAATGCCATTGTCATAATTGTTTCAAAAGAATGCAACATAAGTTGAATGTATTGGTTACAAACCATCAAATGAAAATAAGTTGTCATCGTTTTATACATCAAAATGTAAGTCTTAAAATGTCAAGACTTTGACCACTATATCACCGCAAAGAGGCGGTATATAACAGGCAAACCCTTCAATAGTTGGCATGGAGTATTGATACTTGTTTTCTTTGAACTGAAATCTTTGCATTGGTCCACTAATTCCCTGGAATACATGTAAGTTTGAAAACATCAACAAAAGTTGAGCGAGTTCATGCAGTTTAGCTGTACAAGATGTATCTGTATCAAAACAGTATGTAATATGTATTTGTCTCAATTGTAATTGTATCCAAACTGGATATAAGATGTATCTGTAAAATATGAGATGTATTTGTATTTGTATTTGTATCAATTGTAGTATGAAAAGCGTCAATGAAATCGTTGATCATTAATGTTTCGCGAGGACATTAATATGTGTGACGAAATAGGAAGCAAACCAACCCTAGACGATTTTATGCCGATTCCTATCGACTGGGACACAAACGCACTCTTCTGTATGGGTCCACGACCAAGAGTGGGGCTCGCCAAAACCCATTAGATCTAAGCCTTTGTTCCTTGGTCCAAACTGGATTAATGGTGCTTATAGTATGGCCCTAATTCGCACATGATCTAGGTGTTTCATTACCTAACTTTAACATACTTTTTACATGTATCTTCCCCGATAGTTGTAAAGTTGTAAAACATTTAAATGAATAGGGGAACATGAACTCACAGAATTGCATCCGTAAACTGTATGTAATTGTAACCTCACTTGCATTGTCCTTGAATTGTATCACGACCTACAAAGGTCCTAGAATTGTTAGACACTACGGTCTTTGTATTGACTCATGTACAAGTCTTTTGTCTTGAGTATGTGTAAGACTTGTATGTCTTTACTGTTCGTTAACTGTGTATTCGATGAATGAGTTGTTCAAATGTTCGTTAACTGTGTATTTGATGAATGAGTTGTTCAAATGTTCGTTAACTGTGTATTCGATGAATGAGTTGTTCAAATGTTCCTTAACTGTGTATTCGATGAATGAGTTGTTCAAATGTTCATTAACTGTGTATTCGATGAATGAGTTGTATAGTCGGATCTAGTCCGCTGAACCTCGTGTCTTATATGTATCACTTGTATAGTTGTGTTTCCAATAATAGTATCATTGGGCCAAGCCCATGTTTTCAAGTTATTGGGCTTAAATAGTGCTGGGCCTTAAATAGTGTTGGGCCTCAAATAGTGTTGGGCCTTAAATAGTGTTGGGCCTCAAATAGTGTTGGGCCTCAATAGTGTTGGGCCTCAAATAGTGTTGGGCCTCAATAGTGTTGGGCTTGAATAGTGTTGGGCTTGAATAGTGTTGGGCTTCAATAGTGTTGGGCTTGAATAGTGTTGGGCTTCAATAGTGTTGGGCTTCAATAGTGTTGGGCTTTGGCCCATATGTTTGGTGTTTTGGGCTTAGCCCATGAATTTATGTTAAGCCCATGATGAAGATAAGCCCATTAAGAAAACTAAGCCCATTTGTAGAAAAATAGCCCATTAAATAAATAACCCATTAAGTAAAATAAGCCCATTTACAAAAATAGTCCATTAAGTATAATAAGCCCATTTGTTATAATATAGCCCACTAGTAAAAGTAAGCCTTTCATTTTTATAAAAACCTTTTTATAAAAATTTACTAAGTATACTTTTTGGTAAATAAAAACATACTAGTTTTTATAAGTTTATAAACATCCGAAATTTGTTATCGATAGCTTATTTATATTTCATGTCGTAACATCGTCTAAACATCGTAGTAACTCTTCGGATTGGCAATTCACTTATGTAGTCGTCCGTCGTTCATTTTGACCATAAATGGTGTCCGATTATTCGAATCGTCCGTAACTCGTTTTAAGGCGTAAATATGTGAAGTCTTGTAAGACTTTGATTATTATGTATCATGTGTTCATTATTACCATTGTAATAAAGTTCCTATCTTTGATATATATAACTAATACATCAAATACCACACATCAATTAAGTTGTTAAAATGATCAAATATATATTTTCTAAAAAATATATATATATATTTATCTTGTCTTTTCTTTTATAAAAGCCTTTCCTTAAAAACTTTTTAATCTAATAAAGATTTAACCAAACAAAAATGTTGGTTCGTATAACATAAAGTTTTTAAGAAAAATTGGCCATATAACCTTTGTATTAATCATTTGGCCATGTTTAATCAAACATATCATTTTCTTTATCAAATCACCACCAATTTACTCATCATCTTAACTAAACATATAAGACTTTTATAAAATAAAATTTACCAAGATGATTTCCAAATCATGTAGAGTTTTAAACATGATCATTACATATGCTAATAAGTTCAAAAACCAAGTTTAATTTTAGTTTTAACAACTTTTATAAAAATCTCTAGTTGTATGTTACTTTTTATAATCTTGTAAAAGTCTTGTTTTTAAATAAAAACCCTTAATATTTTCACAAGAACAATAGTTATGATCATCCATTTAATCCTTTATGTTAAAAACCCTTTAGCATAAACATGTATAATTTTTAGATCATAACTTAAAACATACTCTAACCATTTATTTATCTCATAATCATCATAGCAAGATCAAATAAGCATATCACAAGTCTTAAATCACAATATAATCAACATAAATATATCATGATTTTTATCTTTGCTTCTTTGTATTTTTCTCATGTTATTATGTATGATCTCTTGGTTATTATTAGCAATAATAACAATCATAAACTTAATACATTTGTATAAAAAAAATAGTTATAGAAGCTTACTTCTAGCACTAGGCTAGGGATGATCTTAGAAGATTATTAAGACTAAGAAAATGATAATCTTGATGGTAGAACACTTTTGTATGGATGAAAACCCTTCCTTTTACTTCCAATAGCTTTAGATCACCTTATGTTACTTGGAAATCCATGTTGATCATGAAGGAGGTAATAAAAATAATTGGGTTTTTGAAGGTGTTCTTGTGAAAAAGATGAAGATGATGAGAGTGTTCTTTGGGTAATAAAAATGAAAGGTGTAAAATGAGTGGTGAAATGCTAGTTTACTTAATGTGTAAGTATTGTAATATTTCACCAACATAACCCACTTGCAAAATAAGATGAATATCTAGATATTTAGCAAGTAATTAAGGGTATGTGGGACCCCTTAATTTCGGCCCATATGTGGGGGGGGGGTACCTTATGTGTTGCAAAGTGTTAGTAAAATTTATGGTTTCTAAATGAAATAAAAGATTAAGTCTTTAGGTGTTTAAGTTTTGCAATTTTTTTTTCGAGATGTTTCAAGACTTGAAATGATCATAAACTAGCTTTACAAGACCAAAAATAATGATCACTAGTTCGCTACATGTACCAAAATATAGTTCGGCTCGATGTATAGCGCTCGTTTCGCAAGTAGATAGTCGAAAGGTACGCTTAAGGAAGTTGTAGGAAAAATTCCAGTTATGTGTGAAATGGATATTCCATAATTATTTTTATATGGAATTGGTGCCTAAACATCAATTTTTGCATCTTGTAATAAAATACAATTGCTGAATTTTGCGGAAAATTCATGAAATGGTCACTTTTAGCGCATTTCGGACATTTTTTAGTGCTACCGGACATGGGTAAAATATTGACCAAACTCTTGTATTCCCATAAAGGGTTTAATATATAATTGATATTGGACTCTCATCCGAGTCCTAAAGATGTCATTTTAGATGTTTTCTGCGGATCCGTAGTTTTCGTCAGCACTCTAGTTCACTAGGCACTACTCTAGTTGTTTCGGTGAATTGTTTGCACTATTTCAAATGTACCCAATAAAAATGAATATTCCTTGAGTGTTCTAAGATGTATATCATGTAATCATGCAGTTCAAATATTCAAAACACATACTTGTATAATGTAAATCATTGCTTTAAATGTACGTAAATTACCAGAAAGTGGCGGTTGTCACAGTGTGATAGCTATTGTTGTAGGAGAATTCGATCAACGGTAGATGCGAATCCCAACTACCACCAAAGTCAATCACACATGCTCTAAGCATATCCTCCAGTGTCTGGATTGTTCTCTCAGATTGACCAACTGTCTGTGGATGGTATGCTGTGCTCAAATTAAGTTGGGTTCCCATGGCAGATTGCATGGTTCTCCAAAAGAAAGACGAGAATCGAGCATCTCTGTCAGATATAATGTTCAAAGGAACACCATATCGAGATACAATCTCATCAACATATAACTTGGCAAGCTTGTCAGCAGATAAATCCTCGCAGATTGGCTAGAAATGTGTTGACTTTGTAAGACGATCAACAACAACCCAAATGGCGTCATGACCTCTTTTAGTGTGTGGTAACTTGGTAATGAGATCCATAGAAATGTTTTCCCATTTCCATACCGGAATCTCTGGTTGTTCCAATAAACCAGAAGGATGTTGATGTTCTGCCTTAACCTTAAGACAAGTGTGACACCTGTGCCTCCAGGGCCATCAAACAAATACTGTATCAATGAAATATTGTATTTCATACTTGGGACATGTATAAATATGTGTATCCTTTGCACATATCAATTCTTGTTCTATTTCAAGCTTTAAATCACTTTCTTGAAGGTTATACGCGCACTGATGCGTAAATATAACCCGTTTAATGAAACGAACACTCCGGAATAGTTAAATAGGCTTAACATACCTTAAATAACCTTTACATAACTTATAAATAAGTTTTGAAGGCTTTGGTATGGCAAAATCGAGTTAAATCGCTTACAGGGACTAAAGTTGACAAACTGCGAAAGTATGCCAATTTGAACTGTAACAGACATTCCGGAACATGACCATAAGTTAAACATACCATAAATATCCTTTACATAGCTTAGAAATAGGCTTTGAGGGGTTCGGTGTGCTAAAATAAACTTTTGGGTCATTCAGGGACTAAAAGCGTCAAAAAGTGCACAATGTAACACCTGTGCCTCCACGGCCATCAAACAAATACCAAACCAATGAAATATTGTATTTCATACTTGGGATTTGTTAAATATATGTGTATCATTTGCACATATCAACTCTAGTTCAATTTCAAGCTCTAAATCACTTTCTGGAAGGTTATACACGCACTGATGCGTAAATATAACCAGTTTAATGCAACAAACACTCCGTAACAGTGAAATAGGCTTAACATACCTTAAATAACCTCTACATAACTTAGAAATAAGTTTTGGAAGGTTTGGTATGCCGAAATCAAGTTAATTCGCTTACAGGGACTAAATATGACAAACTGCGAAAGTATGTCAATTTGAACTGTAACGAACATTCCGGAACATGACCATAAGTTAAACACACCATAAATATCCTTTACATATCTTAGAAATAGGCTTTAAGGGGTTCGATGTGCTAAAATAAACTTTTGGGTCATTCAGGGACTAAAAGTGTCAAAAAGTGCACAAGTTTGCATTTTCGCGCATAACTTACGTTCTGAATACATCCGGACATCCAAAAATTTATGTAAGCATGACTATATTATGCTTTAGTGTTTGGCTTGCAAAAAAATCCATTCGTCGCGTCATTTGGATCGTTTTTCGCGCTTATGCGCATTCCGTCGTAATTAAGCGAACATGGTTTTCGTACGACCAAACGAACCAACATCCGACATATTTTTGAGCATGTTTCATGTCCACAATGTTTAGGAATCATTTTAGGGCCTTAAAGTTGGCTTTACGGGCCTTAGAAGTGCCGGAAATGGGCTTAAACACGTGCAGGGGCTGAAACTGTCATTTCTGAAACTTGTTTTCTGATCTGAAGAGCTAGGCGGCCTGCCTCAGCCAAGCTTAAATCTTAGGCGGCCCGCGTCAGACCTTCTGACTAGGTTAAATGTTTCTAACAGCAGATTGCAGCTGTTTGATCCACCACCACACATTCTCATTTGTCTAGTCATCTGATAAGGATCACATTTTAGTCACCATAAGGTCCCGACACTTGTACGGGTGGGATTAAGGCACGTTTTCCATGAAACGATCTTAACGGTGGACCTTTTACTATAAATACCCCACCCCCCATGCTTCAAAATTACAAGAATTCTGATTTGAGAACCTCTAAGTTGAAACCATTGTTTCATACCTGAGATTCTTGAATCGGGATTAGCATTCGGGGACCCTTCGTAAGTATTCTTTCGTTCTTTTCCTTATTTTATTGCTTTTCGAGTCCGAAAGTCAAACTTTGTTTGACTTTCAGCGTTGACCAGCTTATGGTCAATGCGAAGTTCGTAGGAACTTCGCAACGTGAGTGTAATCACGTTGGTTATAGTCCCTTGGGACTATGCCTACTGATTACCACGTTGTTTAGGGTCGTAGGGTAAGCGATCTAATAAATCGCTTATACCTCGAACCCGACCCATTTGGTCGATCAATAGGATCTGACCAAACACATTAGGTGACCATAGTAGGTAGGGAATAACCTTCCGAGGTTATACCTTATGGTCGCTTCGTTTAAGTAGTTGTATGATAGGTAGTTTATATGCCTTAGGTAAATTACCAGAATACCCTTTTCATGTATAATTGGTAATTAAGCATATGTAACCTAAACTTTTGTCACATAACTGATTATGTAACATGTTTAGGCATATAACACTTGTCATAGGACTAGTTAGACGGTCCGAACGCGTTTCACGCGCACGACGCGTTAAAGTAGCATAAGTTACCTTAATGGGTCGCGATGGGTCGAAAGCACTTAGGTTAGTCTCATTGTAGTATGTAGGCCTTGTTAAACCATATCATATGAGTTCCAATACTCATTTGGTTTACCAAGCCTCATCCTATCCGATCTCCCGATTTAGGTCTGGTTTATTTACATGGTTTTAGACTGCCGATTGATTCCGTGCTCCCTCTAGCTTTGCTTGGTTGTTGTTCAAGATCTCTAAGCATTCTCAGGCGAGTACATTATTCCCCTATTTTACTGCTTTCAATTGTTTTGGGGTGACTCATATGTGCTAAATGTTTTCGATGTTATAACAATGGTTTCAAAAACAATTAAGACGATTTATACAAAACTAATAACGATTTCAAAAAGTGAACAAACTTGTTGGTTGTAGTTACATAACAAATGACATTCATTAGCAATGATCAAGCCGACCAGTATTAGGTTATGGTACCATAGGATCTGACAAATCCCGTTATTTACTACACCCGTAGTTATGTGTGGGTATGGTAGGTAGCGACTGAATCTGTAATTATTAACTTACCCTTTGGTAAGGGTTTGTTAATGCGAAAACGAGAAGCGACGAAAACGAGAAGCGACGAAAACGAGAAGCGACGAGAGTCAAGAAGGTTTGAATGTTATTAGCGAGACGACCATTTAAGTAGTTTCACGACCTAAAACGAATTTAACGATTGGGTAAACGATTGGTTTTCACACGATGTTTTAACGATTGGGTAAACGATTGGCTTCAAAGCGATATACGATTGGGTTTTGGTTACATATTACATGATTTACATTGGGCATGAACATTACTTTGGTGGTTTGGTTTGGATTAAGTGATTAAGTAACAATGCGTGTGGAATATGATACAAGCATGGTGGATACGCCGCTGGTACTTCCTATATATAAGTGTTTGTATGGTATTACATATTGTAGCGTTATTTGAATCATTTCAGTTTGAGACATAGAACATTTTATACAAGTAACATACTTTTCACAAGACATTGATTTACAAAAAACTTATCTTATGCAAACACATTTTTCATGGTTATTCATTTAACCATACATTATTTCACTTATTTATACATATCACCTAAACTTATTATTTTTTTCAAATGATTTACAAAGACAAAGCAAATTACAAGGTTCATGACTAAACATTTTCTTAAACAGAAGTCATGAATCTTATTTTCACAAAACCTATGTACTCGCCAGCATTTCTTTGCTGACCTCGTTTTCACATATGTTTCAGGTATTGTTGAATGATATCGATTTATAAGATGCATGCTCACATAGGACTGGACAAGGCCTTAGTGACTCAATAACAATGATAGACTATGTTTAATTTGGGTATTTAGATTTCCAGACGATGTAATTATTCAATGTTTAATAAAACGAAACACTTTTTGGTATCCATGGTTATGAAACATTAATTCTGTTGCAACACGCCCCGATGTTTCCGCCGCGATTTGTTGTTTTACGCGGTCGGGGTGTGACAGAAAAGATGGTATCAGAGCCAATGGTTATAGGGAATTAGGTTATTAGTAATTAGTAATGCTTTGACCTAGTCTATAACCTTCTTAGGACCCTAACGCGAGTTTACTTGCGTTTAGTCATAAAACAATACCGTCACCTATCCTTAGGCGACGACCACAACAAGAACATAAATTTCAAAACCGCTTTGAAAACTAATCATCTGTTCTAGGATGATTGATTACTAGGTTTTGAACCCTCTATTGTAAGGTTTTGAACTCTCTATTATATGGTTTTGAACGCCTTTGAGTTTTCAAAACTTCGTCAAGGTTTTGGGTTTTAAATAATGTGAACACGTGCAAACTGGAAGGGTGAATGCCTGTATTCTGGGTTTTCTGTCTAGGCAAGCACTTCATATACATCTCATCAGACGCGAGACCAGTTGTGCTTACCTGGGAATTCTTGGGATGAGTGTTCACTTATAGGCGAGCATGTCTTCGCGATACATTATTTTTGACCCATTTACTTTGATCAGTCACCGTCTCATTTGTTTGCCTTAGGTAACAAACAAATGATCACAATCTTCATGCGTTATCATTCTGTTTTGATTGTCCAATAATCTTTCACCTGTTTCTCCCTATGCCTTTCTTTTTCTTCAAGAATGTCTCTTCATCACGATGATGCCCAGATATCCAAGCAGACTGCCAAATTCACTCAGCGAATAGGCGAAGTAGTCCTGAAGACTGTTGAATTAGCTACTGCCATGTACCGTCTCCAGGATGAAGCCACTCAAGAGTCACCAAGACAGGCAGGACCTAGTCAGGTGATAGCACCACCAGACAAGAAACCAATCGAGGAATCAAAGACCATGGATGAACGATTCCCTAAGAAGTCAAAGAAGCGAAAGGCTTCTCAGAACTTCGCCATGGTCGCTCACAATGGTAAAGCAGTCCCCAACCAACCAGCTCAACCCCCTGCTAGGTGTGTATGGCTTTTCCTATGATACCTACATCAAGGAACTATGTACCTTACAAACTACTCTGGTGATTTCTCTCTTTCAAATGATTGCTCATGATTCCCTCAAAAATTTTAAGTACTCGTTTCACTCTAAGAAACAAAGTACAGAAAATTAAGTGACATTATGAGTAATCGTGCTTTTCGCACATCTGTGCCTTTAAATCCTTGGTTAGATAACTAAGGGTATTTTCAAATCTCATACCCATTACGTTTTGATTTTTCAACATACACAGTACCAGTATTTCAAAACAATCTTCATGATCTCAAAACATTTCATATAGTTTGAAAACAATTTTTCTAGATGCATTGTCTATGTTATTTCAAAAACATTGGCCATGTTATCAAAACCAACCTTTCTAATTTCAAAATATTTCATATAGTCTGAAGACAATATTAACACAATACATTTTCTGATCAAGTGCATGATTTCGAAAAGCATCATTCATGTCTTTCAAAAACCTTATACATAATTTCAAAATTCATCTCGCATGATTTTAAAACATTTTTTAAATATATCTACCTAATACACCTACTTTATGATTTCAAAAAGTATTATATATAAGGTTTCAAAAACGTTAAACACATTTTTCTTAAAAGAACCCCATGCATAGTTTTCAAAAATATTTTCCTCATACATTGACTTAACCTTCAAAATTCTGCTTCATATGTCGCCTTGACATATCAAGCATCTCAACTTCATAAGCATTTTACATCATGTTTTGACCTAAGCACATCCAGTGCAAGGTTTCAAAACATCTTCAACTTCTAAAATTCATATGGGATCTTTTTATCTTTACAATTAGATCCTTGTGGATGATTATCGTTCAAATCAGAGTCCTTAATTGGATTCCTTATGTACCTTAATTCAAACACTTCGGTTCCTAGTAATCGAAATCGAATTTTCTTTTTGAATCTTTCTATCTTTATAGTTGGATTCTTGATAACGTTTAAAGTACCAAATGAAATCCACGGAATGGATTCCAAGTGTGCTTTAAATGCATGTACGCAATTTACAAGACAAATTAACGAACAATTTTGTGGTTATGTGATATGTGTTTATGTGTTCTCCTCTATGATTTTGTGTGATCCGATTTTCAAATCCTCATAGAATCTTTCATGTTTTCATATGAGAGATTCATAGTAGGATATTCAAAAGGTACTACCTTAAATCCTTATGGGCTTCTACCTGGTAGTTAAGACCCTTGGGTTATATAGTACCACTCCGTGATTCATAAGAGACCCTCTTAGTAGTCTAGTTAAAAAGATTGATTCACAATTTGGTTAGAGAACGACATCTAGTGATGTAGCTGAACAGACTCCTTGATAGTCTATTTAGATCATTTATTGATTTAATTTAAAGGACTCTATGGCGGTCTAGTCACACTCATCACCGGTTTGTTCATTTGGTTTTCCCCTACACACTATAAAATAGACTGTGTGAACTGTGCAAGGAATTGTCTGATTATGGACGCGTACATAATTATGAAATTTAGTGCACAGAAACCCAGTAAGATTTATTATGTGTAAGAGCCGATAGTGACAACAATAACGAAATGAGAACGATGTAATGGAGGTACGGTGGACGCACCAATGATGCTTCATATACTTGTATATAAGTATCCCTCTTACATTGCAAACATGATGTTATTAAAGTTACTAGAAGTTCAGAACCCTAACCAATGTTGTTTGATCTTTTCAACTTCATATTTTCAAGCTCTCACAAGTTTCCTCTAAATAAATTTCGGGACGAAATTTCCTAAAGTAGGGGAGACTGTAACACCTGTGCCTCCACGGCCATCAAACAAATACCAAACCAATGAAATATTGTATTTCATACTTGGGATTTGTTAAATATATGTGTATCATTTGCACATATCAACTCTAGTTCAATTTCAAGCTCTAAATCACTTTCTGGAAGGTTATACACGCACTGATGCGTAAATATAACCAGTTTAATGCAACAAACACTCCGGAATAGTGAAATAGGCTTAACATACCTTAAATAACCTCTACATAACTTAGAAATAAGTTTTGGAAGGTTTGGTATGCCGAAATCAAGTTAATTCGCTTACAGGGACTAAATATGACAAACTGCGAAAGTATGTCAATTTGAACTGTAACGAACATTCCGGAACATGACCATAAGTTAAACACACCATAAATATCCTTTACATAGCTTAGAAATAGGCTTTAAGGGGTTCGGTGTGCTAAAATAAACTTTTGGGTCATTCAGGGACTAAAAGTGTCAAAAAGGGCACAAGTTTGCATTTTCGCGCATAACTTACGTTCTGAATACATCCGGACATCCAAAAATTTATGTAAGCATGACTATATTATGCTTTAGTGTTTGGCTTGCAAAAAAATCCATTCGTCGCGTCATTTGGATCGTTTTTCGCGCTTATGCGCATTCCGTCGTAATTAAGCGAACATCGCGTTCGTACGACCAAACGAACCAACATCCGACATATTTTTGAGCATGTTTCATGTCCACAATGTTTAGGCATCATTTTAGGGCCTTAAAGTTGGCTTTACGGGCCTTAGAAGTGCCGGAAATGGGCTTAAACACGTGCAGGGGCTGAAACTGTCATTTCTGAAACTTGTTTTCTGATCTGAAGATCTAGGCGGCCCGCCTCAGCCAAGCTTAAATCTTAGGCGGCCCGCGTCAGACCTTCTGACCAGGTTAAATGTTTCTAACAGCAGATTGCAGCTGTTTGATCCACCACCACACATTCTCATTTGTCTAGTCATCTGATAAGGATCACATTTTAGTCACCATAAGGTCCCGACACTTGTACGGGTGGGATTAAGGCACGTTTTCCATGAAACGATCTTAACGGTGGACCTTTTACTATAAATACCCCACCCCCATGCTTCAAAATTACAAGAATTCTGATTTGAGAACCTCTAAGTTGAAACCATTGTTTCATACCTGAGATTCTTGAATCGGGATTAGCATTCGGGGACCCTTCGTAAGTATTCTTTCGTTCTTTTCCTTATTTTATTGCTTTTCGAGTCCGAAAGTCAAACTTTGTTTGACTTTCAGTGTTGACCAGCTTATGGTCAATGCGAAGTTCGTAGGAACTTCGCAACGTGAGTGTAATCACGTTGGTTATAGTCCCTTGGGACTATGCCTACTGATTACCACGTTGTTTAGGGTCGTAGGGTAAGCGATCTAATAAATCGCTTATACCTCGAACCCGATCCATTTGGTCGATCAATAGGATCCGACCAAACACATTAGGTGACCATAGTAGGTAGGGAATAACCTTCCGAGGTTATACCTTATGGTCGCTTCGTTTAAGTAGTTGTATGATAGGTAGTTTATATGCCTTAGGTAAATTACCAGAATACCCTTTTCATGTATAATTGGTAATTAAGCATATGTAACCTAAACTTTTGTCACATAACTGATTATGTAACATGTTTAGGCATATAACACTTGTCATAGGACTAGTTAGACGGTCCGAACGTGTTTCACGCGCACGACGCGTTAAAGTAGCATAAGTTACCTTAATGGGTCGCGATGGGTCGAAAGCACTTAGGTTAGTCTCATTGTAGTATGTAGGCCTTGTTAAACCATATCATATGAGTTCCAATACTCATTTGGTTTACCAAGCCTCATCCTATCCGATCTCCCGATTTAGGTTTGGTTTATTTACATGGTTTTAGACTGCCGATTGATTCCGTGCTCCCTCTAGCTTTGCTTGGTTGTTGTTCAAGATCTCTAAGCATTCTCAGGCGAGTACATTATTCCCCTATTTTACTGCTTTCAATTGTTTTGGGGTGACTCATATGTGCTAAATGTTTTCGATGTTATAACAATGGTTTCAAAAACAATTAAGACGATTTATACAAAACTAATAACGATTTCAAAAAGTGAACAAACTTGTTGGTTGTAGTTACATAACAAATGACATTCATTAGCAATGATCAAGCCGACCAGTATTAGGTTATGGTACCATAGGATCTGACAAATCCCGTTATTTACTACACCCGTAGTTATGTGTGGGTATGGTAGGTAGCGACTGAATCTGTAATTATTAACTTACCCTTTGGTAAGGGTTTGTTAATGCGAAAACGAGAAGCGACGAAAACGAGAAGCGACGAAAACGAGAAGCGACGAGAGTCAAGAAGGTTTGAATGTTATTAGCGAGACGACCATTTAAGTAGTTTCACGACCTAAAACGAATTTAACGATTGGGTAAACGATTGGTTTTCACACGATGTTTTAACGATTGGGTAAACGATTGGCTTCAAAGCGATATACGATTGGGTTTTGGTTACATATTACATGATTTACATTGGGCATGAACATTACTTTGGTGGTTTGGTTTGGATTAAGTGATTAAGTAACAATGCGTGTGGAATATGATACAAGCATGGTGGATACGCCGCTGGTACTTCCTATATATAAGTGTTTGTATGGTATTACATATTGTAGCGTTATTTGAATCATTTCAGTTTGAGACATAGAACATTTTATACAAGTAACATACTTTTCACAAGACATTGATTTACAAACAACTTATCTTATGCAAACACATTTTTCATGGTTATTCATTTAACCATACATTATTTCACTTATTTATACATATCACCTAAACTTATTATTTTTTTCAAATGATTTACAAAGACAAAGCAAATTACAAGGTTCATGACTAAACATTTTCTTAAACAGAAGTCATGAATCTTATTTTCACAAAACCTATGTACTCGCCAGCATTTCTTTGCTGACCTCGTTTTCACATATGTTTCAGGTATTGTTGAATGATATCGATTTATAAGATGCATGCTCACAGAGGACTGGACAAGGCCTTAGTGACTCAATAACAATGATAGACTATGTTTAATTTGTGTATTTAGATTTCCAGACGATGTAATTATTCAATGTTTAATAAAACGAAACACTTTTTGGTATCCATGGTTATGAAACATTAATTCTGTTGCAACACGCCCCGATGTTTCCGCCGCGATTTGTTGTTTTACGCGGTCGGGGTGTGACACACAAGTTTGCACTTTCGCGCATAACTTACGTTCTGAATACATCCGGACATCCAAAAATTTATGTAACCACAAAAATATTTTATTTTAGTGTTTGGCATAAGAAAAATCCATTCCTCACGCAATTTGGGTCGTTTTTCGCGCTTATGCGCATTCCGTCGTAATTAACCGAACATCGCGATCGTAGGACCAAACGAACCGACATCCGAGATATTTTTGAGCACATTTTAAGTTCCCTATACTTTAACTTCATTTTAGAGCTTTGAAATGGGGTTAACGTGTGACACCTGTGTCACTTCAACCATCAAACAAATGCCAAACCAATGAAATATTGTATTTCATACTTGGGATTTGTAAAAAATATGTGTATCGTTTGCACATATCAACTCTTGTTCGATTTCAAGCTTTAATCGCTTTCTGGAGGGTTATACGCGCTCTGATGTGTAGATATAACCAGTTTAATGCAACGAACACTCCGGAATAGTGAAATAGGCTTAACATACCGTAAATAACCTTTACATAACTTAGAAATAAGTTTTGAAGGCTTTGGTATGGCAAAATCGAGTTAAATCGCTTACAGGGACTAAAGTTGACAAACTGTGAAAGTATGCCAATTTGAACTATAACAGACATTCCGGAACATGACCATAAGTTAAACATACCATAAATATCCTTTACATAGCTTAAAAATTGGCTTTGAGGTGTTCGGTGTGCTAAAATAAACTTTTGGGTCATTCAGGGACTAAATGTCACACCCCGACCACGTGAGACAACGAAACGTGGCGGAAACGTCGGGGAGTGTTGTAACAGAATCATTGTTTCGTAACCATGGAATAAATAAATTCTGTTTTATTGAATAAATGAACTCATTGTTTTAATACAATCAAATAATTACAACTATGATCTTCCAAGTTTTAAAGTTGCTAAGGCACGAGTCCATCCTAAATGTAGCATGTATCAACAAATCATTGCAAAGCAGTACCTGAAACATGTGTAAAAATAGGTACGTCAACATAAAAATGCCTGTGAGATACATAGGTTTTGTGAAAATAGGATTCATGACTTGTAAGTTTAAGAAAATGTTTAATAAAGTTTAGTCATGAACCTCGTAAATTGATTTGTTTTGTAAATCGTTTGAAAAACAATATGATCAGACGATATGTATAAATAAATGTAAGGTTAAATGAATAACCATGTAAAATGAGTTTGTATAAGATAAGTTGTTGTAAAACAATGTCTTATGAAAAGTGTGTTATTTGTATAAAATGTTATATGACTTAAATTGAAATGATTCAAATAACGCTACGATATGTAATACCATACAAACACTTATATATAGGAAGTACCAGCGGCGTATCCACCATGCTTGTATCATATTACACACGCCTCGTTACTTAAGTCACTTACTCAAACCAAACCACCAATATAGAATGTTCATGTTTAAACCAATAGTCCAATGTTATTGTATAACTCAAGTTAAATGTAAACCATGTAATGTGTAAACAAAAGTTATGTATGGTAAGTGAAATGAGATTTATTAAACCACAAGTAAAAATGTACAAAACAAAGTGTTTGAATAAATCAAAAGTTATGCTTTGTAACATAATGTAAGGTTAAACGAATAACCTTATAGTAGCATATTAAAAGTATACTTTGGATTTGTAAATAACATATTAAACTATGTTTTGGTTTCATAAATAACATATCAAAATATGCTTTGGGTTTCATAAATAACATATCAAAATATGCCTTGGATGTGATAAATAACATATTAAACTATGTTTTGGTTTTGTAAATAACATATCAAAATATGCTTTGGATGATTAACAAAATATATGTTGGTTTTGTACAATACCACACATGAGAGTATATCAAACTATACTTTTAGGAGTATATCAACATATACTTTAAAAGTGTGATTTAAGAATTCATTCAGACCTAGTGCATCAAACTACACCTTTGAGACTATAAGGATACCACAAAGGCAATCCCTATTTGGATGGAGAAACAAATTGGTTTCAGACATTCCATGACAACAGGAATGGGGTGTCAAATCCTATAGCGCTATATCATACTACCAATCGGTCTGGTGAACATAAAATAAGTACAATTCAACATTTTATTTTATGTTCTTTGAGAAATCAGTGTTTAAACCATAGATAGTCATTTAGTTTGTCAAATGATAAGTAATAACATGTATAATCAATTATACTTTGAAATCATGAAAATAACACATAGGTACACATGCTTCACCCCAAAACAGTTTGGAAAACAGTAAACTAGGGGAACTATGTACTTACTTGAGATTGCTCAGAAGTCCTAAGATAACCACCAAGCAATGCTAGAGATCACGGAATCAAACGGCACCTAATATAGGTAACTATGTTAATAAACCGGACCTAAGTCGGAGGATTTAGATAGAATGAGGGTTCGTAAACCAAACGAGTATGGAGACTCGTGTCATATGGTTTAACAAAGCCTACATACTAAATGAACCTAACCTAAGTGCTTTCGACCCATCGCGACCCATTAAGGTAGCTTATGCTACTTTAACGCGTCGTGCGCGCAAAAGCGCACTCGAGATGTCTAACTAGCCCTATGACAAGTGTTATATACCTAAACATGTTACATAATCAGTTATGTGGCAAATGTTTAGGATACATGTGCTTAATTACCAATTATACATGAAAAGGGTATTCTGGTAATTTACCTAAGGCATATAAACTACCTATCATACAACTACTTAAACGAAGCGACCATATGGTATAACCTCGGAAGGTTATTCCCTATATGCTATGGTCACCTAATGTGTTTGGTCGGATCCTAATGATCGACCAAATGGGTCGGGTTCGAAGGTATAAGCGGTTTATTAGATCGCTTACCCTTACGACCCTAGACAACGTGGTAATCAGTAGGCATAGTCTCAAGGGACTATAACCATCGTGATTACAATCACGTTGCGAAGTTCAAACGAACTTCGCATTGACCATAAACTGGTCAATGCAGAAAGTCAAACAAAGTTTGACTTTCGGACTCGAAAAGCAATAAAAGAACGAAGGAACACTTACAAAGGGTCCCCGAATGCTAATCTAGATCAAAATAGCTCAGGTATGACACAAAGGTTTCAACTTAGAGCACATTAGATCAGATTCTCGTGAGGAATGAGTGAACATAAGGTTGGTATTTATAGTTTTCGGTTCACCGTTAGGATCGTTTCTTGGAAAAGAGGGAATGATCTCGCCTGTACACTTGTCGGAATGTTGTGGTAACTGATTTTGCCCACCACAAGAGATTAACATGTGGCACTTGGCCTTTGGAAGGGGTTAAAGGCTGGAAACAGGCTATGAAAAACGTTTTGCTGCATCTGGCCCCTGCTTACAGACCTCAACACTCCCAATGTTGAGGTCCGTAAGGACCTAGTTTGGCAGATTTACAGTTTCAGTCCCTGCAGCCTCAAAACTTGGTTTTCGATGCGTTTTTGACACGTTTAAGCCCCGTTAACACCATTTCAAAGCTCTAAAATGAATTTAAAGTATAGGGAACTTGAAATGTACTCAAAAATATATCGGATGTCGGTTCGTTTGGCCGTACGATCGCGATGTTCGGTTAACTACGACGGGAGTCGTAACGAACGCAAAAACGATCCAAATTAAGCGACGAATGGATTTTTGACAAGCCAAACACTAAAGCATAATATTATAATGCTTACATAAATTTTTGGATGTCCGGATGTATTCAGAACGTAAGTTATGCGCGAAAATGCAAACTTGTGCACTTTTTGACGCTTTTAGTCCCTGAATGACCCAAAAGTTTATTTTAGCACACCGAACCCCTCAAAGCATATTTCTAAGCTATATAAAGGATATTTAAGGTGTGTTTAACTTATGGTCATGTTCCAGAATGTCTGTTACAGTTCAAATTGGCATACTTTCGCAGTTTGTCAAGTTTAGTACCTGTAAGCGAATTAACTTGTTTTTGCCATACCAAAGCCTTTAAAACTTATTTCTAAGTTATGTAAAGGTTATTTAAGATATGTTAAGCCTATTTCACTATTCCGGAGTGTTCGTTGGATTAAACTGGTTATATTTACGCATCAGAGTGCGTATAACCCTCCAGAAAGCGATTTAAAGCTTAAAATCGAACAATAGTAGATATGTGTAAACGATACACATATTTTTATAAATCCCAAGTATGAAATACAATATTTCATTGGTTTGGCATTTGTTTGATGGTTGAAGTGACACAGGTGTTACAGTCTCCCCTACTTTAGGAAATTTCGTCCCGAAATTTAATTCTAGAGGAAACTTGTGAAGACAGCTGTGACGGTTTCGCCTTCAAATAAATCCATTGAACCCTTAAGTAAACTCTGGGCCATGTTAGGATTCTTAGCGAATTTGTTAACCCTCAAAGTGAATTCCTTGTAATAGTAAAACATGGAATTTTGAACTACGGACAGAAGAACGTTTCTTATGAAGACTTATCATAGGAAACTTGGTGTGTGATTGAGATCAGAATTGGGGAGTGTGAGAATAAATGACATTGGTCGAGGTCCAAGACTTCTCCCGTATCATTATTCTTGTCACTATAGGTCTTAACACATGACAAAGCTTCCTGTAGTTTCCGGACATCCAAAAATTTATGTAAGCACTAAAATATTTTATTTTAGTGTTTGGCATAAGAAAAATCCATTCATCGCGTCATTTGGATCGTTTTTCGCGCTTATGCGCATTCCGTCGTAATTAAGCGAACATCGCGATCGTACGGACAAACGAACCTACATCCGAGATATTTTTGAGCGCATTTTAAGTTCCCTATACTTTAACTTCATTTTAGAGCTTTGAAATGGGGTTAACGGGCCTTAAACATGTCGGAAATGGCCTCATTACACAACAGGGACCAAAACTGCCAAAAATCAAACTTTCTGGCCTGCAGGTCCTTACGTACCTCAACACTCTAAGTGTTACGGTGCGCAAGCAGTCCCCAGAACATCAGAAGCTTCCGAACAGCCTGTTTCCAGCTGTCGTGCACTCCCAAACCCCTTTCCACCTGTTGATTCCTTATGGTGGGTGGCCAATTAACCTACCACAACTTTCCAACAAGTGTACGCGTTAGATTCGATCACGGTTTCCAAGAAACGATCCTAACGGTTTGGGAAATCCTATAAATACCCACATCCCCCAACTTCAAAACCCACAAGAATCTGATCTTAGGAGCTCTAAGTTGAAACCATTGTTTCATACCTGAGCTACTCGGATCAAGATTAGCTTTCGGGGACCCTGGGTAAGTGTTCCTTCGTTCTTTTATTGCTTTTCGAGTCCGAAAGTCAAACTTTGTTTGACTTTCTGCATTGACTAGTTTATGGTCAATGCGAAGTTCGTTTGAACTTCGCAACGTGAGCGTAATCACGATGGTTATAGTCCCCGGTGACTATGCCTATTGATTACCACGTTGTCTAGGGTCGTAAGGGTAAGCGATCTAATAAATCGCTTATACCTTCGAACCCAACCCATTTGGTCGATCATTAGGATCCGACCAAACACATTAGGTGACCATAGTAGGTAGGGAATAACCTTCCGAGGTTATACCTTATGGTCACGACGTTTAAGTAGTTGTATGATAGGTAGTTTATATGCCTTAGGTAAATTACCAAAATACCCCTTTGATGCCAAAATTCATTTTAAACATATGTAACATAACCTATGACCTCTAAACTGATTTATCAACAATATTAAACATGTTAAGGCATATTCTACTTGTCATTGGACTAGTTAGGCGATCCGAACGCGTTTCACGAGAACGACGCGTTAAAGTAGCATAAGCTACCTAAACGGGTCGTAATGGGTCGTAAAGCACTTAGGTTAGGTTTCATTTAGTATGTAGGCTTTGATAAACCATATGACACGAGTCTCCATACTCGTTTGGTTTACGAACCCTCATTCTATCTAATCCTCCGATTTAGGTCCGGTTTATTAACATAGTTACCTATATTAGGTGCCGTTTGATATCCGTGATCTCTAGCATTGTTTGGTTGTTACTCAAGGACTACTGAGCAATCTCAAGTGAGTACATAGACCCCTCTTTTACTATTTTCCAAACTGTTTTGGGGTGAAACACATGTGCCTACTTGTTACTTTCATGCTTTCCATGTTTTCACATCATATACCTGCTATGTTCGTTAGTACATTATAGTACATGATTTCATTGTTTTCATGCTATGTATGCCCATTGTGTGCGTACTTAGTACATTATTTTACATTACATTCTATGCTATGTATGCCCATTGTGTGCGTACTTAGTACATTATTTTACATTACATTCTATGCTATGTATGCCCATTGTGTGCGTAGTTGGTACATTATTTTACATTACATTCTATGCTATGTATGCCCATTGTGAGCGTACTTAGTACATTATTTTACATTACATTTCATGCTATGTATGTCCATTGTGTGCATACCTAGTACATTGTTTTACATTACATTTCATGCTATGTATGTCCATTGTGTGCATACTTAGTACATTGTTTTACAATACATTTCATGCTATGTATGTCCATTGTGTGCATACTTAGTACATGGTTTTACATTACATTTCATGCTATGTATGTCCATCGTGTGCATACTTAGTACATTCTTTAACATTACATCTTGATGGTTTGGTTTGAGTAAGTGACTTAAGTAACGAGGCGTGTGTAATATGATACAAGCATGGTGGATACGCCGCTGGTACTTCCTATATATAAGTGTTTGTATGGTATTACATATCGTAGCGTTATTTTAATCATTTCAATTTGAGACATATAACATTTTATACAAATAACATACTTTTCACAAGACATTGTTTTACAAACAACTTATCTTATACAAACTCATTCTCCATGGTTATTCATTTAACCATACATTATTCTCTTATTTATACATATCATCTGAACTTATTGTTTTTCAAACGATTTACAAAACAAAACAATTTACAAGGTTCATGACTAAACTTTATTAAACAACTCTTTCTAAACTTACAAGTCATGAATCCTATTTTTACAAAACCTATGTATCTCACAGGCATTTTTATGCTGACGTACCTATTTTCACATGTGTTTTCAGGAGATGATGCATAGGACTTATCAAGACATACTTAGGCGGACTTGTGCCTTAGTGACTTAAAACGACACAAGGACTAGTTAATTTATGTTATGTACTCTTTGTTTCTTGTTTAAAACAATATAAACTCTCATGTTTGATTAATAAAACGAAAATGTAATTGCCATGGATTTGAAACGATTAATTCTGTTACAACACTCCCCGACGTTTCCGCCACGTTACGTTGTCTCACGTGGTCGGGGTGTGACAGAAAAGATGGTATCAGAGCCAATGGTTATATGGAATTAGGTTATTAGTAATACTTTGACCTAGTCTATAACCTTCCTAGGACCCTAACGCGAGTTTAGTTGCGTTTAGTCATAAAACAATACCGTCACCTATCCTTAGGCGACGACCACAACACGAACATAAATTTCAAAACCGCTTTGAAAACTAATCATCTGTTCTAGGATGATTGATTACTAGGTTTTGAACCCTCTGTTATAAGGTTTTGAACCCCTTTGAATTTTCAAAACTCTCGTCAAAGTTTTGGGTCCTAAATAGTGTGAACACGTGCAAACTGGAAGAGTGAATGCCAGTACCCTGAGTTTTCTGTTTAAGGCTAGAGTGTTCGTACAAATCCACATAATCGCACCAGTCACTCTTACCTGGGAACTCTTGGGGGTGAGTGTCCACTTATAGGCGAGCATGTCTTCGTGATACATTATGAGGATCTATTTGCTTTGACTCAACCTTTGTGTTGTTTGTTTGCTTCATGGTTCAAACAAATGACCATCACCCATGATTTTGGTCGGTAATTGTAACATCCTATTCTTACCCAATGCCATTTCATTTGTTTTCTCTCTTGTTTCCCCTTTTAGAATGCCTCCACGACGCGAAAATCCGGTATCTATTGAAGATCTGGCAGCTGTCATTACACAGAAAATAACTGCTGCAATCCCGAACATCGTTGCCCAATGTAACCAAGCCCTCGACAACAATAATGCCCCCTGCAGTTTCAAGACGTTCAACTCGGCTAAGCCATCAAAGTTTTCTAGGTCTCAAGGAGCGACTGCACTTCTACAATGGTTCGAGAGTCTAGAGAGCACCTTCAGACATGTTCAATGCCCAAACGAGCGAAAGGTAGATTTCGCATCTAGTGTCTTTGAGAAACGAGCTTTGACATGGTGGAACGGTGTGGTGAGAGATAGGGGTGCTGAAGTGGCACTGGCTCAAACGTGGGAAGAATTTTGAGCACTGATGATAAAGGAATTATGTCCTCGTCACGAGATCAGGGCCTTGGAAAGGGAATTCGACGATCTTAAGCAAGACAGCGGTGAACATCGAGCAACACTGATCGATATGAGGAACTGAGCCTGTTGTATCCTACCATGGTTACGCCTTTGGATAAGGCGATCGAAAAATACATTGATGGTCTCCCTGACTCAGTTCAGGACATTTTTACTGGTAGTAAACCCACTACAGTTAGACAGGCCATTGAGCTATCTGCAACCTTGACTGAATCTCAGATCAGGAATGGTAAACTTTTTCTGAAAGGCGACAAGAAACAAGCAGCTAATGTTCAGGAGGAAACCAAGGAAAGCAAAACCGAACCTTCTAAGAAGCGTAAGGCTTCGCAGAATTTTGCAATTGCTGCTCAACCCAACCAAAACACCCGCAACCAACCAACTCAACCTCCTGCAAGGAAACCTTATGCCGGTACTGCACCGATATGCGACAAATGTAATGCACACCACTTAGCTCACCTACAGTGTCGTTTATGTGCATCATGTGGGTGACTCGGTCACCTGGAAAATGCTTGTCGATTTACCCCAAACCAAGGTGGTCCAAACCAACCTCAAGTAAATCCTACTCAAGCACGTTGTCCACCAGGTCCTTGCTTCAACTGTGGCGAGATGGGCCATTTCCGAAGAAATTGCCCAAAGATTGCTAATGCGAATCCAGCGTAGGGATGAGCATCGGATCAACTAGAAGACAATGTTGTTTAGAAATAATCAAGCCTTATGTATTATTTTCTTTTGTTGTCAAGGTCCATGAAACAGTTGTTGTTGTTTATAAATAAATCTTTTTATTTTACATTGCAATGTACAAATGTGATGGAATGTATAAACAACGTATCCCCTACAATACCGACAATCAAGGAGCCGTATTCCTTGAAGAATAGATTACCCCCCCCCCCAAAATCTTTCCATTTTATAATCTCTTGCGATTTCCCACAAAAATCCTAAGTACCCGTTTCTTCCAAGGAAACGAAGTACAAGGCGCAAGTTACAACTCTGTACGAATACCCAAAGTACCACTATAAATTCTTAATAGGGTACCTAAGGGTATTTCCGTATATCCTAAAATTATTGTACCTTAATTCGAATATTGCGTTTTCTTGAAAACGAAATCGAACTTTTGGTAGATCATTCTATATTTATAGATAGATTCTTGAAAATGATTAAAGTGCCAAATGAAATCCACGGATTGGATTCCTGGCGTGCTTTAAGTATCCGCGTCCAAAATTAACAAATCAAAGATCTAGATAAACAATTTTGTGGTTATGTGACTATGTGTTTATGCATTTTGCGTTTTCTGTTATGCATTTTTGTGTTTTTGTATACTCTGGATATTCAATATCCAAATCCTCATAGAATCTTTCTTATCTTCATATGAAGGATTCGTAGTAGGATATTCAAAAAGGTACTATCTTAAATCCTTAATGGACTTCTACGTTGTAGTTAAGTCCCTTGGATTATAAAGTACTATTCCAAAGTCTAAAGGACATCATTTGTTGATGTAGTTGAATATTCCTCTTGGGTAGTTAAGTTAAATAGGCCCTCTGGTGGTCTAGTTAAAGAGATCCTACGTCGATCTAACTTAAATAGATTGGTTCGACAATCTAGTTAAATATATCATGCGTTGATATAGTTAAATAGGCCCTCTGGTGGTCTAGTTAAAGAGATCCTACGTCGATCTAAGTTAAATAGATTGGTTCGACAATCTAGTTAAATATATCATGTGTTGATATAGTTAAATAGGCCCTCTGGTGGTCTAGTTAAAGAGATCCTACGTCGATCTAAGTTAAATAGATTGGTTCGACAATCTAGTTAAATATATCATGCGTTGATATAGTTAAATAGGCCCTCTGGTGGTCTAGTTGAAAAGATCCTTCATTGACTAAGTTAAATAGATTGGTTCGGCAATCTAGTTAAAGATATCATGTGTTTATGTAGTTAAATAGGCCCTCGGGTAGTCTAGTTCAAGAGATTGTTCGTTGATCTAATCCTTTGGTGACCTAGTTAAAGAGACTCTATTGCAGTCAAGTTAAATCACCACAGGATTATTCGTTTGATTTTTCCCCATACGCATTATGAAATGAACTGTGCGGACTGTGCAAGGAATTACGTAATTATGGAGGCCTACATAATTATGGAAGTCAGTGCACAGAAACCACAGGAAGTTTTGTCATGTGTAAAGACCAATAGTGACAAGAGTAATGATACGGGAGAAGTCTTGGACTTTGACCGATGTCATTTTATCTTACGCTTCCCAATCGTGAATTCAAGTTTCCTATGATAAGTCTTCATGGGAAACGTTCTCCTATCCATAGTTTGAAACTCCATGTTTTGCTGCTACAAGGATTTCACTTTGATGGGATTGACAATTTCGCTAAGAACCCTATCATGGCCCAGAGTTCTACTTAGGGTTCAAGGGGTTCATTCAAAGCGAAAACATCACCGTCGTCCTCACAAGTTTCTCCTAAAATTAAATTTCGGGACGAAATTTCCTAAAGTAGGGGAGACTGTGACACCTGTGTCACTTCAACCATCAAACAAATGCCAAACCAATGAAATATTGTTTTTCATACTTGGGATTTGTAAAAATATATGTGTATCGTTTGCACATATCAACTCTTGTTCGATTTCAAGCTTTAATCGCTTTCTGGAGGGTTATACGCGCTCTGATGCGTAGATATAACCAGTTTAATGCAACGAACACTCCGGAATATTTAAATAGGCTTAACATACCTTAAATAACCTTTACATAACTTAGAAATAAGTTTTGAAGGCTTTGGTATGGCAAAATCGAGTTAAATCGCTTACAGGGACTAAAGTTGACAAACTGCAAAAGTATGCCAATTTGAACTATAACAGACATTCCAGAACATGACCATAAGTTAAACATACCATAAATATCCTTTACATAGCTTAAAAATAGGCTTTGAGGTGTTCGGTGTGCTAAAATAAACTTTTGGGTCATTCAGGGACTAAAAGCGTCAAAAAGTGCACAAGTTTGCATTTTGGCGCATAACTTACGTTCTGAATACATCCGGACATCCAAAAATTTATGTAAGCACTAAAATCCATTTGTCGCGTCATTTGGATCGTTTTTCGCGCTTATGCGCATTCCGTCGTAATTAAGCGAACATCGCGATCGTACGACCAAACGAACCGACATCCGAGATATTTTTGAGCACATTTTAAGTTCCCTATACTTTAACTTCATTTTAGAGCTTTGAAATGGGGTTAACGGGCCTTAAACGTGTCGGAAATGGCCTTATTACACAACAGGGATCAAAACTGCCAAAAATCAAACTTTCTGGTCTGCAGGTCCTAGCGCACCTCAACACTCTGAGTGTTACGGTGCGCAAGCAGTCCCCAGAACATCAGATGCTTCCGAACAGCCTGTTTCCAGCTGTCGTGCACTCCCAAACCCCTTTCCACCTGTTGATTCCTTATGGTGGGTGGCCAATTAACCTACCATAACTTTCCAACAAGTGTATGCCTTAGATTCGATCACGGTTTCCAAGAAACGATCCTAACGGTTCGGGAAATCCTATAAATACCCACATCCCCCAACTACAAAACCCACAAGAATCTGATCTTAGAAGCTCTAAGTTGAAACCACTGTTTCATACCTGAGCTACTCGGATCAAGATTAGCTTTCGGGGACCCTGGGTAAGTGTTCCTTCGTTCTTTTATTGCTTTTTGAGTCCGAAAGTCAAACTTTGTTTGACTTTCTGCATTGACCAGTTTATGGTCAATGCGAAGTTCGTTTGAACTTCGCAACGTGAGCTAAATCACGATGGTTATAGTCCCTGGTGACTATGCCTACTGATTACCACGTTGTCTAGGGTCGTAAGGGTAAGCGATCTAATAAATCGCTTATACCTTCGAACCCAACCCATTATGTCGATCATTAGGATCCGACCAAACACATTAGGTGACCATAGTAGGTAGGGAATAACCTTCCGATGTTATACCTTATGGTCACGACGTTTAAGTAGTTGTATGATAGGTAGTTTATATGCCTTAGGTAAATTACCAAAATACCCCTTTGATGCCAAAATTCATTTTAAATATATGTAACATAACCTATGACCTCTAAACTGATTTATCAACAATATTAAACATGTTAAGGCATATTCTACTTGTCATAGGACTAGTTAGGCGGTCCGAACGCGTTTCACGCGAACGACGCGTTAAAGTAGCATAAGCTACCTAAACGGGTTGTAATGGGTCGTAAAGAACTTAGGTTAGGTTTCATTTAGTATGTAGCCTTTGATAAACCATATGACACGAGTCTCTATACTCGTTTGGTTTACGAACCCTCATTCTATCTAATCCTCCGATTTAGGTCCGGTTTATTAACATAGTTACCTATATTAGGTGTCGTTTGATATCCGTGATCTCTAGCATTGTTTGGTTGTTACTCAAGGACTACTGAGCAATCTCAAGTGAGTACATAGACCCCTCTTTTACTGTTTTCCAAACTGTTTTGGGGTGAAACTCATGTGCCTACTTGTTACTTTCATGCTTTCCATGTTTTCACATCATATACCTGCTATGTTCGTTAGTACATTATAGTACATGATTTCATTGTTTTCATGCTATGTATGCCCATTGTGTGCGTACTTAGTACATTATTTTACATTAAATTCTATGCTATGTATGCCTATTGTGTGCGTACTTAGTACATTATTCTACATTACATTCTATGCTATGTATGCCCATTGTGTGCGTACTTAGTACATTATTTTACATTACATTCTATGCTATGTATGCCCATTGTGTGCGTACTTAGTACATTATTTTATATTACATTTCATCCTATGTATGTCCATTGTGTGCATACCTAGTACATTGTTTTACATTACATTTCATGCTATGTATGTCCATTGTGTGCATACTTAGTACATTGTTTTACATTACATTTCATGCTATGTATATCCATTGTGTGCATACTTAGTACATGGTTTTACATTACATTTCATGCTATGTATGTCCATCGTGTGCATACTTAGTACATTGTTTAACATTACATCTTGATGGTTTGGTTTGAGTAAGTGACTTAAGTAACGAGGCGTGTGTAATATGATACAAGCATGGTGGATACGCCGCTGGTACTTCCTATATATAAGTGTTTGTATGGTATTACATATCGTAGCGTTATTTTAATCATTTCAATTTGAGACATATAACATTTTATACAAATAACATACTTTTCACAAGACATTGTTTTACAAACAACTTATCTTATACAAACTCATTCTCCATGGTTATTCATTTAACCATACATTATTCTCTTATTTATACATATCATCTGAACTTATTGTTTTTCAAACGATTTACAAAACAAAACAATTTACAAGTTTCATGACTAAACTTTATTAAACAACTCTTTCTAAACTTACAAGTCATGAATCCTATTTTCACAAAACCTATGTATCTCACAGGCATTTTTATGCTGACGTACCTATTTTCACATGTGTTTTCAGGAGATGATGCATAAGACTTATCAAGACATACTTAGGCGGACATGTGCCTTAGTGACTTAAAACGAGACAAGGACTAGTTAATTTATGTTATGTACTCTTTGTTTCTTCTTTAAAACAATGTAAACTCTCATGTTTGATTAATAAAACGAAACTTTAATTGCCATGGATTTGAAATGATTAATTCTGTTACAACACTCCCCGACGTTTTCGCCACGTTACGTTGTCTCACGTGGTCGGGGTGTGACATAACGGGCCTTAAACGCGTCGGAAATGGCCTTATTACACAACAGGGACCAAAACTGACATTCTGCGATAGTTGATGGCTTACGGACCGTAAGCCATCCCCTTACAGTCCGTAAGGGATCCCCAGACAGCAGAATGTGCAGAAACATTGAACCTGGCCTTTCCACTTTTGCACTTGCCTCTTCAGGGTAATGAGGGGCCAATTTTGATGTTCCATAGCATTTCCAACAAGTGTAAGGTTGAGATTACATCACGGTTTTCAAGAAACGATCTTAACGGTTCGAAGAATCCTATAAATACCCATCCATCCCAACCCCAAAAACCCACAAATCTGATCTAAATTCTCTAAGTTGAAGCCATTGCTTCATACCTGAGCTATTTGATCGATATTTACTAGCGGGGACACTTTGTAAGTGTTCCTTCGTTCTTTTATCGCTTTTCGAGTCCGAAAGTCAAACTATGTTTGACTTTCTGAGTTGACCAGTTTATGGTCAACACGAAGTTCATTTGAACTTCATAACATGAGCGTAATCACGATGGTTATAGTCCCTAGTGACTATACCTACTCATTACCACGTTATCTAGGCTCAGTGACGAGTCGTAGTTTCGGCCAAAATACGTGTTATTGCGTATTTTGTAACCAAACTACATTTAGGTATCAAAACCGTTTGTTTTGATACCAAACCTGTTTTCTAAACTTAGTTAAGCATGTTTTAACATGCTTAGCTCGTCACTTTTATTTTAGTGCTTATATAGGGTCGTAAGGTAAGCGATCTAAACAATCGCTTATACTTTCGAACCCGACCCGTTTGGTCGATCATTAGGTTCCGACAAAACACATTAGGTGACCATAGTATATAGGGAATAACCTTCCGAGGTTATACCTTATGGTCGCTTCGTTTAAGTAGTTGTATGATAGGTAGTTTATATGCCTTAGGTAAATTACCAAAATGCCCTTTTTTCGCCAAAATTCATATTAAGCATATGTAACATAACTTTTGATATCTAAACTGATTTGGCAACAATATTAGACATGTTAAGGTATATTTTACTTATCATAGGGCAAGTTAGGCATTCCAAACGCGTTTTACGCGAACGACGCGTTAAAGTAGCATAAGCTACCTAAACGGGTCGTAATAGGTCGTAAGCACTTAGGTTAGGTTTCATTTAGTATGTAGGCTTCGTTAAACCATATTACATGAGTTCTCATACTCATTTGGTTTACAAGCCCTCATTCTATCCGATCTTCCGAATTATGTCCGGTATATTAACATAGTTACCTATATTAGGTGCCGTTTGATATCCGTGATCTCTAGCATTGTTTGGTTGTTACTCAAGGACTACTAAGAAATCTCAAGTGAGTACATAGACCCCTCTTTTACTGTTTTTCAAACATTTTGGGGTGGAACACATGTGCCTACTTGTTACTTTCATGCTTTCCATGTTTTCATATCATATACTTGCTATGTTCATTAGTACACTTATAGTACATGATTTCATGGTGTTTTTGCTATGTATGTCCATTGTGTGCATACTCAGTACATTGTTTTACATTACATTTCATGCTATGTATGTCCATTGTGTGCATACTTAGTACATTTTTTTATATTACATTTCATGCTATGTATGTCCATTGTGTACATACTTAGTACATCGTTTTACATTACATGTTATGCTATGTATGTCCATTGTGTGCACACTTAGTACATTGTTTTACATTACATTTTATGCTATGTATGCCCATTGTGTGCATACTTAGTACATTTGTTATTCATCACATGCTTACATTTTGGTATGACATTTGGTTTGTTCAAATAGGACAATGTACATTCATTAACATTAGCTACGCCGCTCGTTAGTAGGTAATGGTACCATAGGACTTGACAACTCCTGTTCCTGAACCCTAGGTTTGTTTGGGTGGAAGGAATGACCAAATTCGATAAACATAACATAGATAGACCTTTAAATTCGTTTAGGGGTCTATCACCACAGTCACAAGGCTTGGATGTATGCATTTTCACAATACCGCATAGATGTTTGTATCAGTATAGCATGCATTTGTTACACAAAACATAACTTTGATTTAAACCATGTTTTACTTCAATACCTTGTTATTGTGCATTTTACATATGGTTTAGTTGATATATTACACTTACCATACATGATATTTTGACATTGATATACACAATTCATGATTTATCTTAGACATAAACATTTTGACATTGATATACACAATTCATGATTCACATTAGACATAAACATTTGGACATTGATATACACAATTCATGATTTACATTAGACATAAACAGTTTGACATTGATATACACAAAACATTTTGACATTTGATTTTACATAAACATTTTTACTTTGGTGGTTTGGTTTGAGTAATTGATTTAAGTAACGAGGCGTGTGTAATATGATACAAGCATGGTGGATACGCCGCTGGTACTTCCTATATATAATTGCTTGTATGGTATTACATATCGTAGCGTTATTTGAATCATTTTAATTTAAGACATATAACATTTTATACAAATAACATACTTTTCACAAGACATTGTTTTACAAAACAACTTATCTTATACAAACTCATTTTACTTGGTTATTCATTTAACCAAACATTATTTTCTTATTTATACATATCATCAGATCTTTTTGCTTTTCAAATGATTTACAAGGCAAAGCAAATTACAAGGTTCATGACTAAACATTATCTTAAACATAAGTCATGAATTCTATTTTCACAAAACCTATGTATCTCACAGGCATTTTTATGCTGACGTACCTATTTTCACATGTGTTTCAGGAGATGATGCATAGGATTTATCAAGATATACTTAGGCGGACTTGGGCCTTAGTGACAATAAAAGATGCAAGACTAGTTATTTATGTTATATTTCTTTGATTGTCAAGACATTTTAACTCTTTTATTCAATAAAACAATATTTCAATTTCCATGTGTTATGAAACAATGATTCTGTTACAACACTCCCCGACGTTTCCGCCACGTTTTGTTGTTTTACGTGGTCGGGGTGTGACAGAAAAGTTGGTATCAGAGCTCATGGTTATAGGGAATTAGGTTATTAGTAATGCTTTGACCTAGTCTATAACCTTCCTAGGACCCTAACGCGAGTTTACTTGCGTTTAGTCATAAAGCAATACCGTCACCTATAGGCGACAACCACAACAAGAACACAAATTTCAAAACCACTTTAAAAATCAATCATCTGTTCTAGGATGATTTGTTGTAAGGTTTTGAACCTTCAAAGTTTTCAAAATCTCGTCAAAGTTTGGGTCTTTTAATGTGAACACGTGCAAACTGGAAGGGTGAATGCCTGTACTCTGAGTTTTCTGTCTAAGGCTAGAGTGTTCGTACAAATCTGCAGAATCGGACCAGTCACTCTTACCTGGGAACTCTTGGGGTGAGTGTTCACTTATAGGCAAGCATGTCTTCAGCAATACATTATTATGACCCGCTTACTTTGATTGGTCACCGTCTCATTTGTTTGCCTTAGGTAACAAACAAATGATCGCAATCTTTATGCGTTGCCATTCTGTTTTGTTTTATTTTCCGATAACATTTCATTTGTTTCTTCCTATGTCTTTCATTTCCTTCTAGAATGTCTCTTCCTCTCAGCAACGGTCAAATGTCCGAGCGAACAGCCAAATTTGCCCAGCGAATAGCCGAAGTGATTCTGAAGACTGTGGAATTAGGCATTGCCATGTCTCGTCTCAACAATGAAGCCACTCAAGGGCCACCAAAGGAAGCAGAAGTCAAGCCTACACCACCAGCCAAGAAACCAATCAAGGAATCAAAGACCATGGATGAACAGAATGGATCCCCTAAGAGGTCAAAGAAGCGAAAGGCTTCTCAGAACTTCGCCGTGGTCGCTCACAATGGCCAAGCCGTCCCCAACCAACCAGCTCAACCCCCTACTAGGAATCCATACAATGGAACTGCACCCTTGTGCAACTAATGTAACCTTCATCATCATGCTAGTTTGAAGTGCCGCAAATGCCAGATTTGTGGACTTATAGGTTATACAACAAAGGTTTGCTCAACTGCAGCTGTACCAAATCAAGCAGGACCCATCCGGGTGGCAACACCACCTGCTAAGAAGCAATACAAGGGAACGACACCAATATGCGACAAATGTAATGGGCATCACCAAGCTCACTTACAGTGTCGTCTGTGTGTGTCATGTGGGCGAGTTGGTCACCTGGCAAGTGCTTGTCGATGTAACCCGAACCAAGGTGGTCCAAATCAACCACAAGCCAATCCTGCTCAAGCTCGCTTCCCGCCTGGATCGTGCTACAATTGTGGCAAGATGGGTCATTTCGTGAATAAATGCCCGAAGCTTGCTAAGGCAAATCCAACCCACGGATGAGCAGTTGACTGATTAGAAGATGTTGTTGTCTTATGCTTTTGTTTCTTCTATTTTCTTGTAATGTGAAACAATCTGTTTTGTTTATAAATAAATCGTTGATCACAAATTCTGATATACAAATGTAGTTACATGTGTGTATGGCATTCCCCTATAATACCTACATTAAGGAACTATGTTCCTTACAAACTACTCTTGTGAATATTTCCCATTCTAGTGTTTACTCATGATACCCATAGAAAATTTCTAAGTACTCGTTTCATTCTAAGATACGAAGTACAGAAAATAAAGTGACATTATGAGTAATCATGCTTCTGCACATCTGTGCCTTTGAATCCTTGGTTAGATAACTAAGGGTATTTTCAAATCTCATACCCATTACGTTTTGATTTTTTCAACATACATAGTATGAGTGTTTCAAACACAACCTTCATGATTTCAAAAACATTTTATATATAGTTCGAAAACGTTCTAAAAATAGTGTATTTACTTAACATATCAAATGCATGATTTCAAAAGCATTGTCTATGTTTTCAAAAACAACCTTCATGATTTCAAAATGTTATTAATACAGTATAATTACTTATATCAAGTGCATGATTTCAAAAGCATCAATCATGTTTTCAAAAACCTTATACATAATTTCAAAACTCATCTCGCATGATTTTAAAACATTATTACCTAATACACCTACTTTATGATTTCAAAAGTATAAGGTTTCAAAAACATTAAACACATTTTTAAAAGAAACCCCATGCATAGTTTTCAAAATATTTTCCTCATACATTGACTTAACCTTCAAATGTCGCTTCATATGTCGCCTTGACATATCTAGCATCTCAACTTCATAAGCATTTTTTTTACTTCATGTTTTGACTTAAGCACATCCAGTGTAAGGTTTCAAAACATCTTCAACTTCTAAAAACCAATATGGGATCTTTTTATCTTCACAATTAGACCCTTGTGGATGATTATCATTCAAATCAGAGTCCTTAATTGGATTTCTTGTGTACCTTAATTCGAACATTTCGGTTCCTTATAATCAAAATCTAATTTTCTCTTTAAAAGATCTTTCTATCTTTATAGTTAGATTCTTGATAATGTTTAAAGTACCAAATGAAATCCACGAGATGGATTCCGAGTGTGCTTTAAATACATGTGCTCTGTTAGCAAAACAAATTAACAAATTAAAGATCTAGATAAACAATCTTTGTGGTTATATGACTATGTGTTTATGCATCTTGTGTTTTCTTTTATGCATTTTGTGTTTTTGTATACTCTGGATATTCGTTATCCAAATCCTCGTAGAATCTTTCATATCTTCATATGAGGGATTCGTAGTAGGATATTCAAAAAGGTACTACCTTAAATCCTTAATGGGCTTCTATGTAATAGTTAAGACCCTTGGATTATATAGTACCACTCCATGATTCATAAGAGACCCTTTTAGGGGTCTAGTAAAAAAAAGATTGATTCAAAAATCTGGTTAAGAATGACATGTGATGATATAAGCTGAAAAGACTCCTTGGTTGTCTATTAAAATCATTTATTGATTTAATAAAAGGGACCCTATGGTGGTCTAGCCACACTCATCACAGGTTTGTTCATTTGGTTTTCCCTTACACATTATAAAATAGACTGTGTGAACTATGCAAGGAATTGTCTAATTATGGACGCGTACATAATTATGAAATTTAGTGCACAGAAACCCAGTAAGATTTATTATGTGTAAGAACCGATAGTAACAACAATAACAAAATGAGAACGATGTAATGGAGGTACGGTGGACTCACCAATGACGCTTCATATACTTGTATATAAGTATCCCTCTTACATTGCAAACATGGTATTATTAAAGTTACTAGAAGTTCAGAACCCTAACCAATGTTGTTCGATCTTTTCAACTTCATGTTTTAAACTCTCACAAGTTTCCTCTAAATAAAATTTCGGGACGAAATTTTTTAAAGTAGGGGAGACTGTGACACCTGTGCCTCCACGGCCATCAAACAAATACTGTATCAATGAAATATTGTATTTCATACTTGGGACATGTGTATCCTTTGCACATATCAATTCTTGTTCGATTTCAAGCTTGAAATCGCTTTCTGGAAGGTTATACGCGCACTGATGCGTAAATATAACCCGTTTAATGCAACGAACACTCCAGAATAGTGAAATAGGCTTAACATACCTTAAATAACCTTTACATAACTTAGAAATAAGTTTTGAAAGCTTTGGTATGGCAAAATCAAGTTAAATCGCTTACAGGGACTAAAGTTGACAAATTGCGAAAGTATGCCAATTTGAACGGTAACAGACATTCCGGAACATGACCATAAGTTAAGCATACCATAAATATCCTTTACATAGCTTAGAAATAGGCTTTGAGGGGTTCGGTGTGCTAAAATAAACTTTTGGGTCATTTAGGGACTAAAAGCGTCAAAAAGTGCACAAGTTTGCACTTTCGCGCATAACTTACGTTCTGAATACATCCGGACATCCAAAAATTTATGTAAGCACTAAAATATTTTCTTTTAGTGTTTGGCATAAGAAAAATCCATTCGTCACCCAATTTGGGTCGTTTTTCGCGCTTATGCGCATTCCGTCGTAATTAACCGAACATCGCGATCGTACAACCAAACGAACCGACATCCGAGATATTTTTGAGCACATTTTAAGTTCCCTATACTTTAACTTCATTTTAGAGCTTTGAAATGGGGTTAATAAAAGCGTCGAAAATGGCCTTATTACACAACAGGGACCAAAACTGACATTCTGCGATAGTTGATGGCTTACGGACCGTAAGTCATCCCCTTACGGTCCGTAACGGATCCCCAGACAGCAGAATGTGCAGAAACATTGAACCTGGCCTTTCCACTTTTGCACTTGCCTCTTCAGGGTAATGAGGGGCCAATTTTGATGTTCCATAGCATTTCCAACAAGTGTAAGGTTGAGATTACATCACGGTTTTCAAGAAACGATATTAACGGTTTGAAGAATCCTATAAATACCCATCCATCCCAACCCCAAAAACCCACAAATCTGATCTAAATTCTCTAAGTTGAAGCCATTGCTTCATACCTGAGCTATTTGATCGATATTTACTAGCGGGGACCCTTTGTAAGTGTTCCTTCGTTTTTTTATCGCTTTTCGAGTCCGAAAGTCAAACTATGTTTGACTTTCTGCGTTGACCAGTTTATGGTCAACACGAATTTCATTTGAACTTCATAACGTGAGCGTAATCACGATGGTTATAGTCCCTAGTGACTATACCTACTGATTACCACGTTATCTAGGCTCAGTGACGAGTCGTAGTTTCGGCCAAAATACGTGTTATTGCGTATTTTGTAACCAAACTACATTTAGGTATCAAAACCGTTTGTTTTGATACCAAACCTGTTTTCTAAACTTAGTTAAGCATGTTTTAACATGCTTAGCTCGTCACTTTTATTTTAGTGTTTATATAGGGTCGTAAGGTAAGCGATCTAAACAATCGCTTATACTTTCGAACCCGACCCGTTTGGTCGATCATTAGGATCCGACTAAACACATTAGGTGACCATAGTATATAGGGAATAACCTTCCGAGGTTATACCTTATGGTCGCTGCGTTTAAGTAGTTGTATGATAGGTAGTTTATATGCCTTAGGTAAATTACCAAAATGCCCTTTTTATGCCAAAATTCATATTAAGCATATGTAACATAACTTTTGATATCTAAACTGATTTGGCAACAATATTAGACTTGTTAAGGCATATTTTACTTATCATAGGGCTAGTTAGGCGTTCCAAACACGTTTTACGCGAACGAAGCGTTAAAGTAGCATAAGCTACCTAAACGGGTCGTAATGGGTCGTAAGCACTTAGGTTAGGTTTCTTTTAGTATGTAGGCTTCGTTAAACCATATTACATGAGTTCTCATACTCATTTGGTTTACAAGCCCTCATTCTATCCGATCTTCCGAATTATGTCCGGTATATTAACATAGTTACCTATATTAAGTGCCGTTTGATATCCGTGATCTCTAGCATTGTTTGGTTGTTACTCAAGGACTACTAAGCAATCTCAACTGTGTACATAGACCCCTCTTTTACTATTTTTCAAACATTTTGGGGTGGAACACATGTTTTCATATCATATACTTGCTATGTTCATTAGTACACTTATAGTACATGATTTCATGGTGTTTTTGCTATGTATGTCCATTGTGTGCATACTTAGTACATTGTTTTACATTACATTTCATGCAATGTATGTCCATTATGTGCATACTTAGTACATTGTTTTACATTACATTTCATGCTATGTATGTCCATTGTGTGCATACTTAGTACATCATTTTATATTACATGTTATGCTATGTATGTCCATTGTGTGCATACTTAGTACATTGTTTTACATTACATTTTATGCTATGTATGCCCATTGTGTTCATACTTAGTACATTTGTTATTCATCACATGCTTACATTTTGGTATGACATTTGGTTTGTTCAAATGGGACAATGTACATTCATTAACATTAGCTACGCCGCTCGTTAGTAGGTAATGGTACCATAGGACTTGACAGCACCCATTCCTGAACCCTAGGTTTGTTTGGGTGGAAGGAATGACCGAACTCGATAAACATAACATAGATAGACCTTTAAATTCGTTTAGGGGTCTATCACCACAGTCACAAGGCTTGGATGTATGCATTTTCACAATACTGCATAGATGTTTGTATCAGTATAGCATGCATTTGTTACACAAAACATAACTTTGATTTAAACCATGTTTTACTTCAATACCTTGTTTTTGTGCATTTTACATATGGTTTAGTTGATATATTTCACTTACCATACATGATATTTTGACATTGATATACACAATTCATGATTTACATTAGACATAAACATTTTGACATTGATATACACAATTCATGATTCACATTAGACATAAACATTTTGACATTGATATACACAATTCATGGTTTACATTAGACATAAACAGTTTGACATTGATATACACAAAACATTTTGACTTTTGATTTTACATAAACATTTTTTACTTTGGTGGTTTGGTTTGAGTAAGTGATTTAAGTAACGAGGCGTGTGTAATATGATACAAGCATGGTGGATACACCGCTAGTACTTTCTATATATAAGTGCTTGTATGGTATTACATATCGTAGCATTATTTGAATCATTTTAATTTAAGACATATAACATTTTATACAAATAACTTACTTTTCACAAGACATTGTTTTACAAAACAACTTATCTTATACAAACTCATTTTACTTGGTTATTCATTTAACCATACATTATTCTCTTATTTATACATATCATCTGATCTTTTTGCTTTTCAAATGATTTACAAGACAAAGCAAATTACAAGGCTCATGACTAAACATTTTCTTAAACATAAGTCATGAATTCTATTTTCACAAAACCTATGTATCTCACAGGCATTTTTATGCTGCCGTACCTATTTTCACATGTGTTTCAGGATATGTTGCATAGGATTTATCAAGATATACTTAGGCGGACTTGGGCCTTAGTGACAATAAAAGATGCAAGACTAGTTATTTATGTTATATTTCTTTGATTGTCAAGACATTTTAACTCTTTTATTCAATAAAACAATATTTCAATTTCCATGTGTTATGAAACAATGATTCTATTACAACACTCCCCGACGTTTCCGCCACGTTTTGTTGTTTTACGTGGTCGGGGTGTGACAACAAGTAAGGCATTTGGAAACATATAAGGCAATGTCTTTCTTCATACCCGGCCACCAGTACTGGGTTCAAAGATCCTTATACATTTTATCCGCACCAGGATGAATAGAATAACGAGACTTATGAGCTTCATCCATTAACAAGATGCGAAGATCATCTATACTTGGGACCCACAAACGGCCCATGTAATAGAATATCCCAAAGTCTCTCAGTTCAAGCTCAGGATTTGTATGACACGGTAATTCTTTACCCATCAAGTCTTGTGTAACCCAAGTATGTTGAGCCTGAATTATGCGGGATTGAATGTCAGATCGAACCTGGACACAATGAAGCTTGACACGTTCCTTACGACTCAATGCGTCAGCCACGACATTCGCCTTACCAGGATGGTAGCGAATTTCGCAATCGTAGTCGTTTAGGAGTTCAACCCAACGTCATTGCCTCATGTTTAGTTGTTTCTGATTGAAGATATGCTGGAGACTCTTATGGTCAGTAAACACTACACACTTTGTACCGTATAGGTAGTGTCTCCAGATTTTGAGAGCAAAAACTACTGCACCTAACTCAAGATCATGAGTGGTGTAGTTCTTCTCGTGCACCTTCAGTTGTCTTGATGCATAAGCTATGACTTTGTTTCTTTGCATAAGAACGCAGCCAAGGCCTAAGTTGGACGCATCACAGTACACGACAAAATCGTCGTTACCCTCGGGCAAAGATAGGATAGGTACATCACAGAGTTTCTATTTCAAGGTCTGGAAAGCTTCTTCCTGTTTGGATCCCCACTCAAAAGGTTTGCTCTTCTGAGTTAGAGCAGTGAGAGGAACCGCAATCTTGGAGAAGTTTTCAATGAACCGGCGGTAATAACCCGCTAGACCAAGAAATGAACGAACCTCGGTAGGAGTAGTAGGTGTATCCCAATCCTTAATTGCACTGATTTTGGCGGGATCTACATGTATACCTTGTTCGTTAACGATGTGCCCCAAAAATTGAACTTCCTTAAGCCAAAATTCGCACTTGGAGAATTTGGCGAAAAGTTGTTCTTTCTTTAGGAGCTCCATTGTAAGACGAAGATGTTGTTCATGGTCAGCTCGCGTCTTAGAATAGATCAAGATATCATCAATGAATACAATGATGAACTTGTCCAAATAAGGCTTACAAACCCTATTCATCAAGTCCATGAAAACAGCAGGAGCATTTGTTAAACCGAAAGGCATAACAGTGAACTCATAATGACCGTATCGAGTACGAAAAGCAGTTTTGGGAATATCTTCTTCGAGAACTCGAAGCTGATGATACCCAGAATGCAGATCTATCTTTGAAAAGCAAGTAGCGCCCTGTAGCTGATCAAAGAGATCATCAATGCGAGGTAGGGGATATTGATTCTTGATGGTAAGCTTATTAAGCTCACGGTAATCGATACACATCCTGAAAGATCCATCTTTCTTTTTCACGAATAGGACAGGAGTGCCCCAAGGGGAAAAACTCGGACGGATGAATCCTTTGTCAGATAGCTCCTGAAGCTGCTTAGATAACTCTTGCTTCTCAGACGGTGCAAGACGGTAAGGTGACTTAGCAATGGGATTTGCGCCAGGTACAAGATCAATGCGAAACTCAACTTGGCGTACAGGAGGTAATCCAGGTAAGTCTTCATGAAATACCTCAGGATAATCTCGAACAACAGGGATGTCTTGGGTAGTCTTACCCTTGCCTTTATCCTCTACAACATGTGCCAAGAAAGCGACATATTTCTTTCGTAGGTATTTTTGGGCTTGGGTACAAGACATGAGTTTAACAGGTTTCTCCCCACGAACTTCTAAGATCTCACCAGTTGAAAGCGGTATACGGACGATCTTCTCAAAGCAAACCACCTCGGCATGGTACTTAGCTAACCAATCCATTCCCACTATAACATCAAAGCTCCCGAGTTGCATCGGTGTGAGGTCAATAGGGAAAAGATGGTTATTAAGGTTCAACTGGCAATTTCGAAGAACGAAATCGACTACAACGGGTTCACCACTAGCTACCTCTACTGTCAAGGGCTTTCCTAGTTTTGTTCTAGTTATCGAAAGCAAAGGCTCAAAAGCTAAGGACACAAAACTCTTATCGGCACCCGAATCAAATAGAACAGAAGCAGGATGGTTGTTAACCAGGAACGTACCGTTCACCACTTTGTTATCCGCACGTGCCTCATTAGCATTCATATTAAAAACTCTACCACGAGCCGGTTCCTGATTTGCGTTTGCCAACCTCGGGCAGTTGTTCCTGTAGTGGGTCAGATCCCCACAAGTGTAACACGAACCAGGCGGAAAATGAGGTCGTGCAGGATTCTGGGCAGGGTTTTGTACAACTTGGTTTTGAGCTGCCTGATTTTGGTTAGGAGCAAAATGGCAGGTATTCGCAAGATGACCAGACTTGCCACAATTCGTGCAGATGCGGCATTGCAACTGTGGCTGGTGGTGGCTGTTACATCTGTTGCACAGAGGTGCATTCCCCGCATATTGCCTCTTGGCAGCAGGTTGTGCAGCCTGATTCTGTGCTGCCTGATTAGGAGCAGCCCGATTAGTCTGAGCAGTGACAGCGAAATTCTTGGAAGCCTTACGCTTCCTCGATTTCTTGGAAGACTCAGCAGCCTTCTTGCCCTTTTTCTCAGTGGTGCTATCAGACTGTTTCTGCTTCTTTTCACCCTTCCTGTGGAGTTTACCCTTTTTGACTTGCGATTCAGTAAGGGTTGCAGCTAGCTCAATGGCCTGTCGGACGGTAGTAGGGTTGCTGCCAGTGACAATATCCTGAACAGGATCTGGCAAACCGTCTATGTACTTCTCAATAGCCTTATCCAAAGGCGTGACCATTGTAGGACAGAGCACGCTTAACTCCTCGTATCTGTCAGTGTAAGCCCGATGTTCACCACTGTCCTGCTTCAAGTCATGGAACTCATTTTCAAGTGCCCTCTGCTCGTGACGAGGACAAAATTCTCTCATCATGAGAGCCCTAAGTTCCTCCCACGTCTGACCCAAAGCAACCTCAGCACCTCGGTCTCTCATTACCCCATTCCACCAGGTAAGAGCCCTCTTTTGAAATACACTCGACGCAAACTCGACCTTACGGATGTTCAGACACTGAACATGGCGAAAGGTGCGCTCAAGACTCTCAAACCACTGTAGGAGCCCAGTTGCACCCTCAGAGCCACTAAACTTGAGTGGTTTAGCCGAGTTAAAACTTTTGAAATTGCACGGAGCAGGTGCATTATTGTTATTGTTGGCTTGGTTCCATTGAGCAATGTGATTGGGGAACGCAGCAGCCATTTGCTGCTCGATGATTTCTGCCAGTTCGGCATTCGATAGCGGATTTTCACGTCGAGGAGGCATTCTAAAAGAGGAAACATGAGAGAAAATGAGTGAGATGACGTGATGAAGGAAATGAGATATCAATAAAATCGACAAGAATGCAAGGATGGTGGTCATTTGTTTGTTACCACAAAGCAAACAAACGATACACAGTGACAAATCCAAGTAAATAGGTCATAATAATGTATCACTGAAGACATGCTCGCCTATAAGTGAATACTCACCCCAAGATTTCCCAGGTAAGAGTGACTGGTCCGATACTGCGGATTTGTACGAACACTCTAGCCTTAGACAGAAAACTCAGGGTATAGGCATTCACTCTTCCAGTTTGCACGTGTTCACATTATTTAGACCCAAACTTTGATGAGATTTTGATAATTTGGAAGGTACAAGACCAAGAGAAATCATCTAAGGATAGATGATGGATTTCAAAATCATTTTGGAAATTTGTGTTCATGTTTTGGTAATCACCTAAGGATAGGTGACAGGTATTGTTTTAAGATCTAAACACAAGATTACTTGTGTTAGGGTCCTAAGAAGTTATAGTCTAGGTCAAAGCATTACTAATAACCTAATTCCCTATAACCATTGGCTCTGATACCAACTCTTCTGTCACACCCCGACCACGTTAAAACAACAAACCGTGGCGGAAACGTCGGGGAGTGTTGTAACAGAATCATTGTTTCAATAACCATGGTAATAAAAAGTATGTATTATTGAATTAAAGTTTACATTGTCTTGGAATTTAAATTAGACATAACATAATAATTGTCTTTTAAGTCACTACGGCCCGAGTCCACCTAAGTGAAGCACAAACATCATCATGCATCAGCACCTGAAACACATGTAAAAAAATAGGTACGTCAGCATAAAAATGCCTGTGAGATTCATAGGTTTTGTTTATGCAAGATTCATGACTTGTGGTTTTAAAAAGTGTTTAACAAAACGTAGTCATGAACCTTGTAAAATATTTTCCTTTATGAAATCATATGAAAATCGATATGAAAATCAATGATAAATAAAGGACAATGCATGGTTAAATGAATAACCAAGTAAAAGTAATTTTATGTCCTTGTAAAAATGTTTCATGTTTTGTCCAAGTGATTTATATAACGCAACAATGTAAAATACAATAAAAGCACTTATATATAGGAAGTACCATCGGCGTATCCACCATGCTTTTATCGTATGACACATAGCCCCGTTACATAAGTCACTTATTGATAACCAACTAAAATGTCTTGTTCAATGTCAAAAATGTTTATGTGTAAGCCATGTTCAATGTCATGTATGAAATGTATCAAATGTAATGCATAGCAAGTAGGAAATCATCTACTTAAACTTTGTAATGATATTAGTGTGAAACAAATGTATGGCGAATAACAAGCAATTACTCAACCATAGAAAAATGTACAAAACAATGTCTTTGAGTAAACCTAAGTTTAATTCAAATGTCATGTTTTGTAGAAAACAATGTTTCATGATTACAAACATTTATGCAGTAATGTTAATCACATACATTCAAGCCTTGCGACTGTGGCGACAAACCTTTAAACAAATTAAAGGTTAATCTAAGTTATGTAGTCGGATTCTGTCATTTCCAACTTCCAAACAAACCTAGGAAGTCGGAAACAGGAGTTGTCAATTCCTATGGTACCATTACATACTACCGAGCGGCGTGATCAATGTTAATGAATGTATTATTGTCCCGATTAAACACACCAAATGTCATAACCAATGTAAGCATGCTATGAAAACCATGTACTAGGTATGCTAAGCAAACATGCCTAGTAGAAATGTCATGTAAAACAATGCGTACATATGCTAAGTAAACATATTTAACAAATGTGTAATAAATCAATGTGCTAGCATGCTTAACATACATAGCAAAACATAGTGAAAACATGTACTAAATATGTACTAAGTGAAACTAGCATGTTTATGTCACAAAAGCTTGTAAAACAAGAAAGTAACAAGTATGTACATGTGAATCACCCCAAAGTATTTGAAAACGGTAAAAGAGGGGAATTATGTACTCACATGGGATTGCTAATTAGTCTTGAGAATAAGACCAATTTAAGCTCCAACTATCACGGAATCAAACGGCACCTAGTATAGGTAACTATGTTAATAATCGGCTCCTAAATCGGGAGATAGGATAGAATGAGGTTCTATAAATCAAATGAGTATTTGAACTCATATGGTATGATTTAATAGTACCCATATTCTGATTTGAAAGTCTACCTAAGTGCTTTTGACCCGTTTCGACCCATTATGGTAGTATAAGCTACTATAATGCGTCGTTAGCGTAAGACTATGTTCGGATGGTTAACTATGTGCTATGCCAAGTCTTACATGCCCAATTGTGCCTAAACATGTTACTAAATTAGATTATATGTCAAAAATATGTTCACATAGTCAAAATACGGATTTATGCTTCAAAAGGGCGTTTTGGTCATTTACTATGGGCATACAAGCTAACTTGCAAAAGACTAACGAATCCTATTTGATCATAAGGTATAACCTCAGGGGTTATTCCCTATGTAACTATGATCACTAAGTAAGCTTGGTTGGATCCTAATGATCGACCAAACGGGTCGGGTTTGAAAGTCTAAGCGGTTGTTTAGACCGCTTAACTAACGACCCTAAACAAGCACCAAACTATTAGTGACGAGTTAAAAATGTCAAAACAAGTTTAACCTACTGATTTGGTATAAAAAATGGGTTTTGATATCCGAAAATAGTTCTGTTGCAAAATGCGTGCTAAAACGCATTTTGACCGAAACTTTGACTCGTCACTACGCCTAGTTAATGTGGTAATCAGTAGGTTTATTCACTAAGGATTATAACCATTGTGATTACAATCACATTGCAAAGTTCAATTGAACTTTGACTTGACCAATTAACTGGTCAAACTGAAAGTCAAAAACTGTTTGACTTTTTAAACTAGTAAGCAATAAAAGAATGAAAGAATCCTCACTAAGGGTCCTTGCTATCTTTTCTACTAAGAATAAACCTCCAATCAGATTAGGAAGCTCTCCAAAGCAAATGAGAAAGGAGAAATGAGAGAATGAGCAAGGAATGAGTGAATTGGCTTGGCTATTTATAGGAATCAAGAGCCATCAAGATCATTTTGTGTGGTGATCAAGCAATGATCCCAGCCCTACACATGTTAGGATATGATTGAGGAACTTGGGGAACACTTAAACTTGGTTACCACACAAGAAAGTTGCAAGAAAACATAAGGAAACAGCTGATCTGCTCAAAAACACGTTTTCTGATGTTGGGCACCTTACACGGCCTACGTAAGGATAGGCATGGATCTTACGCGGCCCGCCTGGCCTCCCCAGTTCAGCGTCAGTTTCATATAATTACAGTATTGGTCCCTGCATGAGTTCGAGTCCATTTTTGGCACTTTTGGCACCCGTTAAGCCATTTTCAAGGCTCTAGGAGGTCAATAAAGTTTAGAGGACTCTAAATGTGCTCGGAAAACTCTCGGATGTCGGCTCGTTTGGTCGTACGGTCGCGTTGTTCGTTAAATTACGACGAAACTCAAACGGACGCGAAAACGAACCAAATTAAGCGACGAGTGGTATTTTTGAATGCCGATCATTAAAATAAAAATATTTTAGTATGTACAAAAATTTTGGATGTCCAGATGTGGCCAGAACGTAAGATATGCGCAAAAATGCAAACTTACGCCGTTTTTGACACTTTCAGTCCCTGTAAGATCATATAAGCATGTTTTCGCACACTGAACCTATCAAAGCTTATTTCTAAGCCATGTTTAGGTTATTTATGGTATGTTTAGCTTATGATCAAGTTCCGGACTGTACGTTGCCTTACGGAACGACAGACTTTTGCAGTTTGACGCAAATAGTCCCTGTGAGCGAATAAACTTGTTTTTGCCATACCAAACCTTCTAAAACTTATTTCTAAGTTATGTAAAGATTATTTAAGGTATGTTAAGCTTATGTTGCTGTTCCGGAGTGTTTGTCGCGTTAAACTGATTACGTTTACGCATCAGTTTGCGTATAACTTCCCAGAAAGCGATATAGAGTTCAAAATCGATCAGAAATCAACATGTGCATAAAATCAAACATAAATACAAACATTGGGATCAAAACATACTGTTTTATTAATATTGTATTGTTCAGAGTCTGTACAAGCACAAATGTCACAGTATGTATGTATGTATGTATGTATGTATGTATGTATGTATGTATGTATGTATGTATGTATGTATGTATGTATGTATGTATGTATGTATGTATGTATGTATGTATGTATGTATGTATGTATGTATGTATGTATGTATGTATGTATGTATGTATGTATGTATGTATGTATGTATGTATGTATGTATGTATGTATGTATGTATGTATGTATGTATGTATGTATGTATGTATGTATGTATGTATGTATGTATGTATGTATGTATGTATGTATGTATGTATGTGTATGTGTGTGTGTGTATGTGTATGTATGTAGCTCGCTAAGATACACATATGGGGTGTGTGTGTGTGTGTATATGTATATATAATTAAAGAGCTGCATATATACAACCCATCGATCTACAAATATTGTTTGTTCTATATTTGTTACACCCAAACGAATGGCGGAATCATCGGAGTGAGACGAAATAGAATGCTTATTGCATCATAACACTAAAGTGAAAATATATTAAAGATAAACTGATTTCATTCATAGCAAAAGATGATACAATACATGGAAATTTGAAATACAACATGTTCGATACAAGGAAAGTGGTACAACAAACAAGAACAAAATTGATACAACATTTTAAGTCCTAAGATGTCTAAGTGTGTATTTCAGCATCATCACTACTTCAATTCAATCATCGGCATCAACCTGTTACATGTTAAAAATAAAGGTTCAACACAAAAGCATTGGTGAGTACACAAGTTTATAATATATAGCATAAGTATAAAAGAATTAACTCGAATCCACATGGCAATTGTATACAAGGTAACTAGCATGCAATACTAAATGTCAAACCCAAGTGTTCACAAGAATTATAAGTGTCTTTCGCCACAAAGTAATGAGACTATGAATAAAACTTAACAAAACCCCAACGGGCGGCGTGCTACTCCTATAGCGCTATATATGCCAAGTTTGGGCTAGCTAAGTTAATGAAAAAAGCATGTATGTATCTAGCATGAACCTAAGCATAACAATTAAACATGTATAACGTATTGAGCATAAAATAAGTTTAGGTGTGTGAATGTGTATTTTAGTAAATTAACATGTTACAACCCAAAATTGTGTAAAAAGGAAATGGGTCAGGTGTACTCACAGTTTTGCGTTAATTCTTCTAAGGATCCGGTGAGCATAGATTGAGTGGTTCGAAGTAGCGTGGAGACACAGAGGTTACCCTATAGGGCAAACGAAGGTGTGAGTTAGAGTTGTAGAGTTAACGTTACAAAAAAATTAAAGGACAGAATATACAGAAGTAACAGTGGGTAACGGAGGTACATCCTGACAAGCAGCAATGAGTTAAACTGAGACAGAATGCGAATCTGGATCCTGAACCGTACATTAACAGTGCATTCGTACGAACACAGAAAGGTGGGTTCATACGAATGTAGAAAGTTGGGTTCGTATGAATGGGGCCCATTCGTATGAATTGACTTTTCGTCGGTCAACTTTTGTTTTTAATTTTAACTATCTACTAGTTTTGTTCGATGATTCTGTTAGTCTGTTACTGAGGTTATACGTATCTTAGTAGTCAGAAATATCATAAAAGTCAAGCATGGAGGTTGTTTCACATCGTTATATAACACCAAAGCACAAATCAGTAGAACTGATTGGTTGGTCATGTTTACAGAAAGGAAATTACAGAATGATAAATATTAGCTATGTCCAGGATTAACAACAACAACTATGCCAACAGTTGATGTCGAAAATCGTCAAAAACTGTTATGAACAGTGGATTCGTATGAATGTAGAAGAGTGGAATCGTACGAATGCGCTGGTGGGTTCGTACGAACGCGCTGGTGGGTTCGTACGAATGTGCTATTCTTGAGGGGAAATCGGCTCGGTTTTTCTTGATATAACCCTCTATTCAACTGAAATCAGTCATATCATTAATCCACAACTACCTTCTCTGCTTGTGAGCTCAGTGGGACTTAGTTCCGGTTCTGTTTAGATTTGAATGTTTGTAAAAAGGTTTTTGATAGATTGACACTACACTATGTTGGTCCTCAATCTGATTGAGAGTTTGTATCAGCTGCCTATGCAAGACTGATACACCAACAAATTTGTGAGGAATCTATGTTTAAGAAACTATTTGTAAAAAGGTAAAAGAAAGGAGGAAGAAGATAGAAGAATTCTCACTTTCGAATGCTAGAAGTGCGTTCTTGATTAGGAGCTTGAGAGTGAAAGAAGTGGGAGTGGAAGTTTGGAAGTGAAGGAGAGGGGTGGTATTTATAAAACGAAATTAGGGTTTAGGGTAAAATGGGCTTTAGCTACGAATGGGCCTTGGGCTTTACGGATGGCCTGGTACGAATGGGCCTTGCACGAATGGGCTTGGCTCGTTCGTACGAACCCACTAGGCCTAAGCCCAAAGGTCGGATTTTGGGTGTTTTAGCTGATTTTAAGTGCTTTTAAGCGTAATTATGCAATGTACAAGTGTCGTATAAGTATAAAAGAATGTAATAATGTATTTTATATGTAAAATAAATACGAATGTGTATGGAAACAACCATCAAGTATGTATGTAACATAATTAAACACCACGTATTAATGAATAATGCATAACACAAGTATATAAAAGATGAGTTTTTCTATTATAATTCTAGTCTCGGATTACAACGTATGAAATGAAGTACGAATACAAGGATTACAAGTTTTCATAAAAGGAAAGTACAAGGAACAAGCCAAATAAGCGAAGTTACAAAACACGAGGCGTGATAATATTATTCCCTCAAAGATTAGTAACGCATCGAAAGAATGAAAAATAGAATTATAAAAAAAAACTTGTTTATAAGTGGTTTTCTTAAATATTTTTTAGAATATTTTAAGTTTTCTAATGATTCCACACACAGACACACACACGCACACACACACACACACACACACACATATATATATATTAAAAAACTAAAAAAACTCATGCACCCACTCACTTTTTGTCTCTTATTTCTCTCTTTAAACTGGTGGTGGTGGTTGTGAAGCATGACAGTGGCCACACTCGTTCTAAGGTGAAGGGGGCGATCAAAGAAATAAGGAGGCAGTAAGGGGTTCTAGCAACTGCATGAACGGTTGTGGTTTAGACCAGTTTCACAACGCTTTTTAAATTCCATTGAAGGGTTTTAATGGTCGTTGCTTTACCACATCACAAATTAGGATCAATCACGTGATAGTTAAGCTCTCCATCAATCTAGGCGACAATGGTTATGGGGTTTTAGACTAGATCTGGATCGATTGGGAGAGTAACAGTCACATAGGTGGCTAAGTAGGCGAAACCGATGGTAGGGTTGTTGTACTATATCAAGTGGCGTGAATCAATGAGTTGCAGTTGTCACACCCCAACCGATGGCGGAAACATCAGAGTGAGACGAAGATAGATTGCTCATCACACAAAATGCTAATTGTGACAGTAGAATTAAAAATAAATTGATTTCATTCATAACAAGTGTTACAATACATGGAACATGAAATACAACATGTTCAATACAAGGAAAACAATTCAATAACAAGTACAAAAATTGATACAATATATTAAAACCTAAGACGTCTATATGGGTATCTAGTCATCATCGCTACTTCTGTTTCATAGCATCGTCATCATCAACCTGTAACATGTTTAAAATAAAGTGTCAATGCGAAAGCATTGGCGAGTACACAGGTTTTTATACATAGTATAACAAGATAAGTTTAAACAATTCCACATGGCAAGCTTCGTTAAACAAGATAAACATTAAACTGGCATGTGATAAACTAGTCAAACCAAAGATGAAACGCAATAAGCTCTTAACATAATCCAACATTCATAGGCGGTGCGTAAATCCTATAGCGCTATATATGTTAAGGACAGACTCGTACGCAGTTAATGATAAGTCTAACACAAAACGTTCAAACCCAGATTTAAAGTATCAAGTAACAACGTATGCATGCATGTATAAGGAATGTTTGTGCATAAGAAATAAAGTATGTGTAAGCCCATAGTTTAACATGTTACACCCCAAAAAGGTGGTAAACAAAAAGGGGGCTCAAGTATACTCACAAAATTGTTAGGTCTTCCGATTATCCATGTGTTGACGAGTGAATAAGATTAGGAGGTTGAATGTATTCGGATTGGAGTTCAAGGTATGATTACATTTGGAATTAAAAGTATAACAAAGTAAACATACAAGAAAATAATCACTTAGACTTAGAACTTGTTCTTGACACTATGAAAACCCATGGGGTTTAGAATGATTACCTGAGTTTAATACCCATTAGAATCATAACGAGGAACTACGTACTTAGGTGATGTAACTTAACAACTTGATGAATAACCATTAGATTATCTTCAAGGGTTCAGTTACCATGGATATTATATATTTTATATAGTATTTATAAGTTTAGTCCAACAATGTTACAAGTATTATCATAGAAGTCAAGCATAGAGGTAGGGGATAAACCTTCCATTTAAGACCTCTTTCTTAGATTCACCAATGCACAAGTTGTTATGAGGACAACCAGGATGGTCATGAATGAACAATAAGTAAATGAAATGTACATACTAACTAAGAGAAATCATCAAGTGAAGTGTGGATTGTAAGTAGGATAGCCCAACCTTTCCAAGTAATCACACATACACAAGTTCAAGCCTTGTTCAACACTTGTGGGTTAAAACACTTTTACAACAGAAAGTGTAGAGGATTAAAACCTCTGAATTTGTTTGTTATAACCTTGTTTTTAAGCACACATAAATCACACATACACAAGTTCAAGCCTTGTTCAACACTTGTGGGTTAAAACGCTTTTACAACAGAAAGTGTAGAGGATTAAAACCTCTGAATTTGTTTGTTATAACCTTGTTTTTAAGCACACATAATCATAGTCTTGATTAGTGGCATAAGGACATTGGAATGTATGAAGAAAACATAAGTTTATGTATGTTTAACAAAGTCTTGTACAAAACAGAAAGTTTCTTGCACTTTTACCCTTATTATGGTGATGTTCCATCCTTGGTTTTCCATGGAAAACCTGTGTAAACATACCTAGGGGTGTTCCAAGTGCTAAGAAGCAAGAAGGAATGAAAAAGATGGAAGATAAGTGAGTTTATGCTCACTTTTGCAACTTGATATGATTCTGAATTGCTACTATTTTCTCAGCTGATTTTAGAGTGTTTGAGAGTGAAAGTGAAGTGTTTGTAAAGTGGGAGAAGTGTGGAATTGAGTTGGGTTTTATAGGGAGTGATTAGGTTAAGTTAGGTGGCTATTTAATGGAAGAAACACACCTAAACACACCAAAAATCACCCAATAAACGAGCTGTTAAGGACATTCTACGGATCCACATCTCTGGCGGGGCGCGAGAGGTTTGGGGCAGGGGGTCGCGGCCCGTGAGCCACCCTGGCTGGGTATTTTGTTTGTTATTTTTACAATTTTGGCTTTATATTTTCATATAGTTATGTTTTAAGGTGTTTTATGGTGTTTTAAGTATGAAAGACAAAGTGTAGGGGCATGTAATGTAATTGAAGCATAAAATAAATATAAAACTAGTACAAATAAGTATGTATGTCGAGAATAAGTATCGTGTATGCATGAATTGAGCATGTATGACAAGTATTTGTAAGTTTAACGTATTTTGCAAGAATTGCGAATAAGGTATCGCATGTATAATTAAACCAAACGTAAGAACATGTATGGATATGTAGAATATGAATTTAAAGAAATACTAATTTTATTTATGATCCAAGTCTCGAATTTTACGACGATACAATGGACAAGATGAGATACAAGAATACAAGATTCCAAAGATAGAAGCATAAGACGATCTTTCTAATTAAGGAAACTGCGAAAAAGAAGGGCGTTACAGTCACCCTTCCTTTAGGAAATTTCATCACGAAATTTATTCAAGAGTAAGACTTTGAAAAAGGAATTTTAGCTAGAATAATGATTGGCTAAAATCGAGACTTGGAAGTTCCGAAACGTTTTGAAAAGTATGAAATTTGACGATCGAAAAGATAGGTTCGTAAAAAGAGTTTGTTTGACTAAAATGATGTTGAGGCATTAAGCATAATTAAAATGTGTATGTGTGTGTATTGTCAAAATGAGTTTAAACAAGTTTTAATAACCTTAGAATGGGTGTATTTAAAATGTGTTACCTAAGAAGGAAAGCTTTCGTATAAAACAGTATGTGTTTTGTTAAAAGTGTGGTCTCAGTTTTGTAGAAAATTGTTTGTTGGTGGGAACGAGAAAGTTAAGTATTTTAAGTAAAACGATCTTGGAGGTAACTGCCAACTAAGTATGTCTGCACATAAATTAAAGGATAGAAAAATAGTTTTAATCAAGAAAGTATTTTAGGTTTCGAACGTGTAAACATACTTGGTTGTAAACGAGGTTTGGATATAAGGTACGAAATAACGGAGAATAATAGAGGTATAAGAGTGAACGATTGATCTAATAAACGAATTCAAGTATAAGCATGGCATAAGTATTGGATAAACGAAGCGATGTGTTAAGAATGAGGTTTCGTTGTGGATAATCAGATATTGCGCGTTTAGCAATGCGTTTGTGAATTGTTATAGTTTGTATATTAGGTCTAAATAGGTCTACAAAACACCGAATTTCTCGTGGCACGTTTTAAGAAAGTCTGCTAACATGGTGAAAACACTTAAATATAGGAAGTACCAGTGGCGTATCCACCATGTTTTAACCATGTTACGTCCGTTTCGTTATTCAGCGTCATGTTACTTTTCATGTCTTACCATACACAGTAGTACACTCTATGATTCTCATACGCCTATCACTATAATCCCGTGTGCACCCACGATTATTTTGATTGTCGCATGATCCGCATAGCTTGTACTAGTTGTGTATGAATCGGGGTATACATAAATTTGAAACTAAGAATGTGTATGTATAAGAATGTAGTATATGAGCATGTTTATGTAGGACCAACGTGAGTGAACTCCTCGGGTCACGCTCATGTATAGGTACGAATGTATGAATATGAGTATGAATAAAAGTATGCGTACGAGTATAAGTATGAACATAAAACATTTGAGTTTGAACGTGAAAATGCGTATAAGTATGAGTATAAGTATAGGTATAAATAATGACAATTTTGTGTGTATGGCATGAATTGAATACAACGAATTTAAGCATATAAAATGTTCGAGAAGTTTGAACATGTAAAAACGAATGATATTTAAGAAATTGCCGTGAGATGTTGATTAAAACATGTACGATAATAGGCATATGTAGTCATTTGAGCAAAACGTTGAGTTTTTCGAATCAAAATAGATTGAGTTTGACTTGGAATGTAGAATTTGGTTTGTGAATGCAAAAGTATGTAAAGTAATTATTGGTTATGCGTGACGTATTTTGTAAAGAACGGAAATGCTACTCTTGTTCTAGAAGAATTTATGTAAGTCGAAAATGGTCGGTTCCCATGAAGTTTTCTTGCCTACGTGTTTTGAATTTAAGTGACCTATTGAGCGGTGTATGAAAAGGCTCTTGAAAATAGTAGGTTTGCATCATTTTAAAGGATCTTGCATTAAAATAAGAAATTTGAAAATTTGTAGGTTCTCGTGAAACGTTGATCCTTAAAAAGAAATTTAGCATAATGAACTTAGTGGTTGTTGAAAGTGTTTTAGCAAGATGATTTATTGATTTTGAAAAGAGTTTTGGTAAAAAGATCTTATAATATCTATCAGATCTTATAGGCATGTACGAAAGGTTGGTTTGATTTCCGATTAAGAATGAAAGTCTTTAGTACAATGATATGACGAGAGCGTGTTTTAGTGATTACGTTAAGCATGAAATTTGTGGGCAAGAGACTCATTAGGCCGATTAAGTTCATGAGTAGCATTTCGTAAAATTTTGAAAATCGGGAAACAAAACGTTTATGGTATGATTAAGAATTTCGTGTATGTGATTTATGTGTAATAGATTGTAAGGTAAGAAATATGTTTGATAAAACAATAAACTTTGAAATTTACATAAGTAGAGATGTTGTCAAATGATTAACGATTTAGATATAAAATTTGGTCATGTTTGCATAATAAAGTCTCTTTGAAGGAAAAATTTTGGTAACGATCACCTAGGTAAAGGAATCACCTCTAACCCGTTGGTGATGTCATTTTAGGAAAAAAAGAAGTTGAGTTAATCATCAAGTTAAGGATATCACTCCTATCTCGATGATATGTCTCCATTTTGGGGTTACAAAAATGTAAACCTAGTTGGTGATGTTTTTTTGTTTTGAAATCATGCATGTGACATACGTATAAATGTATGAAAAGATTTAGTATGACGTGTGTGTAAGAAAATAATCTCGAAAATAATTCAAATTTGAAAAGAAAGTATTGCATCGTATAAGATTGATGGTAGTAAAATATAGGTTTCGTCAAAACTTGTATTGTTCCAAAACGGAACTTTGACTAAACCAAAGTGGTCTAAAATTCATTTGAATTTGAGAAACATGCTTTGGCCTAATAGGTGGAATACTCTCGCCGAAATTTCGGTTAACGGTATTCACCCTTCCAGTTACTACATGTTCCAAATCAATTGAAAATTCGAGACTTGGCGGAATTTTTGAAAATCAAGGAGTGGGACTAGTCGACAAGATGCAGGTTTCACCCCTAACTTGACGATTTCGAACCCTTAGTGTGGTTGGTACTCGTCGGGTCAAAATTTAATTTCGACTCTTTGACGAGGGTTCACTAGAATTTGAAATAGAAATTCTCCATTAAGGTGAGGATCTCACTCCTAACTTGACGTCGAATTTCGTGTAAAAAGAATTGGTGGATTGAGAGTCGTTCACCAAATTGTGGGTTTCAAGCCTATTTTGGTGAAGTCGTCTCGTTTGTATAATACGAGTGTTTTCGAGTTTTGTATAATTGTCACACCCGCTCGTAGCGGAAACGCAAGGTGTGATCGGTATGGTTTTCATTGCATAAATATCGATGTACATGAACAAACTATATGAATAAAACATACTCCATTGCCATTACATAAGTGTTTCAGAAGATTACAACATAAGTTTAGTGTGTCGGTTACAAACCATTATCATAAAAGTAAAGTGTTATTGTTTCATACATTAACATGAAATAAACTACTAAGGTTTAAACCATCATATTTCCGCAAAGAGGCGGAATATAACAGTTAAACCCTCCAAAAGATGGCATGGAGTTCTGGTACTTGTTATCTTGACTGAGAATCCCGACATGGTCCTTTAATTCCCTGAAATACATGTTAAGTTTGGAAAACATCAACAAAAGTTGGTGAATTCATGCAATTTAATTGTAAAAGATGTATTTAAAAATGTAAGTTGTAGTATGTAAAGTGTCAATGAAATCGTTGATCATTAATGTTTTGCAAGGACATTAATATGTGTGACGAAAAAGGAAGCAATCCAACCCTAGACGATTTTTATGTCGATTCCTATCGACTAGGACACAAAAGCACTCTTCCGTATGGGTCCACGACCAAGAGTGGGGCTCGCCAAAACCCATTAGATCTAACCACTTGTACCTAGGTCCCAAAATGGATTAATGGTGCTTAGATGTATAACCCTAATTCGCACATGATCTAAGGTGTTTCATTCCCTAACTTTAACATACGATTGAACATGTATCTTCCCCGATAGTTGTAAAGTTGTAAAACATTTAAATGAATAGGGGACATGAACTCACAGTATCGCGTCCTGTGAATAGATGTAAATAAGATCTCACGTGCGGTCGTCCTGAATAGCGTTGCGACCTACAAATGTTCTTATATTTGTTAGACACTTTGGTCTTTGTAAATAACTTGAGTACAAGTCTTGTGTCTTCAATATGTGTAAGACTTGTATGTCTTTACTGTTCGTTAAACTGTGTATTAGATGACTGAGTTGATAAACTGTTATATATATATATTTCACCAAATATATATATATATGTCATCTTGTATCTTGTGAGTTGTATAGTCGGATTTAGTCCTCTTAATTTCGTGTCTTATATGTATCAATTGTATGATTGTGTTCACAATAATGGTATCATTGGGCCGAGCCCATGTTTTCAAGTTATTGGGCCCCAAATAGTGTTGGGCCTAAATAGTGTTGGGCCTCAATAGTGTTGGGCCTCAAATAGTGTTGGGCCTCAATAGTGTTGGGCCTCAATAGTGTTGGGCCTCAAATAATGTTGGGCCTCAATAGTGTTGAGCTTGAATAGTATTGGGCTTCAATAGTGTTGGGCTTAAATAGTGTTGGGCTTTGGCCCATATGTTTGGTATTTGGGCTTAGCCCATGAATTTATGTTAAGCCCATTATGAAGATAAGCCCATTAAGAAAAATAAGCCCATTTGTAGAAAAATAGCCCATTAAGTAAAGTAAGTCCATTAAGAAAAATAAGCCCATTTGTAGAAAAATAGCCCATTAAGTAAAATAAGCCCATTTGTTAATATTTAGCCCACTTGTAAGTGTAAGCCTTTCATTTTTATAAAAACCTTTTTATAAAAATTTACTAAGCATACTTTTTGGTAAATAAAAACATACTAGTTTTTATAAGTTTATAAACATCCGAAATTTGTTATTGATAGCATATTTATATTTTCGTGTCGAAAGATCGTTTAAACGTCATAGTAACTCCCCGGATTGGTGACTCGTTTAAGGATTCGTCCGTTGTCCGTTTTGACCATAAATGGTGTCCGACCCTTCAGATTATCCGTACTCGTTTTAAGGCGTAATTATATGAAGTCTCGTAGGACTTTTGTTATAAAGTGTCTTGAGCTTAAATGTGACAATTTGATTCAAGTTCCTACTTTGATATATATAACTAGTACATCAAGTAATACATAACACAAAAATTGTCAAAGTAACCAAATATATATTTTCTAAAGAAAAATATATATTTATCTTGTCTTTTATTTTATAAAACTTTTCTTTAATAACCTTTTTATTCTTGTAGAGATTTAACCAAAAATGTGGTTACTTTATAAAATAAAGTTTTTATGAAAAATGGCCATATAACCTTTGTATTTTTATCTTAACCATGTTTCATAAACATATCATTTTCTTTTTCAAATCACCATCAATTTACTCAACATCTTAACTAAACATATGAGACTTTTATAACATAAAATTTTCAAGATGATATCCAAATCATGTAGGGTTTTAATCATGATCATTTCATATGCTAACTAGTTCAAAAACCAAGTTTAATTCTAGTTTTAACAACTTTTATAATAACCTCTAGTTGTATGTTACTTTTTATAATCTTGTGAAAGTATTGTTTTTAAATAAAAACCTTTAATACTTTCACAAGATCAAAGGTTATGATCATTACTTTAAACCTTTATGTAAAAAAAAAAAAAAAACCCCTTTAACATAAACATGTATAATTGTTAGATCATATTTTAAAACATCTTCTAACAATTTATTTGTATCATAATCATCATAACAAGATTAAATATGCATATAACAAGTCTTAGATCACAATATAAACAAACATAAATATATCATGATTTTTATCTTTGCTTCTTTGTATTTTTCATGTTTATTATGTATGATTATTTAGTTATAATAACAATCATAAACATAATATATGTATGAAAAAAAAATAGATATAGAAGCTTACTTCTAGCACTAGGCTAGCGATGATCTTGGAGGATGATTAAGAAATAAAAAGATGAAGATCTTGATGGTAGAATACTCTTGAATGGATGAAAACCCTTCCTTTTACTTACAAAAGCTTTAGATCCTCTTATGTTACTTGGAAATCCATTTTGATCAACAAATAAAAGACTAAAGTGAAGTGGGTTTTTGGTGTTCTTGGTAAGATGGATGAAGATGATGAGAGAGTTCTTGGTGTGTAATGAAAGATGAAAGAGGTAAAGTGTAGTAACTTAGTGATTAAGTGTTGTAATTAATCATCATTCTCATCCACTAGTAAATAACAAATATCTAGATATTATTACTAAGTAAATAAGGGGATGTGGGCCCTTTATTCACGGTTCATACATGGGGGGGGGGGTCTTGAATTGTTAAAATGTGTTAGTAATTTTAATGCTTCATAAATGTAATAAAAATGGTTAAATGTTTAGGTGTAAATGTTTGCATGGTTTCATGATGATTAATGACATAAAATGATCATAACTAGGCTTTAATTGGTCAAAAATAATATTCACTAGTTTGCTAAATATGTCAAATTATAGTTCGAGTAGTCGTTTGGTGCTCGTTCCGCAAGTAGATAGTCGAAAGGTTAACTTATGAAAGTTGTAGGGAAAAATTCAGTTATGTGTGTAATTGATATTCCATAAATATTTTTATATGAAATTGGTGCTTAAACAACAATTTTTGCATCTTGTAATAAAAATACAATTGCTGAATTTTGCGGAAAATTAATGAAATGGTCACTTTTAGCGCTTTTCGGACAGTTTTTAGTGCTACCGGGCATTGGTAAAATATTAACCAAACCCTTGTATTCCCATATAGGGTTTAGTATATAATTGATGTTGGACTCTCGTCCGAGTCCTAAAGATGTCATTTAGATGTTTTCTGTGGATCCGGAGTTTTCGTCAGCACTCTAGTTCACTAGGCACTATTCTAGTTGTTTTGCTGGATTGTTTGCACTATTTCAAATGTACCCAATAAAAGTGAATCATGTGTAATAATAAATGAATATTCTATGAGTTTTCTAAGATGTATATAATGAAATCATGCAGTCCGAATATTCAAAACACATACTTGTATTATGTAAATCATCGTTTTAAATGTAAGTAAATTACCCGAAAGTGGCAGTTGTCACAATAATAAAGTAAAATGCCTTAGGAAAGGCGTACGTTATGGAATAATAAAACAAGTATGAGCACATAAATAGGCATTTCAAGAATAGCACCTAAAGAAGTTTCATGAAAGTAGCATACGAATCAAGTATGGTCGAATTTGGTACTTAACTATAGACTATGTCAAAAGCATAGCAATTTTTCTAATTTCCTATAGTTATGGCTCTGATACCAATCTGTCACACCCCAACCGATGGCGGAAACATCGGAGTGAGATGAAGATAGATTGCTCATAACACATAACGCTAATTGTGACAGTAGAATTAAAAATAAACTTATTTCATTCATAACAAGTTTAACAATACATGGAACTTGAAATACAATATGTTCAATACAAGGAAAACAATTAAATAACAAGTACAAAAATTTATACAATAAATTAAAACCTAAGACGTCTATATGGGTATGTAGGCGTCATTGCTACTTCAGTTTCATAGCATCGTCGTCATCAACCTGTAACATGTTTAAAATAAAGTCTCAATGCGAAAGCATTGGCGAGTACACATGTTTTCATACATAGCATACCAAGATAAGTTTAAACAATTCCACATGGCAAGCTTCGTTAAACAAGATAAACATTAAACTGGCATGTGATTAACTTGTCAAACCAAAGATGAAACATAATAAGCTCTTAACATAACCCACATTCACAGGCGGTGCGTTAATCCTATAGCGCTATATATGTTAAGGATAGGCTCGTACGAAGTTAATGATAAGTCTAACACAAAACGTTCAAACCCAGATTTAAAGTATCAAGTAACAATGTACGCATGCATGTATAAGGAATGTTTGTTCATAAGAAATAAAGTATGTGTAAGTTCATAGTTTAACATGTTACACCCCAAAAGGTGGTAAACGAAAAGGGGGCTCAAGTATACTCACAAAATTGCTAGGTCTTCCAATTATCCAAGTGTTGACGAGTGAATAAGATTAGGAGGTTGATGTATTCGAATTAGAGTTCAAGGTATGATTACATTCGGAATTAAGAGTATAACAAAGTAAACATACAAGAAAATAATCACTTAGACTTAGCACTCGTTCTTTACATTATGAAAACCCATGGGGTTTAGAATGATTTCATGAGTTTAATACCCATTAGAATCGTAACAAGGAACTACGTACTTAGGTGATTTAACTTAACACCTTGATGAATAACCCTTAGATTATCTATGAAATGAAGTACGAATACAAGGATTACAAGTTTCCATAAAAGGAAAGTACAAGGAACAAGCCAAATAAGGAAAGTTATAAAACACGAGGCGTTACGATATTATTCACTCAAAGATTAGTAACGCATCGAAAGAATGAAAAATAGAATTATAAAAAAACTTGTTTATAAGTGGTTTTCTTAAATGTTTTTAGAATATTTTAAGTTTTCTTATGATTCCTGTCACACCCCGACCACGTTAAAACAACAAACCGTGGTGGAAACGTCGGGGAGTGTCGTGGCAGAATTATTGTTTCACAACCATGGATACAAAAAGAGTTTCGTTTTATTTATTTTATAAGCAATTTACATTGTTTTAACACAAAACAAACGAGTTACATATCGACTATCACTGTTATTATGTCACTAAGGCCTCGTCCAGATCCTATGTGACTCATGCATCCTAGTAATCAACATCAAGCAACATCACCTGAAAATATGTAAAAACAAAGTCAACAAAGAAATGATGGCGAACACATAGGTTTTATAAGAGTGACGGATTCATGGCTAGTTTACATGTTGCAATACCTTATTAAAAACCTTGTTTTGAAAAGAGTATAATATCGCAACGAAATTAACCAACTAAAATCAAGCGGGTTATAATTTATAAAACCTCGTAGCCATGATTCTTAACCCAAAAACATTTGTTTTAGTAAACCAAATTGTAAAACATCTCGTATTAACTCGTTAATAAATCTCGTATGGTTTATATCCTTTCGAAAACATTGTTATGTGACATCGTTTTAAAATCGTTTACCCAAGTGAACTAAATAACGTCACGGTATGTAATATGTTGAAAACACTTATATATAAGAAGTACCAGCGGCGTATCTTCCATGTTTTCACCACATTACACCCGTCCCGTTATCTAAACACTTAACGAAAAACCAATCGTTTATCCAACTCGTTTAATCTTGTTCAAATCGTTTCCAAATCGTTAACTTGTTTAAATCGTTTAAATCATCCTTGTTTTAATTGTGAAAACTATTTTTCGTCGTCTCGCTAATAACATTCAAACCTTCGTGACTTGACTATCTCGCTTCTCGCATTAATAAACTGTGACAACTGCCACTTTTCGGTAACTTTCTTACACTTAAAGTACTCATTTTAGCTACATTTTTATGCATTTCGAACACTCGAACTACGTATTACATAATATACATCTTAGAATACTTATGGAATATTCAATTTTGATGCACATGATTCATTTTTATTGGTTACCTTTGAAACAATGTAAACAATGCATCGAAACAACTAGAGTAGTACCTAGTAAACTAGTGTGCTGACGTGAACTCAGGTTCCGCATAAACCATCTAAATTACATCTTTAGGACTTAGACAAAAGTCCAACAACAATTATATATTAAACCCTATATGGGAATACAAGGGTTTGGTTAATACTTTACCGATGTCCGGGAGCACCAAAAACTGCCCGAAAACTGCCGAAAAGCGCTAAAAGTGACCATTTCAATACTTTTCCGCAAAAATTCAGCATTTGTGCTTTTAGTACAAGATGCAAAAGTGTTGTTTAAACACATATTTCATATAAAAATACATAGGGAATATCATTTATATATATAACCAAAATTTTCCCTACAACTTTCATAAGTTAACCTTTTGACTATCTACTTGCGAAACGAGCACTCAACAACTATCCGAACTATAATTTGACTCATGTAGCTAACTAGTGAGCATTATTTTTGGTCATTTTCATCCTAGTTATGATCATTTTATGTCGCGAACCATCTTGAAAATTTGCAAAAACTTAAACCCTTAAACACTTAACCATTTTTACCTCATTTTAAACCATGAATTTTACTAACACTTGAAATCACATAAGGTACCCCCCCCCTCCCATGTATGAACGTGTATAAGGGCCCACATACCCATAATTATGTGTTAAAAATATCTAGATATTTATTTAGATGCAAGTGGATCAAGTTAGTGAATTATTATAACATGTAATCTCATTAGTTACTAACCATTCTACACCACTTTTCACTATACTTTACACACACATAAGAATACTCTCATCATCTTCATCTTTTTACCAAGAACACCACAAAAACCCATTTATTTTTATTACCTCCTTCATGATCAAAATGGATTTCCAAGTAACATAAGAGGATCTAAAGCTTTTGGAAGTAAAAGGAAGGGTTTTCATCCATACAAAAGTGTTCTACCAACAAGATCATCATCTTCTTAGTCTTAATAATCTTCTAAGATCATCCCTAGCCTAGTGCTAGAAATAAGCTTCTATATCTAATTTTTTTTTATACAAATATATTAAGTTTATGATTGTTATTATTACTAATAATAACCAAGAGATCATACTTAATAAACATGAAAAAAAAATACAAAGAAGCAAAGATAAAAATCATGATATATTTATTTGGTTATATTGTGATCTAAGACTTGTTATATGCATATTTAGTCTTGTTATGATGATTATGATACAAATAAATTGTTAGAAGATGTTTAAGATATGATCTAAGAATTATACATGTTTATGTTAAAGGGTTTTTAACATAAAGGATTAAATGGATGATCATAACTTTTGATCTTGTGAAAGTATTGAAGGTTTTTATTTAAAAACAAGACTTTCACAAGATTATAAAAAGTAACATACAACTAGAGATTTTTATAAAAGTTGTTAAAACTAAAAATAAATTTGGTTTTTGAACTTGTTAGCATATGAAATGATCATGGTTAAAACCCTACATGATTTGGATATCATCTTGAAAAATTATGTTATAAAAGTCTCATATGTTTAGTTAAGATGTTGATTAAATTGATGATGATTTGAAAGAAAAAGAAAATGATATGTTTATGAAACATGGTTAAGATAAAAATACAAAGGTTATATAGCCATTTTTCATAAAAACTTTATTTTATAAAGTAACCACATTTTTGGGTAAATCTCTACAAGAATAAAAAGGTTGTTAAAGAAAGTTTTTATAAAATAAAAGACAAGAAAAATATATATTTTTTTTAAAATATATATATTTGTTTACTTTAACAATTTTTGTGACATGTATTACTTGATGTATTAGTTATATATATCAAAGTAGGAACTTGTATCTAATGTCACATTTAAACTCAAAACACTTTATAACAAAAGTCCTACAAGACTTCACATATTTACGTCTTAAAACGAGTTACGGACGATCCGAATAAGCGGACACCATTTATAGTCAAAACGGACGACAGACGACTACATAAACGAATCGCCAATCCGAGGAGTTACTACGATGTTTAGACGATTTTTCGACACGAAATACAAATAAACTAACAATAACAAATTTCGGATGTTTATAAACTTATAAAAACTAGTATGTTTTTATTTACTAAACAAGTATACTTAGTAAATTTTTATAAAAAGGTTTTTATAAAAATGAAAGGCTTACACCTACAAGTGGGCTAAATTATAACAAATGGGCTATTTTATTTAATGGACTATTTTCTATTACAAATGGGCTTACTTACACTTAATGGGCTATTATTTTACTTAATGGGCTATTTTTCTACAAATGGGCTTAACATAAAATCATGGGCTAAGCCCAAACACCAAACATATGGGCCAAAGCCCAACACTATTGAAGCCCAACACTATTGAAGCCCAACACTATTGAAGCCCAACACTATTGAAGCCCAACACTATTGAAGCCCAACACTATTTGAGGCCCAACACTATTGAGGCCCAACACTATTTGAGGCCCAACACTATTTAGGCCCAGCATTATTTGGGGCCCAATAACATGAAAACATGGGCTCGGCCCAATGATACAATTTTTGGAAACACAACTATACAATTGATACATATAAGACACGAGATTCGGCGGACTAGATCCGACTATACAACTCACAAGATACAAGATAACGTTTATATATATATATATATATTTGGTGAAAAATATATATATAACATTTGAACAACTCATTCATCGAATACACAGTTAACGAACAGTAAAGACATACAAGTCTTACACATATTCAAGACACAAGACTTATACTCAGGTCATTTACAAAGACCGAAGGGTCTAACAAATATAAGGACATTTGTAGGTCGCAACTGTCACACCCCCAAAATCCACATGCGGAGTACCACCGCTTGGAGGCGTGACCGACCAGGATCTTAGCCACTAATTATTTTGAACGGATTAGTTATTGTTATGAACATTAGCATAATTAGTGACCTAATTTAAATTTTTCAAAACATAGTTTAAGTTCACAGCGGAAGGGAAAGGAATACATATCATAATTTAAACCCGCAAGTTGTTCATGCGAAACTTACGAACCACGCACTCCATCCGATTGCAACGTCCGTCCAGAGCTGTATCGAGCAACCTGCAAAGCATGCAGTAGGGTGTCAACATAACGTTGGCGAGTTCACGTGTTTGTAGTTTTCCAGTTTTTAATTCCAAAAACTTGTTTTAACCAGTTAATTTATCCGTTTATACATGCGATGGGGAGCTACCCCATAAGTAAGCGACTAAACTGTTTTTACAATACCGAATACTATTCATCCGTACGTTTCCGTAGAGTGCCCCGTTTGTCAATGTTCTATCATCATTGACGGTTGCCAGAGTACATTAGTTCACGACCGATCCCATACCTTGGCACGGTGTGAGGTTGGTGAGACCTAAATAGCGCTATCAACTAATAACCCGTTCGCCTGACCCCGGCGACTAATCGGTATTAAGAAGTGAGGACTTGAGTGATAGAGTTTTGTTTAGTGTTGCTTGTTGCATCCAGTATAAACAGTAATTAACTAAAAGTTCCCAGTAACAAGGGAAGTAAGTAAGTTTGTTCCCAGTAACAAGGGAAGAAAAGTAAGTTTGTATCCCTCATAAGGGGATAGCGTTGTTACCCGTATTCCACACAAGGAGATAGTAAGCAATCCCAAACCAGGAAAAGTGTTTTGTTCCGTTTCCCAATCCACCGGGAACGCATGCTTTAAGTAAAAAGTAGTGAACTCACCTTTGCTTTGCTCGGTAGTAAATTTACTCGTGTTACTTTGGCCAACCATACCCTATTATGGTTATTAATATTCATTAGGTTCGTATGCAAGTAGTGTCACGTATAATCCTACACGTAATCTAACACATATTCATCAAGTAGTGGACGAATATCAACTATCGTACGTTACACTTGGACATTCATAATTCTCATCTCAGTTACCCATTACTCAAATGTACTGCATCAGTGCTAAACAAATAAAACATGGGCTTATATTAGTGTGCGGCCCACTAAGAGTGTGCGGTTTAACTAAATTATAAATTACATATAAAAATTAGTTACCTATAAACAACATTTAAACCATTCTCTCCATATTAAATCGATACCATCAAAAAATTCCCATATCTAATCAAACAATCAGCAACAATTATACACTTTCATGAACAACAACAATAACCAGACACTAACCACATTCACAACAGTTTATCCCAAAAGTTCTACACACATCAGTCATACCATCAATCCTAATCAGCAGTTGTTACATTCTTATTCTGAATTCACATTCCACACAACCTATTACTATCATACATATTATCTATAAATATGATATTTCAACTAAGAGTCACGAGGTTTCAAGATGTACACTTTAAAAACCACTCATGCTACATTTACATCATATTATCATAAAAGCAACAAATAAATAAACCACTAGCATATCACTTAGCCAATTAACATCAGCCTCGAACTCCACAATCAAAACATACCAAATCCTAAATTCACTTTTAAACACCATTTATGCTAAAACAGTTAATGAATACATAAACGTTTCTAGTCAAAACCACAAAATACCACACTTCCTTTAATCAAAACACATATAATCAGATCACAATGTTCAATTTCATAAACGTAATCTAAATCGGAAAAATATACCCGCTGGCCATTCTCCAAACAGTTCAACAAACAAATATTTATAATCACCAATACACAAACAACATCTAAATCAAACAAGCAGTCATAGTTATACAAGATCAGGGATTAAAAGAATGCGTACAGTAGTCGAACATTTGACCTGCTGCCATGAACCTCGAACCAGAATCAAAACGGAACTCGACCCAATTCTTTGACCCGCTAACACAAACAAGAACCCGAAACATCCCTAGCTCGGACCCGATGTCTGAACCAGGTCTGAACCAAACAAATTCTGACCCGGTTTGACCAGGCTTTACCCAAACCCAAATCAGAAAAAAAAACATAACCATCATCACGGTCACCGCCGCTGACGGTCACTGCGGCGACTATACGCTGCCATCAGCACCGTCACCGACACCGGAAAAAGACGTCACCGGACGGTGACTCCGTAATTCGTCTCAGTCTCGCCACCGAAATCGGAAAAGCGAGGGGACCAGCCGCCGTGGGAGGTCGCCGCTGCCGCCGCCCTTCTTTCCTTCTCATCGTCCTTTTTCTTTTTCTGTCTCTTCTCGTCTTCATCGCTGGAAGGCAAGGGTACGGGGGTAAGGGCGTATGGGGGTGGGTGTTTGGCTGAGATGGACAATCGTCGGCAGCCGGCAAACATATCCGGTCGCCAATGACTGAAGCTCGAGAGGGAGAGAGCACAGGGATGTCTTGTGCGGCTGAAACTTTGCAAAGGGGATTTAGGGTTATGAGAATATTAAATTGGGTTTAATATATATTTATAGGGTAGGGTTTGTGCGTAAAGGATTTGTGTTGAGCTTGGCCCGTGTATAAACCCGTAAAATATTATGTGCAAGGAACTGGCTCGTTTAATTAACAATTAACTATAACGGCAAATGTATATATATATATTTAACGTAAACACGTTCGGTTCAGGTTATTAGATAAATGGCACGTTTTACTCGATGCGGTTATTATTATTTAAACAATAATAATAATAGTAATAATAAATAAGAATAGCAATAAAATATTCTTCTCTCGACGATCAAGGTCGAGAGTACAGGTTGTCACATTCTCCCCATGTTACAGGAATTTCGTCCTCGAAATTTAAGCTAAGATATACGACACGCTCTTGTTTATAGATTCGTTAATGACCGTATTGTTACACGTAAATACATGTAGTTTCACAAAAGTTCACAAAACAAATCATGTAAGCCACATAGCACATAAAAATCACATAGAACGAAAAATCACGCAGCACAAGATCCACAGAGTTTGTACGTATTTCTCATAGTATAGAATTTCACAAATTTAATTATAACATCCAAGAAATGCACAGGAAGACTCGAAGTGTCACATTATCCCCAAGTTCAAGAAATTTCGTCCCGAAATTTAGCACGCAGCCACTGACAAGCTAGTGTGTTTAAACGTTTTCGTGGGGCGTCACATCATCCCCTGTTGGTTTGGAATTTCTTCCCGGATTTCAACTGTAGCCTCAGTGCTAGAAGTAATGTTCGTAACAGCTGGGGATGCATGCGCATCGTCTGGTTTTCCCGTTCCCAGGTAAGCTCTGGGCCACGGCGCGAGATCCAACGAACTCGGTCCGTTGGCATATTGTACCACGCTTGAGGGTTTTGATTTCTTGACCCCTGATCTCAATCGGTTCCTCAATGAAGCGTAGTTTGTTGTTGATCACGAGTTCCTAAAAAGGAACAACAAACGTTTCATCTGACAGACACTTCTTCAGATTAGGCACGTGAAAGACGCTGTGTACCGCATTCAGCTTCTTCAGGCAGGTTTAGTCAGTATGCTACCTTACCGATCCTTTCGGTAACTTCGAATGGTCCAACGATTCGCGGATTAAGCTTGCCCTATTTGCCAAAACGTAGCACACACTTCCAGGGTGAACCTTTTAGTAGAACCCAGTCTCCGACTAGGAATTCTGCGTAGCTTTTCTGACGGTCACGAGCTGCCGCCATGCGTTGTCTGTTCTAGGCAATCCTACCCGTTGTGTCAAGTGCAAGTTCTGGGCCGGTAATTTGTCTTCCGCCCCACACAGGGGTGATCGGCATTGGCACCCGTGCAATGCCTCAAATGGTGCCACCTGAATGCTAGTGGGAAGAGATTTCTACAAAAGTCAAGTGTCTCTCGTTTTCCCAAAGTTGGTGACATATGCTATCAGCATGCTTTCAAGGGTTTCGGAGTGTGCATTCAATTTGACCACCCATCAGCGGGTGATAAACGATGTTCCTGCCTAACTGTGAGCCAAAGGAATTTGTGCACAGCCTGCGACGAATCGGATGCAAAACGTGAGTTTCGATCAAAAGTGGTAGAAGTTGGCACTTCGTGCCCAACATCTACTTTCATCAAGTGGGTGGTTGTAAGTTCGAAAACTTGTCGATTTCTTTGGTCGCATGCCGTTACTGGCAGACATTTCATCAATGCCTTGGACGGGATAGAATAAGATAGAAGCACCTCGTAGATCATCTTCCAATTGCTGGAGTTGCGGATATTTGAGCATCTCTCGAATGCTAGGTGATGCCCCTTTCGAGTTCAAATCGCGAGGGGTTGCGTATATGGACGAGAAATGCGGGCTTCGCGATGCCCAAGGTCGCGTGTTGAAAACTTAGCGTAAGGTGGTTTGCGTCGTAGAAGTACCAGGGTAGAGCGTAGGAGTCCTCCTGATTCCCACTGGTTTTCAGAACAGGTTCGGACGTCGTCGATAGAAACAAGTGTCGAACTTTGACAGGATGGAATAAGCTCGAGAGTTGTGACTAGGTGTTGATCGTATCGAGTTCGAATAACAGTTCTTGTAATACCTTTTTCCTTCGGGGTATACTTGGCTCGTTGCTCCAACGAGTGACGTTCGTAGAAAGTAATTCGTCCAAACGTAGAATTGTGCAGAATAGAGTAGGGTAAGAATCACGAGATTCGTGAAGCATAACGCGAGTAGCGAGAACATGCGAGACGGGTAGTCAAATCTGATGCGTTCAACTTGAGACAAAACATAAAGGCTTTGGGATCGGCAATAGGGATTTATCTGATGTCGATGAGGTAGTTGGTCGTACACAAGCTATGGGCGTTTAGAATACAGAACGTTGCTTGCTGTTAAGGGGTGTTACGTTGATGTGGTTAGCACAATAAGTAGCTAGAGAGGGATGATCGTCGTGCAGATCTGTAGGTTTTAGGATCTACTAAGATGTCTGGCAGGATGTGATTCCTCAAACGGGTGGGAAATCAAGCTCGAGCGGATGGTTCAAGGTCGTGCGAATGAGTTCGGAGTAGCGCTTGTGTCGTCGAGGGGGGGGGGGGTTTGGTGTGAAACTGCGAAAACAGGTTTTCGAGAAAGCGCGATTGAAGTAACACGTTGAATTTCAAGGGCTAAACAGTTTGTTGACTAAAGGTCGAGTTTGTTGAATTCACCAAACTGAAAAGAGATCTGGTCAAGGTTTCTATACGAAGAAACGTGGACGTCGTGATAAAGAAACGCCGGAAGCGAGGATTCTGCCCCTAAGCAATAATTGTTGGTTTGTACGAAAGCTAGCGAAATTATTCACAGAATCCGAAAAGTCGTCAAGGAATAACGGCTCTAGCAAATGAAGGATAAGGTAAGCACCTAGATCACCATGCTTGTCGGTGGGTTGACTGGTTTGTGTCTTCGTCGTGTCACGCCTCCACATGTGCCGATTTGTGGAAAAGATTATCAATTTGCGGGGTTTTGGGGTGTGCTGAGGTGTAAGGTTGAACTAGAACAAGTTTTCACCAGGTAACGAGGAATGTGTGGAACTAGCTTCGTGATCGATGAGAATGCGGTACGATCGTTGGTACAGCAATGAGGAGCATACACCGCGCAGGCTTCGTGTGTTTGAGATGTGCAATCAGAAACCCGAAAGGTGTAGACTTACTAGAATGCTTCAAGAATCTAGGTGATCAGTCGTATGAGGGAACAAGTCTCACTACTTAAGTCGAGAAAAGAAATACGCAAGTAAAAAGGATGCGAATGACGTCGTCGTTCTTTCTAATATTTCACGATATAGGGGTGGCTTCCCTTCGTCGGTTCGTTCTCGTAACTTCTCTGTGTGCTTCGTAGCAGGCCTTCCCTGGGCAGGCCTATCGAGTGAACGTCCCTCGCGTCGAGTGGCAGTCCAGGGATGATATCAGGAAATACGTGGACGAGTGCTTGGAATAAATGGGTTCCCTGCCCATAGTGTATTGTGGTTTCGAACCAGGTTTAGGAGGACTCGCTCCTGTTTAACACGTAACACGCTAGCCTAGCCTTCGTATGATCCACTGTGTTAAATACTAAACATACGCACATATATGCTAATTATATACATACACACATGCGTATTCACACACATAAGTTATGCACAAGTAAAAGTTCGTTAGTCTACCATTACCAGGTGAGCATCTGAAGTTGACGAACCTTGCAATCCGGAGTGTGGTGTCGTTGTGGTTCACACTAAAGAACGGTTATAGTCTGGTTTCCATATAAAAATATTTTTATTTCCCAAGCCAAAAATATTTTATATTTAAAACCTAGTTCGCTATAACCAATGGCTCTGATACCAATCTGTCACACCCCCAAAATCCACATGCGGAGTACCACCGCTTGGAGGCGTGACCGACCAGGATCTTAGCCACTAATTATTTTGAACGGATTAGTTATTGTTATGAACATTAGCATAATTAGTGACCTAATTTAAATTTTTCAAAACATAGTTTAAGTTCACAGCGGAAGGGAAAGGAATACATATCATAATTTAAACCCGCAAGTTGTTCATGCGAAACTTACGAACCACGCACTCCATCCGATTGCAACGTCCGTCCAGAGCTGTATCGAGCAACCTGCAAAGCATGCAGTAGGGTGTCAACATAACGTTGGCGAGTTCACGTGTTTGTAGTTTTCCAGTTTTTAATTCCAAAAACTTGTTTTAACCAGTTAATTTATCCGTTTATACATGCGATGGGGAGCTACCCCATAAGTAAGCGACTAAACTGTTTTTACAATACCGAATACTATTCATCCGTACGTTTCCGTAGAGTGCCCCGTTTGTCAATGTTCTATCATCATTGACGGTTGCCAGAGTACATTAGTTCACGACCGATCCCATACCTTGGCACGGTGTGAGGTTGGTGAGACCTAAATAGCGCTATCAACTAATAACCCGTTCGCCTGACCCCGGCGACTAATCGGTATTAAGAAGTGAGGACTTGAGTGATAGAGTTTTGTTTAGTGTTGCTTGTTGCATCCAGTATAAACAGTAATTAACTAAAAGTTCCCAGTAACAAGGGAAGTAAGTAATTTTGTTCCCAGTAACAAGGGAAGTAAGTAAGTTTGTTCCCAGTAACAAGGGAAGAAAAGTAAGTTTGTATCCCTCATAAGGGGATAGCGTTGTTACCCGTATTCCACACAAGGAGATAGTAAGCAATCCCAAACCAGGAAAAGTGTTTTGTTCCGTTTCCCAATCCACCGGGAACGCATGCTTTAAGTAAAAAGTAGTGAACTCACCTTTGCTTTGCTCGGTAGTAAATTTACTCGTGTTACTTTGGCCAACCATACCCTATTATGGTTATTAATATTCATTAGGTTCGTATGCAAGTAGTGTCACGTATAATCCTACACGTAATCTAACACATATTCATCAAGTAGTGGACGAATATCAACTATCGTACGTTACACTTGGACATTCATAATTCTCATCTCAGTTACCCATTACTCAAATGTACTGCATCAGTGCTAAACAAATAAAACATGGGCTTATATTAGTGTGCGGCCCACTAAGAGTGTGCGGTTTAACTAAATTATAAATTACATATAAAAATTAGTTACCTATAAACAACATTTAAACCATTCTCTCCATATTAAATCGATACCATCAAAAAATTCCCATATCTAATCAAACAATCAGCAACAATTATACACTTTCATGAACAACAACAATAACCAGACACTAACCACATTCACAACAGTTTATCCCAAAAGTTCTACACACATCAGTCATACCATCAATCCTAATCAGCAGTTGTTACATTCTTATTCTGAATTCACATTCCACACAACCTATTACTATCATACATATTATCTATAAATATGATATTTCAACTAAGAGTCACGAGGTTTCAAGATGTACACTTTAAAAACCACTCATGCTACATTTACATCATATTATCATAAAAGCAACAAATAAATAAACCACTAGCATATCACTTAGCCAATTAACATCAGCCTCGAACTCCACAATCAAAACATACCAAATCCTAAATTCACTTTTAAACACCATTTATGCTAAAACAGTTAATGAATACATAAACGTTTCTAGTCAAAACCACAAAATACCACACTTCCTTTAATCAAAACACATATAATCAGATCACAATGTTCAATTTCATAAACGTAATCTAAATCGGAAAAATATACCCGCTGGCCATTCTCCAAACAGTTCAACAAACAAATATTTATAATCACCAATACACAAACAACATCTAAATCAAACAAGCAGTCATAGTTATACAAGATCAGGGATTAAAAGAATGCGTACAGTAGTCGAACATTTGACCTGCTGCCATGAACCTCGAACCAGAATCAAAACGGAACTCGACCCAATTCTTTGACCCGCTAACACAAACAAGAACCCGAAACATCCCTAGCTCGGACCCGATGTCTGAACCAGGTCTGAACCAAACAAATTCTGACCCGGTTTGACCAGGCTTTACCCAAACCCAAATCAGAAAAAAAAACATAACCATCATCACGGTCACCGCCGCTGACGGTCACTGCGGCGACTATACGCTGCCATCAGCACCGTCACCGACACCGGAAAAAGACGTCACCGGACGGTGACTCCGTAATTCGTCTCAGTCTCGCCACCGAAATCGGAAAAGCGAGGGGACCAGCCGCCGTGGGAGGTCGCCGCTGCCGCCGCCCTTCTTTCCTTCTCATCGTCCTTTTTCTTTTTCTGTCTCTTCTCGTCTTCATCGCTGGAAGGCAAGGGTACGGGGGTAAGGGCGTATGGGGGTGGGTGTTTGGCTGAGATGGACAATCGTCGGCAGCCGGCAAACATATCCGGTCGCCAATGACTGAAGCTCGAGAGGGAGAGAGCACAGGGATGTCTTGTGCGGCTGAAACTTTGCAAAGGGGATTTAGGGTTATGAGAATATTAAATTGGGTTTAATATATATTTATAGGGTAGGGTTTGTGCGTAAAGGATTTGTGTTGAGCTTGGCCCGTGTATAAACCCGTAAAATATTATGTGCAAGGAACTGGCTCGTTTAATTAACAATTAACTATAACGGCAAATGTATATATATATATATTTAACGTAAACACGTTCGGTTCAGGTTATTAGATAAATGGCACGTTTTACTCGATGCGGTTATTATTATTTAAACAATAATAATAATAGTAATAATAAATAAGAATAGCAATAAAATATTCTTCTCTCGACGATCAAGGTCGAGAGTACAGGTTGTCACAGCAACATTGTTCAAGACGACCGTATGTCAGACCACAGTTAGTTACTATTCACGGACGCAATTCTGTGAGTTCATGTTCCCCTATTCATTTAAATGTTTTTCAAGCTTTACAACTATCGGGGAAAATACATGTACAATAGTATGATAAGTCAAGGAATGAAACACCTTAGATCATGTGCGAATTAGGGCCATACAATAAGCACCATTAATCCAGTTTGGACCAAGGAACAAAGGTTTAGATCTAATGGGTTTTGGCGAGCCCCACTCTTGGTCGTGGACCCATACAGAAGAGTGCGTTTGTGTCCCAGTCGATAGGAATCGGCATAAAATCGTCTAGGGTTGGTTTGCTTCCTATTTCGTCACACATATTAATGTCCTTGCAAAACATTAATGATCACGATTTCATTGACGCTTTTCATACTACAATTGATACAAATACAGATACATCTCATATTTTGCAGATACATCTTATATCCAGTTTGGATACAATTACAATTGAGACAAATACATATTACATACTGTTTTGATACAGATACATCTTATACAGCTAAACTGCATGAACTCGCTCAACTTTTGTTGATGTTTTCAAACTTACATGTATTTCAGGGAATTAGTGGACCAATGCAAAGATTTCAGTTCAAAGAAAACAAGTATCAATACTCCATGCCAACTATTGAAGGGTTTGCCTATTATATACCGCCTCTTTGCGGTGATATAGTGGTCAAAGCCTTGACATTTTTAGACTTACATTTGATGTATGAAACAATGACAACTTATTTTCATTTGATGGTTCGTAAACAATGTACATAACTTATGTTGCGATCTTTTGAAACACTTATGTAATGGCAATGGAGTATGTTCATTCATATAGTTTGTTCATGTACATCGATATTTATGCAATGAAAACCAGACAGATCACACCTTGCGTTTCCGCTATGAGCGGGTGTGACAGCTTGGTATCAGAGCATCAATTGTAGTGAACCAGGATTCTTTATTGAGTCTAAGTCTACAATCACTAGGGATCTCTCATGAAAACCATCTGAACACAAACACATGTTTTCATTTGCATAAACATTTTTCATGGTCCACTACAGCAAAAATTCATTTCACATAAATCAAGCGAGGACATTTCCATGGGTGAAGTCTATGAGAAACAGACACAATACATTAATAGACTATGTGCCTACAATACATTACATTATCAGTTTATGCATTATAAACAGTTTACAAGTTCAGCTTATACAAGATAGAAATCCTTGATTGATAGGATTTTACATGATTATATATATAGGTGGTTCATATATATGTTGCATGAAATATTTTGCCAAGAACAAAATACCTTCGACTTCAAACTCTATTATTATTCTTTACTCACACGATGAAAATATCGACCTCAAGTCTATTGTGGAGCTTATGGCGAACATGATTCCTAAGTGAAATCTTAAACTTAATTCCGTAAAATATGGTTGCTTCTCGCGAATGCTGAGATGCCTGACCATGATAAATGACGACAAGGCGGAGGTGGTAACCTTGGACAACAACTCCATTAGTGGGACGAGATCCCTGTGACTCATACTAATCAAGGTTGATATACTCTTGTCCCTACAAGGAAGATGAAGTACTCATCTTGAAGGTGCCCCTTCAGTTGTTATTGTTACAGATTCTTTCCATTTCTATTCCATCTAACGCTGTGCTGTTTTGTGAGTAATGAAAACGGACGTTGACACGTGATCTCTCACGAAGGTCCCCCCTATGTTGAAGGTATACAGACAATAGTGTCCCCCCTCTGACTGATCGGCTGTTTTGTACGAGAGAACGCTAGGGTGACCATGCAAGGCAATTTATTATTACGGAGGCCTACGTAATAACAACTTGTAGTGCATGGGAATTCTGGTGGACTCTGCGGGCCAAGCTAATGATCACTATTCGTTCAAAATTCTTAAGTTATTACTTGAGATTCAATTTTTCTTATCTATTAGAACATAAACTGAGGTGGTTAGTATAACACCATACAATACAATACAATACAATACAATACAATACAATACAGGAAGACGACATGTTTTTGTTCACACCTAACATTCGATCTATATCACGATTCAGTTGAGACTAGTCATTTAAACAAACAAAACGTGTTAGCTACTCATGGAGGATTTTCCTCAACATTCTCGAAATTCTTGAACATGGGTTGGTTCCAGGGTGTCTATGACACTTTATCCTACTTTACCTTACCTTACTTTATCATATTCCATCTTATCATATTTATTGGAAGTGATACAATAAATTCCGTCGTTTGACATTTGTCTTTTTCTAAGGGATGGTATGGCATGAACCATGTTGCAACTCCCTCATTACATTCTATTCGACATCTTTGGAAATTCTAATAATTTTGCTAGAGCTCGTGAAACTCAAGCACTATTACCATATTTGTCACATGGACAAATAAGACAAAGGATTTTCTCTACTTCGGACGATCGAGGTCATAGAGTAGGGAACACATATTATATGGACGAAGACCACTGGTTGGTTTCCCCTCCTCAACGAATTTTTTTCCCATTTAAACATATGACCAATACACGCAAGAGGCATTACACTTTTTGGTTTTGGTTATCCACATTATCATTTATTCAAACATGTATGAACAATATGGTCTTGAGGTTTCCATGACCGATTGATTGCATTCTTCATTCTTGGGCACATGATAGACTTTATTTATCCAAATACTTGTCTAGATTCTTTTAATAGTGTGTATTAAAAAGATCATGGCGCCAAAAGAATCAATTGTTTAAGTTAAAAGTTATGTGTTGAAAACATTGCTTTTACACAAGGCATGTTTTATACATGACATTGTTACACAAGACAATGTTATACATGTCATTTGACGTTGGTATACACAAGACATTTTTGGTGGTAAATTGTAAGTGATGAGACGTGTGTAATATGATAAAAGCATGGTGGATACGCCGCTGGTACTTCCTATATATAAGTGCTTATATTATATTGCATATCGTGGTGTTATTCAAATCTCTTCGACAAAGACAAGACATGACATTTTTGCACAAGACACGACATCCTCTACACAAGACATAATATTCTATTTCAAGACATGATATATTTATACACTACATTTTTATTGGTTATTTATTTAACCATACATCATTCTTTTATATCATCTGATTTTCATATCTATTTTCATATGATTTTATAAAAGAACTCAATCATAACTGGAGCTAATATTGTTGGTTACACTTGATGCTTTCACGATATCTCAAGGGTTGTTTCCATACTACGTAACACCCGAATGCAAACACACTGAGTGTTACATTTTAGGTTTAGCCTCGGAGATCCGAAGCATAACCGCATCATCCCTCCCTACCTCGATCACTCAAACAATAACTCTCGTCATGAGAGAAATGAAGGCAACTGCTGCCATAAACGATTTTGGCACCAGGATGGATGCTGGTAACTTGCCGAAATCCTAAATGTGAATAAGTGTGGGTGTGGTTAGAACTATGAATACTCCACAAAATCCCAATGAAGTCATGAGTACGAATTAGAACTATGAATACCAACACCTAGCTAGCTAGTGTCTTGAGATGTTAAGCATATACACGAATTAGAGTCATGTTAGACACACATTACTATATCAAGTTAGCTAATGGGGAATTAGCTGAGACATATCAAATCATTAAGGGCCACCGGTATGTATCCTATTCGTCAACATTTCACATCCATGTTATTTTATACAATTGGCAATTTTAGCTTCATCTCAACATTTCACATACATGAGTTTCATGGCTAGGGACGGGATTGTCCTAGCTACAATTAGGGATTGGGTTATCCTACATCTAAACATATGGTTGGGTTATCCAACATCTAAACATATGGATCGGGTTATCCTACATCTAAACATATGGATTGGGTTATCCTACATTTAAACATAGGGTTCCTAAAACTATACAGTGAAGTCCTCGCCACACAGAATTTAAAATGTACTTGGCCTAGAGTAAAATAAACTAGGCGTCTCCTCATTCTATAGAATTGGCAAACGGTAAACTAGTCAAGTCTGGAGCTGAAATTCAATATCGATCTCTTACCGTTCAGTTGGGTAGTTTTGAAGTAGTGGTTGGCATGGATTGGTTATCCGATAACCTAGCCAAAGTCTTCTGTCATGAGAAGGTCATTCGCCTACCACTACCGAACAAAGAAACACTTGTTATACATGGAGAGAAGTGTGACACCCCATTGCGGATCATCAATTGCATGAAAGCACAGAAGTACTTACGGAAAGATTGTGTTACCTTTCTAGCACATGTTGTCGACAAAAAGGCCGTTGGGCCGAAGCTGACAGGTATTACGTTGGCAAAATGGTTACCTGAAGTCTTTCTGGAAGACTTGTCGGGATTATAACCATATCGACAAGTCGAGTTTCATAACGACTTGGTACCGGGAGCCGCACCCATAGCCAAATCTCCATGTCGATTAGCACCTTCTGAACCTTGTAGTTGACCGAATAAGGATGTTGTGAGTTCATAACCCCTACTCTTTACCACTATACATCTTTATAAAGGTTTTGGGGGTGGAAAGACATGCAAGTTTTGCAGAAGTGCACAACATTTCGATGAATGAAAATTCATATTTCTAAACCATGTTACAAATGAATTTCCAACTAACTCCAATGGTTTATGAAAGGTTCTAGCTTCTACTCTAAGATAGACTTACAATCGGAGTATCATCAGTTACGAATCCAAGAGGAAAGCATACCGAAAACGGATTTTAAAACTCGTTATAGTTATTACGAGTTTCTCGTTATGCCTCTTTTGGTTTAACAAATGCACCAGCGGTCTTCATAGATTTAATGAATCGTGTGTGCAAGCCGTATCTCGGCAAATTTGTCATAGTGTTTACTGACGACATTTTGATGTACTCTCGATCGACTGATGAACATGAGCAACATTTGAGAACCATTTTAGACTTGTTAAAGACGGAGAAACTATACGCAAAATTTTCCAAGTGCGAATTTTGGATTCGCGAAATAAATTTCCTCAGGCATGTAGTGAACGAGAAAGGCATTCAAGTAGACCCAGCTAAGATCGAAGCAATTAAGAACTGGGAAGCGTCCAAGACCCCAACTGGAGTCCGACAATTTTTGGTATTAGCGTGATATCATCGGAGATCTATTGAGATTTTTTTTTTGTAAATTACTCAATTGCTAACCTCCCTCACCCATAAAGACAATAAATTCGCCCCAATTGAAAAACAAGATATAACATTACAACTTATTCTTAAGATTGGTGCATAGCATTTTACAATCTTATCATTATCCGACGATACCGATGACTTTGTTGTAAACTATGATGCTTCGCATCAAGGATTGGGTTGCGTACTCGTGCAACGTGAAAAAGTTATTGTGTACACGTCGCGCCAATTAAAAAGTTCACGAGAAGAACTATACCACTCTCGACCTTGAGTTAGGCGTGGTGGTATTCGCTTTAAAAAAAAAAATTATGGCGACATTATTTATATGGTACACAGTGCACTATTTTCACGGATCATAAAAGTCTTCAACACATATTCAACCAAAAAGAATTAAATATACGTCAACGATGTTTGTTGAATTGTTGAACGACTATGATTGTGAAATAAAGTACCATCCGGGCAAGGTAAACGTTGTAGCAGATGCCTTGAGCCGCAAGGAGCGAGTTAGAACACTGAGAGTTCAAGCATTAGAGAAGATGATTCACAAGCGCTCAAGGAAGAGCATATTCAAGCAGAAACACTTCGAGGCATGAAGGAACAATTAGTGCCGAAAGAAGATGGAACTTTATACCTTATGGGTCGAAATTGGGTTCCATTCTTTGGCGGCCTTCGAGATGATATTTTGAGGAAGTACATAGGCCTAAGTATTGAAAGAATACTATTGGTGGCCTAACCTCAAAAGTAATATCACGACTTATGTCGGAGAATGCTTGACTTGCGCGAAAGTCAAAGTCGAGTAGCAAAATCCCTCGGACTTGTTACAACAATCCGAGATTCCCGTTTGGAAATGGGAACAAATATCGATAGACTTCATTATGAAGTTACCCAGGACCTCATACGGCCATGACATGATTGAGTAAGCATCGATAGACTAACAAAGTACGCACACTTCTTATCGATTCGAGAGGAGGATAGTACAGAGAAACTAGCGGAACTCTATCTCAAAGAAATAGTGGCTCGTCATGGAGTGCCTATTTCAATCAATTCAGACCGAGACGGTTGTTTTGTTTCAAGAATTTGGAAATCATTTCAACAGGCCTTTTGATATCATTTGAATTTAAGTACGTCCTTTCATCCACAAACTGACGGCCAAAGCGAACGGACAATCCAAACACTCGAAGATATGCTTCGCGCATGTGTTATGGATTTAGACAGCAATTGGGATACTCATCTACCTTTAGTTGAGTTTTCCTACAATAACAGCTACTATACTAGTATACAAGCTGCACCGTTTGAAGCTCTATATGGTCGAAAGTGTCGCTCTCCGCTATGTTGGGCGGAAACAGGCGATAGACAATTAATTGGTCCGGATTTATTCCAAGAGACTACGGATAAAAATTTTCAGATCAGAGACCGTATCAAGACGGCTCGCGATCGACAAAAGAGCTACGCAGACAAGAGACATAAACCATTATCTTTCGAGGTCGGAGACAAAGTCTTATTGAAAGTCTCGACTTGGAAGGGCGTAGCAAGGTTCGGTAAGCATGGAAAGCTTAACCCACGTTACATTGGACCATTTGAAATCTTAGAAAAGATTGGCACTGTTGCCTACAAGTTGAAGTTACCAGATGAACTTAACAGTGTGCACGACACGTTTCATGTGTCGAATCTTAAAAAGAATCCAACACAAGAAACCATTATCATTCTATTCACATTGACGACAAACTCCAATTCACAAAGCACCTATTAAGGTCATGGACCGGAAGGTCCAGAAAATACAAAGGAGTCGTCACAAATTAGTAAAAATTCGTTGGAACTCTCGACACGGACCCCAATATACTTGGGAACGTGAAGATCAAATCAAAGTCAAATATCCTCACCTGTTTGAGAACAATCCTGCAAAGGATGACTCAGCTTGAATTTCGGGACAAAATTCTCAATAACAGGGGGAGAATGTGACAACTGCCACTTTTCGGTAACTTTCTTACACTTAAAGTACTCATTTTAGCTACATTTTTATGCATTTCGAACACTCGAACTACGTATTACATAATATACATCTTAGAATACTTATGGAATATTCAATTTTGATGCACATGATTCATTTTTATTGGTTACCTTTGAAACAATGTAAACAATGCATCGAAACAACTAGAGTAGTACCTAGTAAACTAGTGTGCTGACGTGAACTCAGGTTCCGCATAAACCATCTAAATTACATCTTTAGGACTTAGACAAAAGTCCAACAACAATTATATATTAAACCCTATATGGGAATACAAGGGTTTGGTTAATACTTTACCGATGTCCGGGAGCACCAAAAACTGCCCGAAAACTGCCGAAAAGCGCTAAAAGTGACCATTTCAATACTTTTCCGCAAAAATTCAGCATTTGTGCTTTTAGTACAAGATGCAAAAGTGTTGTTTAAACACATATTTCATATAAAAATACATAGGGAATATCATTTATATATATAACCAAAATTTTCCCTACAACTTTCATAAGTTAACCTTTTGACTATCTACTTGCGAAACGAGCACTCAACAACTATCCGAACTATAATTTGACTCATGTAGCTAACTAGTGAGCATTATTTTTGGTCATTTTCATCCTAGTTATGATCATTTTATGTCGCGAACCATCTTGAAAATTTGCAAAAACTTAAACCCTTAAACACTTAACCATTTTTACCTCATTTTAAACCATGAATTTTACTAACACTTGAAATCACATAAGGTACCCCCCCCCCCCTCCCATGTATGAACGTGTATAAGGGCCCACATACCCATAATTATGTGTTAAAAATATCTAGATATTTATTTAGATGCAAGTGGATCAAGTTAGTGAATTATTATAACATGTAATCTCATTAGTTACTAACCATTCTACACCACTTTTCACTATACTTTACACACACATAAGAATACTCTCATCATCTTCATCTTTTTACCAAGAACACCACAAAAACCCATTTATTTTTATTACCTCCTTCATGATCAAAATGGATTTCCAAGTAACATAAGAGGATCTAAAGCTTTTGGAAGTAAAAGGAAGGGTTTTCATCCATACAAAAGTGTTCTACCAACAAGATCATCATCTTCTTAGTCTTAATAATCTTCTAAGATCATCCCTAGCCTAGTGCTAGAAGTAAGCTTCTATATCTAATTTTTTTTTATACAAATATATTAAGTTTATGATTGTTATTATTACTAATAATAACCAAGAGATCATACTTAATAAACATGAAAAAAAAAAATACAAAGAAGCAAAGATAAAAATCATGATATATTTATTTGGTTATATTGTGATCTAAGACTTGTTATATGCATATTTAGTCTTGTTATGATGATTATGATACAAATAAATTGTTAGAAGATGTTTAAGATATGATCTAAGAATTATACATGTTTATGTTAAAGGGTTTTTAACATAAAGGATTAAATGGATGATCATAACTTTTGATCTTGTGAAAGTATTGAAGGTTTTTATTTAAAAACAAGACTTTCACAAGATTATAAAAAGTAACATACAACTAGAGATTTTTATAAAAGTTGTTAAAACTAAAAATAAATTTGGTTTTTGAACTTGTTAGCATATGAAATGATCATGGTTAAAACCCTACATGATTTGGATATCATCTTGAAAAATTATGTTATAAAAGTCTCATATGTTTAGTTAAGATGTTGATTAAATTGATGATGATTTGAAAGAAAAAGAAAATGATATGTTTATGAAACATGGTTAAGATAAAAATACAAAGGTTATATAGCCATTTTTCATAAAAACTTTATTTTATAAAGTAACCACATTTTTGGGTAAATCTCTACAAGAATAAAAAGGTTGTTAAAGAAAGTTTTTATAAAATAAAAGACAAGAAAAATATATATTTTTTTTAAAATATATATATTTGTTTACTTTAACAATTTTTGTGACATGTATTACTTGATGTATTAGTTATATATATCAAAGTAGGAACTTGTATCTAATGTCACATTTAAACTCAAAACACTTTATAACAAAAGTCCTACAAGACTTCACATATTTACGCCTTAAAACGAGTTACGGACGATCCGAATAAGCGGACACCATTTATAGTCAAAACGGACGACAAACGACTACATAAACGAATCGCCAATCCGAGGAGTTACTACGATGTTTAGACGATTTTTCGACACGAAATACAAATAAACTAACAATAACAAATTTCGGATGTTTATAAACTTATAAAAACTAGTATGTTTTTATTTACTAAACAAGTATACTTAGTAAATTTTTATAAAAAGGTTTTTATAAAAATGAAAGGCTTACACCTACAAGTGGGCTAAATTATAACAAATGGGCTATTTTATTTAATGGACTATTTTCTATTACAAATGGGCTTACTTACACTTAATGGGCTATTATTTTACTTAATGGGCTATTTTTCTACAAATGGGCTTAACTTCATAATGGGCTTAACATAAAATCATGGGCTAAGCCCAAACACCAAACATATGGGCCAAAGCCCAACACTATTGAAGCCCAACACTATTGAAGCCCAACACTATTGAAGCCCAACACTATTGAAGCCCAACACTATTCAAGCCCAACACTATTCAAGCCCAACACTATTGAAGCCCAACACTATTGAAGCCCAACACTATTGAAGCCCAACACTATTGAAGCCCAACACTATTGAAGCTCAACACTATTCAAGCCCAACACTATTGAAGCCCAACACTATTTGAGGCCCAACACTATTGAGGCCCAACACTATTTGAGGCCCAACACTATTTAGGCCCAGCATTATTTGGGGCCCAATAACATGAAAACATGGGCTCGGCCCAATGATACAATTTTTGGAAACACAACTATACAATTGATACATATAAGACACGAGATTCAGCGGACTAGATCCGACTATACAACTCACAAGATACAAGATAACGTTTATATATATATATATATTTGGTGAAAAATATATATATAACATTTGAACAACTCATTCATCGAATACACAGTTAACGAACAGTAAAGACATACAAGTCTTACACATATTCAAGACACAAGACTTATACTCAGGTCATTTACAAAGACCGAAGGGTCTAACAAATATAAGGACATTTGTAGGTCGCAACATTGTTCAAGACGACCGTATGTCAGACCACAGTTAGTTACTATTCACGGACGCAATTCTGTGAGTTCATGTTCCCCTATTCATTTAAATGTTTTTCAAGCTTTACAACTATCGGGGAAAATACATGTACAATAGTATGATAAGTCAAGGAATGAAACACCTTAGATCATGTGCGAATTAGGGCCATACAATAAGCACCATTAATCCAGTTTGGACCAAGGAACAAAGGTTTAGATCTAATGGGTTTTGGCGAGCCCCACTCTTGGTCGTGGACCCATACAGAAGAGTGCGTTTGTGTCCCAGTCGATAGGAATCGGCATAAAATCGTCTAGGGTTGGTTTGCTTCCTATTTCGTCACACATATTAATGTCCTTGCAAAACATTAATGATCACGATTTCATTGACGCTTTTCATACTACAATTGATACAAATACAGATACATCTCATATTTTGCAGATACATCTTATATCCAGTTTGGATACAATTACAATTGAGACAAATACATATTACATACTGTTTTGATACAGATACATCTTATACAGCTAAACTGCATGAACTCGCTCAACTTTTGTTGATGTTTTCAAACTTACATGTATTTCAGGGAATTAGTGGACCAATGCAAAGATTTCAGTTCAAAGAAAACAAGTATCAATACTCCATGCCAACTATTGAAGGGTTTGCCTATTATATACCGCCTCTTTGCGGTGATATAGTGGTCAAAGCCTTGATATTTTTAGACTTACATTTGATGTATGAAACAATGACAACTTATTTTCATTTGATGGTTCGTAAACAATGTACATAACTTATGTTGCGATCTTTTGAAACACTTATGTAATGGCAATGGAGTATGTTTATTCATATAGTTTGTTCATGTACATCGATATTTATGCAATGAAAACCAGACAGATCACACCTTGCGTTTCCGCTATGAGCGGGTGTGACATAAACCACCAAAGGGTAAATTAATAATCACAGATTCAGTCGTTACCCACCTAACCCACACATAACCATGGGTGCAGTCTGATAACAGGATTTGTCAGATCATATGGTACCATAACCTAATGCTGGTCGGTTCGGCCAAAATTAATGAATGTCATTCGTTATGTAACTACAACCAACAAGTTCGTTCACATTATTGAAATCGTTATTAGTTTAGTATAAACCATCTTATTCGTTTTTGAAACCATTGTTAAAATATCGAAAATTGTTTTGATACATATGAATCAGCCCAAAACAGTTGAAAACGGTAAAATAGGGGAACTATGTACTCACATGAAGTGCAAAGTATCCTCAATCAATAGAACTTCAACAAACTCAAGTAAACCAGAGAAATCAAGCAGCACCTAGTAATCGAATCACTAGTCAAACAATCGACACCTCAATCGGAAGATCGGATAGAATGAGGTCTTGTAAACCAAATGAGTGTTGGAACTCATGTGATATGGTTTAACAAAGCCTACATTCTAAATCGGAACCTAACCTAAGTGCTTTCAACCCGTCATGACCCATTAAGGTAGCTTACGCTACTTTAACACGTCGTGCACGCAAATGCGCGTTCGAGACGTCTAACTAGTCCTATGACAAGTATAATATGCCTAAACATGTTTAAATATGTTGCATAATCAGTTATGTGACAAAAGTTTATGTTACATATGCTTAATTATCAATTATGCATGAAAAGGGCATTTTGGTCATTTACCTAAGGCATATAAACTACCTATCATACAACTAATTAAACCTAAGTGACCGTAAGGTATAACCTCGGAAGGTTATTCCCTATACAACTATCGTCACTAAACGTGCTTGGTCGGATCCTAATGATCGACCAAACGGGTTGAGTTCGAAAGTCTAAGCGGGTGTTTATTCCGCTTGACTTACGACTCTACACAAGCACTAATCTAAAAGTGAAGAGCTAAACATGTTAAAACATGTTTATTTAAGTTAGAAAACAGGTTTTGATATCAAAACAAACAGTTTTGATAACCAAGAGTAGTTTGGTTACAAAATACGCATAAATACGCATTTTAGCCGAAACTACGACTCGTCACTACGCCTAGTCAACGTGGTAATCAGTAGGTATAGTCACGGGGGACTATAACCATCGTGATTACACTCACGTTGCAAAGTTCAAATGAACTTTGTGTTGACCATTGACTGGTCAAAGCTGAAAGTTAAACTCTGTTTGACTTTCATGCTTGAAATACAAGAACAAGCAAGAAGAGGACTTACAAAGGGTCCAAGAAGGTGTTTTGATTCAAAGTTACTTAGGTATGAGGTGTTAAAACCTCAACTTAGAGCAGAAGTTGAATCAAGGTGTGAAAAACCCAAATGAGGAAGCTTGCTATTTATAGGAAGTTGAGATCAATAGGATCATTCCATGTGTTTAGAGGGTGTAATCTTGGCCATACATGTCACACCCCGACCGCGTAAAACAACAAACCGCGGCGGAAACATCGGGGAGTGATGCGACAGAATTATTGTTTCAAGAACCATGGTAATTAAAGTTTTGTAGTATTAGAATTAAAGTTTACATTGTCTTGGAAATTAAATAAATATAACATAATAATTGTCTTTTAAGTCACTAAGGCTCAAGTCCGCCTAAGTGTAGAACAAGCATCATCACGCATTAGCACCTGAAACACATGTGAAATTAGGTACGTCAACATCAAAATGCCTGTGAGATACATAGGTTTTGTTTATGCAAGATTCATGACTTGTAGTCTAAAGAAGGGTTTAACAAAAGTAGTCATGAACCTTGTAAAAAGTTTTCTTTTAGGAAATCATGTGAAAATCGATATGAAAATCAAATGATATGAAAGAAATATGCATAGTTAAAAGAATAACCAAGTAAAAGTAAATTGGTATAAAATGTGTACTTTGTATAAAAATGTTATGTTCTTGGGAAAATGTTTCATGTCTTTGTCAAATGGCTTAGATAACGCAACAATGTATAATACAATAAAAGCACTTATATATAGGAAGTACCAGCGGCGTATCCCCCATGCTTTTATCATATAACACATAGCCCCGTTACACAAGTCACTTATCAATAACCAACCAAAATGTCTTGTTAAATGTTAAAATGTTTATGTATAAACCATGTACAATGTTATGTGTGAAATGTATCATGTATAATCAAATGTAATGCATAACAAGTAGAAAGTACCTACTTAACTACGTGAAAATGTTAATGTGATAATCAATGTTATGTACGGTGAATAACTAGTAGTTATTCAACCCCGTAGGAAAAATGTACAAAACAATGCTTTTGAATAAACCCAAGTTTAAATCAAAATGTTATGTTTTGCAGAAAACAATGCTTTATGATTACAAACAATTATGCAGTATTGTTTATTCGCATACATTTAAGCCTTGCGACTGTGGCGACAAACCTTTAAACAAATTAAAGGTTCATCTAAGTTATGTATATCGGATTCTGTCATTCCCAACTTCCAAACAAACCTAGGAAGTCGGAAACGGGAGTTGTCAAGTCTTATGGTACCATTACATACTACCGAGCGGCGTAGCTAATGTTAATGAATGTATTATTGTTCCGATTAAACATACCAAATGTCATAACCAATGTAAGCATGCTATGAAAACCATGTACTAGGAATGCTAAGTAAACATGCCTAGTAGAAATGTCATGTAAAACAATGTGTACATATGCTAAGTAAACATATGTAACAAATGTGAAATAAATCAATGTGCTAGCATGCTTAACATACATAGCAAAACATAATGAAAGCATGTACTAGATATGTACTAGGTGAAACTAGCATATTTATGTCATAAAAGCATGAAATGCACGAAAGTAACACGTATGTACATGTGAATCACCCCAAATATTTGAAAGCGGTAAAAGAGGGGAACTATGTACTCACTTGGGATTGCTTATTAGTCTTGGGAATAAGACCAATTTAAGCTCCAAGTATCACGGAATCAACAAGGCACCTAGTATAGGTAACTATGTTAATAATCGGATCCTAAATCGGGAGATAGGATAGAATGATGTTCTATAAATCAAATGAGTATTTGAACTCATATGGTATGATTTAATGGACCTTACATTCTGAATGGTAAGTCTACCTAAGTGCTTTAGACCCGTTTCGACCCATTATGGTAGTATAAGCCACTATAATGCGTCGTTAGCGTAAAACTATGTTCAGATGGTTAACTATATGCAATGTCAAGTCTCACATGCCCAATTATGCCTAAACATGTTACTAAATCAGATTATATGTCAAAAAATTGATCACATATGTAAAATATGGATTTTAGCTTCAAAAGGGCATTTTGGTCATTTCCTATGGGCATACAAGCTAACTAGCAAATGACTAACCAATCCTATGTGATCATAAGGTATAACCTCAGTGGTTATTCTTTATGCAACTATGATCACTAACTAAGCTTGGTCGGATCCTAATGATCGACCAAACGGGTCGGGTTCGAAACTCTAAGCAGTTGTTTAGACCGCTCAACTTACGACCCTAAACAAGCACTAAACTAGTAGTGACGAGTTAAACATGTCAAAACATGTTTAACCTACTTAGAAAACTGATTTGGTATCAAAACAAAGTGTTTTGATACCTAAAGGTAGTTCCGTTGCAAAATGTGTGCTAAAACGCATTTTGACCAAAACTTTGACTCGTCACTACACCTAGTTAACGTGGTAATCAGTAGGTATAATCGCTAAGGATTATAACCATTGTGATTACAATCACGTTGCAAAGTTCAATTGAACTTTAACTTGACCAAATGACTGGTCAAACTGAAAGTCAAACACTGTTTGACTTTTTAAGCTAGAAAAGCAATAAAAGAATGAAGGAAGCTTACAAAGGGTCCTAGCTATATTTTCTACCAAGAATAAGTTTCCAATCAGATTAGAAAGCTCCCCAAATCAGATGTAGAGGAGAAATGAGAAGAAATGAGCAATGAATGAATGAAAGGTGATGGCTATTTATAGTTGTGGTGAGTTCATGAGATCATGCCAAGTTTTTGTGTAACTTCCAAGCAATAAATCTCCACCATACAAGTGTTGTAAGCAGGTTTAAAGCCTTAGGGAGGTGTTAACTTGGCTACCACACAAAGAATCTGCAAGATTGGCCCCTGAATTATCAAACAATTGCTGAAAAACAACTTTCTGGTCGCTGGGCATCTCACACGGCCCGCGTAAGAATAGGGGGGGGGGGGGGCTACGCGGCCCGCCTGGCCTTCCCGGTTCAGCACAAGTTTGAAAATTTACAGTTTAGGTCCCTGCACTAGGTTTAAGCCCATTTCAGCCCCTTTTGACCTCCGTTAAGCCATTTTCAAGGCTCTACAAGGTCAATAAAGTTTTGAGGACTCAAAATGTGCTCGGAAAACTCTCGGATGTCGGCTCGTTTGGTCGTACGGTCGCGTTATTCGTTAACTTACGACGAACTTAAACGGACGCGAAAACGATCCAAATTAAGTGAAGAATGGTATTTTTGGATGCCGATCACTAAAATAAATATATTTTAGTGTGTACAAAAATTTTGGATGTCCGGATGTGGTCAGAACGTAAGATATGCGCGAAAATGCAAACTTACGCCGTTTTTGACACTTTTAGTCCCTGTAAGATCAAGTAAGCATGTTTTCGCACACCGAACCTATCAAAGCTTATTTCTATGCTATGTTTAGGTTATATATGGTATGTTTAGCTTATGATCATATTCCGGATTGCTCGTTGCCTTATGAAACGACAGACTTTTACAGTTTGACGCAAATAGTCCCTGTGAGCGAATAAACTTGTTTTTGCCATACCAAAGCCTTCAAAACTTATTTCTAAGTTGTGTAAAGGTTATTTAAGGTATGTTAAGCTTATGTTGCTATTTCAGAGTGTTTGTCGTGTTAAGCTGATTACGTTTACGCATCAGTTTGCGTATAACTTTCCAGAAAGCGATATAGAGTTTAAAATCAATCAAAAACCAAAACTCACAAAATGTCAAACATAAATAACAATCATTGGAATCAAAATACATTGTTTTATTAAAATTTGAAGTGTTCAGAGTTTGTAATAATGATTACACAAGCACAGATGTCACAGTCTCCCCTACTTTAGGAAATTTTGTCCCGAAATTTATTTAGAGGAAACTTGTGAGAATAGATGCGGATATTTTGCTTTCACCTGATCTTCACGTTCCCAAGTAAACTCTGGGCCACGTTTAGATTCCCAACGAACTTTAACAATAGTAATGCGCTTGTGTTTGAGCTTTTTGACTTCACGGTCCATGATTTCCACAGGTTTCTCAACGAAGTGCATCGTGTTATCAACATGAATTTCATCAAGTGGTATATGGAGGTTCTCATCAGCTAAACACTTTTTGGGATTGGACACGTGGAATGTTGGATGAACATTTCCAAGTTCAGGAGGTAGCTCAAGTCTGTAGGCTGCTTTTTCGATTCTTTCAACGATCTTGAATGGTCCAACATAGCGTGGTGCAAGTTTTCCTTTCTTTCCAAATCTAATCACACCTTTCCTAGGAGATACCTTGAGTAGGACGTGATCACCGACTTGAAATTCTAAGGGCTTGCGTCGTCGATCCGCGTAACTCTTTTGACGGCTTCTGGCTGTCTGTAGGTTATCACGAATCTTCTTGACTTTATCTGTAGTCTCTAGAATAAGATCGGGTCCAGTAAGCCGAGCTTCACCTATCTCATTCCAGCAGACCCGTGAACGACATTTTCGACCGTATAAAGCTTCGAAAGGAGCCATGTTGATGCTAGAGTGGTAATTATTGTTGTAGGAGAATTCGATCAACGGTAGATGCGAATCCCAACTACCACCAAAATCAATCACACAAGCTCGAAGCATATCCTCTAGTGTCTGGATTGTTCTCTCGGATTGACCATCCGTTTGCGGAAGATATGCTGTGCTCAAATTAAGTTGGGTTCCCATGGCCGATTGTATGGTTCTCCAAAAGTGAGACGAAAATCGAGCATCTCTGTCAGATATGATGTTCAAAGGAACGCCATGTCGAGATACAATCTCATCTACGTATAACTTGGCAAGCTTGTCAGCAGATAGATCCTCACGGATCGGCAAGAAATGTGCTGACTTTGTTAGACAATCAACAATAACCCAAATGGCATCATGACCTCTTTTAGTGCGCGGTAGCTTGGTAATGAGATACATAGCAATGTTTTCCCATTTCCAAACCGGAATCTCTGGTTGCTCCAATAATCCAGAGGGATGTTGATGTTCTGCCTTAACCTTAAGACAAGTAAGGCATTTGGAAACATATAAGGCAATGTCTTTCTTTATACCCGGCCACCAATACTGGGTTCGAAGATCCTTATACATTTTGTCTGCACCCGGATGAATAGAATAACGAGACTTATGAGCTTCATCCATAAGCAAGGTGCAAAGATTGTCTATACTTGGGACCCACAAACGACCCATGAAATAGAATATCCCAAAGTCTCTCAGTTCAAGCTCAGGTTTAATGTGACACGGAAATTCTTTACCCATCAAGTCTTGTGTAACACAAGTATGTTGAGCCTGAGAAATGCGGGTTTGAATGTCAGATCAAACCTGAACACAATGAAGCTTGACACATTCCTTACGACTTAATGCGTCAGCTACGACATTCGCCTTACCAGGATGGTAGCGAATTTCGCAATCGTAGTCGTTTAGAAGTTCAACCCAACGTCGTTGCCTCATGTTTAGTTCTTTCTGATTGAAGATATGCTGGAGACTCTTGTGGTCGATAAACACTACACACTTTGTACCATATAGGTAGTGTCTCCAGATTTTGAGAGCAAAAACTACGGCACCTAACTCAAGATCTTGAGTGGTGTAGTTTTTCTCATGCACCTTCAACTGTCTTGATGCATAAGCTATGACCTTGTTTCTTTGCATAAGAACGCAGCCAAGGCCTAAGTTGGATGCATCACAGTATACAAAAAAATCGTCGTTACCCTCGGGTAAAGATAGAATAGGTGCATCACAAAGTTTTTGTTTCAAGGTCTGGAAAGCTTCTTCTTGTTTGGGCCCCCACTCAAAAGGTTTGCTTTTCTGAGTTAAAACAGTGAGAGGAACCGCAATCTTGGAGAAGTTTTCAATGAAACGGCGGTAATAACCCGCTAGACCAAGAAATGAACGAACCTCGGTAGGAGTAGTAGGAGTATCCCAATCCTTAATCGCACTGATTTTGGCGGGATCTACATGTATACCTTGTTCGTTAACGATGTGCCCCAAAAATTGAACTTCCTTAAGCCAAAATTCGCACTTGGAGAATTTGGCGAAAAGTTGTTCTTTCTTTAGGAGTTCCATTGTAAGATGAAGATGCTATTCATGGTCAGCTCGAGTCTTAGAATAGATCAGAATGTCATCAATGAAAACAATGATGAACTTGTCCAAATAAGGCTTGCAGACCCTATTCATCAAGTCCATGAAAACAGCAGGAGCATTTGTTAAGCCGAAAGGCATAACAGTAAACTCATAATGACCATATCGTGTACGGAAGGCTGTCTTGGGAATATCTTCTTCAAGCACTCGAAGTTGATGATACCCAGAACGCAGATCAATCTTTGAAAAGCAAGTAGCGCCCTGTAGCTGATCAAAGAGATCATCAATGCGAGGTAGGGGATATCGATTCTTGATGGTAAGCTTTTTAAGCTCACGATAATCGATACACATCCTGAATGATCCATCTTTCTTTTTCACAAATAGGACAGGAGCACCCCAAGGTGAAAAGCTCGGACGGATGAATCCTTTTGTCAGAAAGCTCTTGAAGCTGCTTAGACAACTCTTGCATCTCAGACGGTGCAAGGCGGTAAGGGGATTTAGCAATAGGGTTTGCGCCAGGCACAAGATCAATGCGAAACTCAACTTGGCGCACAGGGGGTAAACCAGGTAATTCTTCAGGAAATACCTCTGGATAATCCCGAACAACAGGGATATCTTGGATAGTATTACCCTTGCCTTTTTCCTCTACGACATGTGCCAAGAAAGCAACATATTTCTTTCGTATGTATTTTTGGGCTTGGGTGCAAGACATAAGTTTAAGGCTACTAACAGGTTTCTCCCCACGAACTTCTAAGATCTCACCAGTCGAAAGCGGTATACGGACCAACTTCTCAAAACATACCACCTCAGCATGGTACTTGGATAACCAATCCATTCCTATTATAACATCGAAGCTCCCGAGTTACATCGGTGTGAGGTCAATGGGGAAAAGATGGTTATTAAGGTTCAACTGGAAATTTTGAGGAACAGAATCGAGTACAACGGGTTCACCACTAGCTACTTCTACTGTCAAGGGCTTTCCTAGTTTTGTTCTAGTCATCAAAAGCAAAGGCTCAAAAGCTAATGACACAAAACTCTTATCGGCACCCGAATCAAATAGAACAGAAGCAGGATGGTTGTTAACAAGGAACGTACCGTTCACCACTTCATTATCTGTGCGAGCCTCATTTGCATTCAGATTGAAAGCTCTACCACGAGCCGGTGCCTGATTTGCATTTGCCAACCTCGGGCAGTTGTTCCTATAGTGGGTCAGATCCCCACAGTTGAAACATGAACCAGGAGGATAATGAGGTCGTGCAGGATTTTGGGCAGGGTTTTGTGCTGCTTGGTTTTGAGCAGGCTGATTATGGTTCGCAGCAAAACAACAGGTATTCACAAGATGACCAGATTTACCACAGTTTGTGCAGATACGACATTGCACTTGTGGTTGATGATGGCTATTACATCTGTTGCACAGAGGTGCGTTACCAGCATACTGCCTCTTAGCAGCAGGTTGTGCAGCCTGATTCTGTGCTGCCTGATTAGCTTGAGCAGTAACAGCGAAATTCTTGGAAGCCTTACGCTTCCTAGATTTCTTTGAAGACTCAGCAGCCTTCTTGCCCTTTTTCTCACTGGTGCTATCAGACTGTTTCTGCTTCTTATCACCCTTTCTGTGGAGTTTACCCTTTTTGACTTGCGATTCAGTAAGGGTTGCAGCTAGCTCAATGGCCTAACGGACGGTAGTAGGGTTGCTGCCAGTGACAATATCCTGGACAGGATCTGGCAAACCGTCTATGTATTTCTCAATAGCCTTATCCAAAGGCGTGACCATTGTAGGACTGAGCAAGCTTAACTCCTCGTATCTATCAGTGTACGCCCGGTGTTCATCACTGTCTTGCTTCAGATCATGGAACTCATTCTCAAGTGCCCTCTGCTCGTGACGAGGGCAGAATTCTCTCATCATGAGAGCTCTAATTTCCTCCCATGTCTGACCCAAAGCAACATCAGCACCTTGGTCTCTCATTATCCCATTCCACCAGGTAAGAGCCCTCTTTTGGAATACACTTGAAGCAAACTCGACCTTACGGTTGTTCAGACACTGAACATGGCGAAAGGTGCTCTCAAGACTCTCAAACCACTGTAGGAGCCCAGTTGCCCCTTCAGAACCATTAAACTTGAGCGGTTTAGCCGAGTTAAAACTTTTGAAGTTGCACGGAGCAGGTGCATTATTGTTATTGTTGGCTTGGTTTATTTGAGTTATGAGATTCGGTAGCATAGCAGCCATGTGCTGTGCTATAATAGTTGCCAGTTCGGCATGAGGTTGCTGAACGTTACGTCGAGGAGGCATTCTAAAAGAGGAAACATGAGAGAAAACGAGTGAGATGATGTGATGAAGGAAAATGTGATACCATAAAATTCAACAAAATGTAAAGATGGTGGTCATTTGTTTGTTACCACAAAGCAAACAAACGACACACAGTGACAAATCAAAGTAAATAGGTCTTAATAATGTATCGCCGAAGACATGCTCGCCTATAAGTGAACACTCACCCCAAGAGTTCCCAGGTAAGAGTGACTGGTCCGATACTGCGGATTTGTACGAACACTCTAGCCTTAGACAGAAAACTCAGGGTACAGGCATTCACTCTTCCAGTTTACATGTGTTCACATTATTTAGACCCAAACTTTGACGAGATTTTGAAAATTTGGATGCTACAAGACCAAAAGAAATCATCTAAGGATAGATGATTGATTTCAAAATCATTTTGGAATTTTGTGTTCATGTTTTGGAAATCACCTAAGGATAGGTGACATGTATTGTTTTAAGCTCTAAACACAAGATAACTTGTGTTAGGGTCCTAGAAAGTTAGTCTAGGTCAAAGCATTATTAATAACCTAATTCCCTATAACCATTGGCTCTGATACCAACTCTTCTGTCACACCCTGACCGCGTAAAACAACAAACCGCGGCGGAAACGTCGGGGAGTGATGCGAAAGAATTATTGTTTCAACAACCATGGTAATTAAAGTTTTGTATTATTAGAATTAAAGTTTACATTGTCTTGGAAATTAAATAAATATAACATAATAATTGTCTTTTAAGTCACTAAGGCTTAAGTCCGCCTAAGTGTAGCACAAGCATCATCACGCATTAGCCCCTGAAACACATGTGAAATTAGGTACGTTAGCATAAAAATGCCTGTGAGATACATAGGTTTTGTTTATGCAAGATTCATGACTTGTAGTTTAAAGAAGGGTTTAACAAAAGTAGTCATTACCCTTGTAAAATGTTTTCTTTTAGGAAATCATGTGAAAATCGATATGAAAATCAAATGATATGAAAGAAATATGCATAGTTAAAAGAATAACCAAGTAAAAGTAAATTGGTATAAAATGTGTATTTGTATAAAAATGTTGTGTTCTTGGGAAAATGTTTCATGTCTTTGTCAAATGGCTTAGATAACGCAACAATGTATAATACAATAAAAGCACTTATATATAGGAAGTACCAGCGGCGTATCCACCATGCTTTTATCAAATAACACATAGCCCCGTTACACAAGTCACTTATCAATAACCAACCAAAATGTCTTGTTAAATGTTAAAATGTTTATGTATAAACCATGTACAATGTTATGTGTGAAATGTATCATGTATAATCAAATGTAATGCATAGCAAGTATAAAGTACCTACTTAATGTCGCAACCCCCGATCCCTTATCTGTCCCGGGAACGGGCGAACGCGATCTCAGATTTTCGGTGGTATCAGTTATTTAATCTTGCAGCGGAAATTACATCAGGACCGTAGTTAGGAAATGTTTATCAGAGTAAAACCACCATATTTCATATTAATAATTACATCGGCAAAACCCAAGTTTCATATTACAAAACATTTATAGGGATAAACCCTATCTTATTGAATTTAAAACATCGTCTTTTAGGTAACTTTTATAGCCACATTTTTACTAAGCCTTTAGTACTTCCCAGTTGGCTTTTTACTAATTGGCTGTCACATTGGGTTACCTGAAACGCGTTTTAAAAACATTTGTCAGTCGGAAATACTGGTGAGTGAATCCCAGTTTAATCAAGAAACATTTTATCAATTAAAACAGTATTGAGAGCGATCACATTGTTTATTTCTACACAATTACTCATTCAGTATTTGCCACTCGACCGGATCTGTGGCTATGGTCAAATTACCCATTGGCTAACTCGTTGTCCAATGGTAATGTACTGTCGTATCGACTTACTACTACAACTCGCAGTAGTATAAATTTTGTAATCAAAACCCCATAATACCGGCAGTAAATGAAGAACTACAAAGACTCAATCACCGCTTAATCACATTGCAAAACATTTAAGGTTTTGTAAAAACAGTTTGCAAAAAGGAGATTACTCACATTGCTATCTTAGACTTCGCGTAAGGGTTTCCTGGATATAATCTATAATTTATACAAATGTACATTGGTTAGTGCCATAACCCTTTGAAAATATTAATGATACCTTCCCCGAGACGGCATTCCAAGAACTATGTCGGGCAGAACCACGACAGTTGTTACGGAACCCTAAATCAATCGGGCAGCGTATCTACTATGAAACCGGGGTTATAATACTTACAACGTAGCAGAACCTCGCTAATTAGGGGTATAATACCTGACTATAATAACTCTTCTACAGAAATTGAGATTGAGAATTGAATTGCGAACGACGGAAAGTGAAACCCGATGGCCTGCTTATATAGTTGCTGAAACCGGTCTCCACGCGTAAGGGAATACATAGGGCTACGCGGCCCGCGTCAACATCCGGTCAACGCGTAGCTTATCCGGATCATCTACTAGGCTCGACACGATGATGACACGTGTCGGCCTGGGGTGTTGCTACTAATTTGATCTCACGCGGCCCGCGTAAGTGTAAGCTAAGGCTTACGCGGCCCGCCTAAACTAAAGAAAACCAACGAAATCAGTTTGTGCCATGATACCGCCCGCGTAAGTTTGAGGTGGGGTCCTACGCGGCCCGCCTCAGCTTAATATTTATTGTTTTTAATTTATTTTATATGTTATAACCTATTTCGGGCTCGGTTTTCACATACGGAGCGTATTTAAAGACATAATGGGATATAATAGAGTGTCAGAAATATTATGAGGGTGTCGGTTTTACCGAGGGTTGTTACATTCTCCCCACCTTGTTTTAGAGCTCGTCCTCGAGATCTACTGGAATAAATGCGGATATTTCTTTTACATTTCTGATTCAAGCTCCCATGTGTACTCAGGTCCTCTTTTGAGTCCCATTTCACTTTGACCAAAACTAATCTCCTATGCTTGAGATTCTTGACTTTCCTGTCTTCAATTTGTAGAGGCCTTTCTACAAACTTAAGTTGTTCATTTACCTATATATCCTTATGAGGCACTATCAGTGATTCATCAGCTAAACACTTCTTGAGATTAGATACATGAAACACATCATGTATTCCTGTCATTTCCTCTGGCAGTTGTAGCTGATAGGCTGCAGGTCCTATTCTTCTAATAATCTCAAAAGGTCCAATATACCTGGGACTGAGCTTTCCCCGTTTGATGAATCTTACTATTCCTTTCCAAGGAGAGACCTTCAATAATACTTTTTCTCCTACTTGAAACTCCAAGGGTTTGCGTCGATTATCGGCATAGCTTTTCTGTCGATCACGTGCTGCTTTTAGTCGTTCCTTTACTTGAATAATCTTATTAGTTGTTTCTTGCACTATCTAAGGTCCAGATAGTTTCTTTTCCCCAATTTCTGCCCAACAGACTGGGATTCAACACTTTCGTCCATAAAGTGCTTCGAATGGTGCAGCATTGATACTTGTGTGATAACTATTATTGTAAGAAAATTCTATTAAAGGTAAGTGTTCATCCCAATTACCTCCAAAATCAATTACACAAGCTCTAAGCATGTCCTCCATTGTCTGAATTGTCCTTTCACTTTGTCCGTCCGTTTGAGGATGATAAGCGGTGCTTAATTTTAACTTGGTTCCCATTGCCTTTTGGAAACTTAACCAAAAATTAGAGGTAAATCGGCTATCTCTATCAGAAACAATTGATATAGGTATTCCATGTAAAGAAACAATTTCATTTACATACAATTTAGCTAATTGTTCCATACTAAAAGTTTCCTTCATTGGTAGGAAATGAGCTGACTTGGTTAGCCTATCTACAATCACCCAGATTGTATCATTTCCTTTCTTTGTTTTGGGTAATTTAGTAACAAAATCCATTGTTATCAATTCCCATTTCCACACTGGCATTTCTAATTGCTGTAACAAACCTGAGGGTTTCTGGTGTTCAGCTTTAACTTGTGAACAAGTTAAACATTTAAAAACGTAGGCTGCTATGTCCTTTTTCATTCCTATCCACCAGAAATTTTTCCTTAAATCCTGGTACATTTTATCACTTCCTGGATGCATCGTATATTTAGACTTATGGGCCTCTTCTAGTATACGATTACGCAGGTTTCCTAATTTAGGTATCCACATTCTCTTTTTATGGAATCTCCAAATTCCATCTATTCCTTGTTCCAATTCTTTTAGCATACCTTTTAATTTTTCAGTATCTTCCTTGATTACTGATTCTTGTGCTTCTCTTATCTGATCATTTAAATCTACTTGCAGATTTAATTTAAGAGAACGTACCCTTTTTATCCTTTCATGATACTTTCGACTTAAAGCATCTGCTACTACATTTGCTCTTCCTTCATGATACTGGATATCACAATCATAATCACTAAGCATCTCCATCCAGCGTCTTTGTCTCATATTCAACTCCTTTTGCTTGAAGATATACCTTAAACTCTTATGATCAGTGAATATGGTAAACTTACTACCATAAAGGTAATGTCTCCAAATCTTAAGAGCAAAAATTATAGCTCCTAGTTCTAGATCATGGGTTGAATAATTCTCTTCATGATTCTTAAGTTGTCTGGATGCATAAGCTATAACTTTTTGACGTTGCATTAATACACATCCATAACCTAACTTAGAAGCATCACAATAGACTACAAAGTCTTCAGTTCCTTCTGGTAATGCTAGTATAGGTGTATGTGTTAATCTTTGCTTAAGAATTCTAAACGCTTCTTCTTGTTTTACTCCCCATTCAAACTTAATAGATTTATAGGTTAACTTAGTTAAATGAATGGCTATTCTAGAGAAATCTTTAATAAATCTTCTATAATAACCGGCCAATCCTAAGAAACTTCTAACCTCGGTTGGTGATTCAGGGGTTTTCCATTTGGTAATTGCTTCCATCTTTGTTGGACCTACATGAATTCCTTCATGATTAACTAAATGTCCAAGAAACTGTACCTGTTCTAACCAAAATTCGCACTTATAAAATTTAGCATAAAGCTTTTCCTTTCTTAATAAACTTAAAAGTGCGTGCAAATGCTTTGCATGATCCTCTTTATTCTTAGAGTAAATGAGAATATCATCTATGAAAACGATTATGAATTTATCCAAATATGGCTTACATATTCGGTTCATCATGTCCATAAATGCAGCTGGGGCATTGGTTAAACCAAATGGCATGACAGTAAATTCATAATGTCCATACCTTGTTCTGAAAGCGGTTTTAGGAATGTCCTCTTCCTGTACCTTTAATTGATGATATCCTGACCTTAAATCGATTTTAGAAAAAAATCGAGCTCCTAGGAGTTGATCAAATAGATAATCGATTCTCGGTAATGGGTACCGATTCTTAATTGTGACCTTGTTTAATTCACGGTAATCAATGCACATACGCATTGATCCGTCCTTCTTTTTAACAAACAGTATCGGCGCTCCCCATGGCGACGAACTTGGTTGTATAAATCCTTTCTCTAACAATTCATCTAATTGTTTCTTCAATTCCTGCATTTCGGCGGGTGCTAAACGATAGGGTGCTTTGGCAATAGGTGCCGTTCCTGGTAGCAGGTGAATTCTGAATTCAACTTCTCTGTCTGGAGGTAGTCCTGGTAATTCTTCTGGAAATACATCTGAAAACTGAGATACTACTGGAATATCTTTTAAATCCTTTCCTTTAGTGTTAGTGATTATAGAAATCAAATACACTATAGAACCTTTTCTTATATAACTTGCAGTTTTCATCGCAGAGATGAATTTTGTGGATCTAGAGGGCTTACCTCCTTTAATTGTGATCGTTTTACCTCGTGGTGAATTTACTTCAATTGACTTTTGATCACATAAAATACTGGCTTTATTGGCTATTAACCAATCCATTCCTAAAACAACATCGAATCCTGACAGATTCATGGGATACATGTTTGCAATAAATTTCTGATTTAAAATTTCTATTCTTGCTCCCTGCAAGATTTCAGAAATCATAATGGTTTCTCCATTGGCTGTCTCTACTAAACATTCTTGTGGTAGTTTAGTTAATGATTGATTTAGAATTTTGCAAAATGGTGTATTAATAAAACTTTGGTTTGCACCAGAGTCAAATAATACTTTAGCAAAAATATTATTAACTAAAAACGTACCAGCTATGACATCTGGAATCATCTTGACTTCATCTGCAGTTAGAACAAATGCTCTAGTATTATTGGTATTCTTGTTGTTTGTAGCTGGAGCTAATTTTGGGCAATTAAGCTTGATATGTCCTTGTTCTCCGCAGTTGTAACATATCCTGTTATTAGCTTTCTTCCTGCAATTTTCTTCCTTGTGTCCCGATATTTTGCAAAAGTTACAGTATATGGAGCATCTTCCTGAATGCTTTCTTTTGCAATTCTTACAGTAAGGTGCAGAGGTAGAACCTATATTTCTCCCACGATTAGAATTTCCAGAACGAAATTCTTGTGTGAGCTTCTGGGTTAGGTTCCTTCTTTGATCTTCTTCTCGGGTACAGACTAATTCATCAGTCAAGGTATTGGCTAGTTCTACAGCTTCTTCTATGGTTTGAGGTCTAGCTGCCTTGACTACATGTCTTATATCTCCAATTAATCCCGAAATATAACGGGAGATTAACACTGGTTCTGGTGAAGCAAGAGTTGGCACTATTCTAGCATATTCGAAAAATAACTTAGTGTACCCCTTACTATCCACACCAGTCATCCTAAGGTTTAGGAATTTGTTTGCTATCTGTTCTTTTTCATTAGGTGGGCATAATTTCCTTTGTACCTTGTTCTTGAATTCCTCCCAGTCCATATTGTAGGTTCTATCACTTCCTCTTGATTGGAGGATAGTGTTCCACCATTCTAACGCTGAATTCTTAAACAGATTAGAAGCAAACAATATCTTATCATCTTCAGCACACTTGCTTATTCTTAAGACTGCCTCAGTCTTCTCTATCCAACGTAGAGTTGCAATGGCCCCTTCGTTGCCTGAGAATTCCATTGGTTTACAATACCAGAATTCTTTGTAAGAACAACCATAAGGCATGGTTCTTCTTCTTTTGGGAATAGGCATTTGAAGTACAGGTCCATACGCTGTTTTCAGGTTCGATGGGTCGCTTACTTCTATGCTTACTTTTATTATTCGCTTCTTGAATAGTTTGAATAATAAATGGCATTGCATCTATGATTCCTTGTGCCACTATATGTTGAACAACACTATTATCCATCTGATTTCCATTGTTATTGATGCTTGGATTCTCATTAACCACGTTAATGTTACTCTGGTTATCATTATTCAGATTTCCTTGATTTCCTTCATCGGCCATCTGAATTTTAAACATTTTTCCCATATTAATATCACAAGATAATATATAATATAGTTAATCATATGATACTCAATCTAACCAAAAACGTCGATCATTGCGACTTTTACTCTATTTCCATATACTATTATGCATCTATTACATTCTAATACTGAATTAAAAATTACAATACTGACAGAAATAGAATCACACTAATAGTAATATACATCCGTACACACATATTTTATTTTATTTTATTATATTGCTATTATTATTACCATCTCCCCCATCACATCACGGATATGGATTATTCCAAAAATCCATATTGCGCTCATCGTATTTCCATACGAGACGCTCTCCCACCTGTCGCATTCTCTCACTGCTTTCTAAAATTTCCTCAGCGAAGGTCCTAAGTTCTTGCACGTTTTCTGCACTCATTGGGGGTGTAGGTTCTAGGACTGGGTTTGGAATCTGGTGTGCTGGTTCCTGATATGGGGGTGAAAGTTCCTGAAAGAGGTAAGGATCCTCTAAGATCTCCCTAATGTAGTTATCATGGTAAAAGGGATCTAAAGGGTCTATACCTGGGTAGGCTTCTATGGGTGCGTTTTCATGGATAGGGTAACGTTGCACAAAGTCCCTATTGTCATCCCACCATGGGTCGTAATTTGGGTCTAGAGGATTTGGTGCAGGTACCCTAGGGATTTCTTCTGGGTTAAAATCATGCATCTCCACTTGGTTTTCAAGATTTTCTATCTCCATGGGTTGTTCTGGGATTTGGGGTTGTGGGGCTACTAGTTGTTCCAGACTTGGGTCAGCAGCAGTTGTAGCTAGGATATAGAAATTGGCTAGGCTTCTATTAAGCATATCCTGTGTATGGGCATCTGTCATTCGCTTAGCGGCTGCTAAAACTCTTTGCTGTTGCAACTTTCGTATTCTTTTCCTACGAGCAAAGGCTTCCTTACTGAACCATCCTCGTTTCTTATAAGGGAATGGCTCTTCTGACTGTGCTTTAAAAGCAAACATTCCTTCTTCCTGATCAGCAGTATACCCAGAAAGGGCAGGCTGTGATGAGGTACCTTCACTCCTAGGTGATTCAGACAACTGACAACCCATGTCTGAGGGTCCTTGATCACTCATATTGTAAACTAACAGATAGTCAAATAACACATAACAAATAAATACAGTTATGCACATATTTCCATTATTTCCTAACACAAAATTTTAAAACTTAAGTGTCAGCATAACACTTCTTTGGCTAAGACCAGTGGCTAGGCTCTGATACCACCATCTGTCGCAACCCCCGATCCCTTATCTGTCCCGGGAACGGGCGGACGCGATCTCAGATTTTCGGTGGAATCAGTTATTTAATCTTGCAGCGGAAATTACATCAGGACCGTAGTTAGGAAATGTTTATCAGAGTAAAACCACCATATTTCATATTAATAATTACATGGGCAAAACCCAAGTTTCTTATTACAATACATTTATAGGGATAAACCCTATCTTATTGAATTTAAAACATCGTCTTTTAGGTAACTTTTATAGCCACATTTTTACTAAGCCTTCAGTGCTTCCCAGCTGGCTTTTTACTAATTGGCTGTCACATTAGGTTACCTGAAACGCGTTTTAAAAACATTTGTCAGTCGGAAATACTGGTGAGTGAATCCCAGTTTAATCAAGAAAAATTTTGTCAATTAAAACAATATTGAGAGCGATCACATTGTTTATTTCTACACAATTACTCATTCAGTATTTGCCACTCGACCGGATCTGTGGCTATGGTCAAATTACCCATTGGCTAACTCGTTGTCCAATGGTAATGTACTGTCGTATCAACTTACTACTACTACTCGCAGTAGTATAAATTTTGTATACAAAACCCCATAATACCGGCAGTAATTGAAGAACTACAAAGACTCAATAACCGCTTAATCACATTGTAAAACATTTAAGGTTTTGTAAAAACAGTTTGTAAAAAGGAGATTACTCACATTGCTATCTTAGACTTCGCGTAAGGGTTTCCTGGATATAATCTATAATTTATACAAATGTACATTGGTTAGTGCCATAACCCTTTGAAAATATTAATGATACCTTCCTCGAGACGACATTCCAACAACTACGTTGGGCAGAACCACGACAGTTGTTACGGAACCCTAAATCAATCGGGCAGTGTATCTACTATGAAACCGGGGTTATAATACTTACAACGGAGCAGAACCTCGCTAATTAGGGGTATAATACCTGACTATAATAACTCTTCTACAGAAATTGAGATTCAGAATTGAATTGTGAACGACAGAAAGTGAAACCCGATGGCCTGCTTATATAGTTGCTGAAACTGGTCTCCACGCTGCTCGCGTAAGGGAAGAGATATGGCTACTCGGCCCGCGTCAACATCCGGTCAACGCGTAGCTTATCCGGATCATCTACCAGGCTCAACACGATGGTGACACGTGTCGGCCTGGGGTGTTGCCACTAATTTGATCTCACGCGGCCGCGTAAGTGTAAGCTAAGGCTTACGCGACCCGCCTAAACTAAAGAAAACCAACGAAATCAGTTTGAGCCTTGATACCGCCCGCGTAAGTTTGAGGTGGGGTCCTACGCGGCCCGCCTCAGCTTAATATTTATTGTTTTTAATTTATTTTATATGTTATAACCTATTTCGGGCTCGGTTTTCACATACGGGGCGTATTTAAAGACATAATGGGATATAATAGAGTGTCGGAAATATTATGAGGGTGTCGCTTTTACCGAGGGTTGTTACACTTAACTACGTGAAAATATTATTGTGATAATCAATGTTATGTACGGTGAATAACTAGTAGTTATTCAACCCCGTAGGAAAAATGTACAAAACAATGCTTTTGAATAAACCCAAGTTTAAATCAAAATGTTATGTTTTGCAGAAAATAATGCTTTATGATTACAAACAATTATGCAATATTGTTTATTCGCATACATTCAAGCCTTGCGACTGTGGCGACAAACCTTTAAACAAATTAAAGGTTCATCTAAGTTATGTATATCGGATTCTGTCATTCCCAACTTACAAACAAACCTAGGAAGTCGGAAACGGGAGTTGTCAAGTCCTATGGTACCATTACATACTACCGAGAGGCGTAGCTAATGTTAATGAATGTATTATTGTTCCGATTAAACATACCAAATGTCATAACCAATATAAGCATGCTATGAAAACCATGTACTAGGAATGCTAAGTAAACATGCCTAGTAGAAATGTCATGTAAAACAATGTGTACATATGCTAAGTAAACATATGTAACAAATGTGAAATAAATCAATGTGCTAGCATGCTTAACATACATAGCAAAACATAATGAAAGCATGTACTAGATATGTACTAGGTGAAACTAGCATGTTTATGTCATAAAAACATGAAATGCACGAAAGTAACACGTATGTACATGTGAATCACCCCAAATATTTGAAAGCGGTAAAAGAGGGGAACTATGTACTCACTTGAGATTGCTTAGTCTTGGGAATAAGACCAATTTAAGCTCCAAGTATCACAGAATCAACAAGGCACCTAGTATAGGTAACTATGTTAATAATCGGATCCTAAATCGGGAGATAGGATAGAATGATGTTCAATAAATCAAATGAGTATTTGAACTCATATGGTATGATTTAATAGACCTTACATTCTGAATGTAAAGTCTACCTAAGTGCTTTAGACCCGTTTCGACGCATTATGGTAGTATAAGCCAATATAATGCGTCGTTAGTGTAAAACTATGTTCGGATGGTTAACTATATGCTATGTCAAGTCTCACATGCCCAATTATGCCTAAACATGTTACTAAATCAGATTATATGTCAAAAAGTTGATCACATATGCAAAATACAGATTTTAGCTTCAAAAGGGCATTTTGGTCATTTCCTATGGGCATACAAGCTAACTAGCAAATGACTAACCAATCCTATGTGATCATAAGGTATAACCTCAGTGGTTATTATTTATGCAACTATGATCACTAACTAAGTTTGGTCGGATCCTAATGATCGACCAATCGGGTCGGGTTCGAAAGTCTAAGCGGTTGTTTTAGACCGCTCAACTTACGACCCTAAACAAGCACTAAACTAGTAGTGACGAGTTAAACATGTCAAAACATATTTAACCTACTTAGAAAACTGATTTGGTATCAAAACAAAGTGTTTTGATAACTTAAGGTAGTTCCGTTGCAAAATGCGTGCTAAAACGCATTTTGACCGAAACTTTGACTCGTCACTACACCTAGTTAACGTGGTAATCAGTAGGTATAATCGCTAAGGATTATAACCATTGTGATTACAATCACGTTGCAAAGTTCAATTGAACTTTGACTTGACCAAATGACTGGTCAAACTGAAAGTCAAACATTGTTTGACTTTTTAAGCTACAAAAGCAATAAAAGAATGAAGGAAGCTTACAAAGGGTCCTAGCTATCTTTTCTACCAAGAATAAGTTTCCAATCAGATTAGAAAGCTCCCCAAATCAGATGTAGAGGAGAAATGAGAAGAAATGAGCAATGAATGAATGAAAGGTGATGACTATTTATAGTTGTGGTGAGTTCATGAGATCATGTCAAGTTTTTGTGTAACTTCCAAGTAATAAATCTCCACCATACAAGTGTTGTAAGCAGGTTTAAAGCCTTGGGGAGGTGTTAACTTGGCTACCACACAAAGAATTTGCAAGATTGGCCACTGAATTATCAAACAATTGCTGAAAAACAACTTTATGGTCGCTGGGCATCTCAAACGGACCGCGTAAGAATAGGGGGGGGGGGGCTACGCGGCCCGCCTGGCCTTCCCAGTTCAGCACAAGTTTGAAAATTTACAGTTTAGGTCCCTGCACTATGTTTAAGCCCATTTCAGCCCTTTTTGACCTCCGTTAAGCCATTTTCAAGGCTCTACAAGGTCAATAAAGTTTAGAGGACTCAAAATGTGCTCGGAAAACTCTCGGATGTCGGCTCGTTTGGTCGCGTTATTCGTTAAATTACGACGAACTTAAACGGACGCGAAAACGATCCAAATTAAGTGACGAATGGTATTTTTGCATGCCGATCACTAAAATAAAAATATTTTAGTGTGTACAAAAATTTTGGATGTCCGGATGTGGTCAGAACGTAAGATATGCGGGAAAATGCAAACTTACGCCGTTTTTGACACTTTTAGTCCCTGTAAGATCAAGTAAGCATGTTTTCGCACACAGAACCTATCAAAGCTTATTTATATGCTATGTTCAGGTTATATATAGTATGTTTAGCTTATGATCATATTCCGGATTGCTCGTTGCCTTACGAAACGGCAGACTTTTGCAGTTTGACGCAAATAGTCCAGGTGAGCGAATAAACTTGTTTTTGCCATACCAAAGCCTTCAAAACTTATTTCTAAGTTATGTAAAGGTTATTTAAGGTATGTTAAGCTTATGTTGCTGTTCCGGAGTGTTTGTCATGTTAAGCTGATTACGTTTACGCATCAGTTTGCGTATAACTTTCCAGAAAGCGATATAGAGTTTAAAATCAATCAAAAACCAAAACTCACAAAATGTCAAACATAAATAACAATCATTGGAATCAAAATACATTGTTTTATTAAAATTTGAGTTATTCAGAGTCTGTAATAATGATTACACAAGCACAGATGTCACAATACATGTGGGTACATGGTATTAGAATACAATGGGGGCCGAAAACCAGCTCAAGGTTTTGCAAAAGTTACAAAAAAGACCCTTAAGTTCAATCCCATTGCTGAAAATGCTGAAAAACAAATTTCTGCCCAGATAGGGCCGTGGCATCAGGCCACGGCAGAGACCTATGGTGGTGGCGCAGCGCTACCTGGTGCCAGTTCCAGAAAAGTTTGAAAAATGGCAGAAATGGTCCCTGCAGCCCGTTTAAGCCGTTTTCGATGCGTTTAAACCCCGTTAACCTCATTTCAAGGCTCTAAAATGAAGTTAAAGTATAGGGAACATGAAACATGCTCAAAAATATCTCGGATGTCGGTTCGTTTGGTCGTACGGTTGCGTTGTTCGGTTAATTACGACGGAAGTCGTAACGGACGCAAAAACGATCCAAATTAAGCGACGAATGGAATTTTATCAGGCCAATAACTAAAAAAAATATTTTAATGATTACATAAATTTTTGGATGTCCGGATATATTCAGAACGTAAGATATGCGCGAAAATGCAAACTTATGCACTTTTTGACGCTTTTAGTCCCTATTTATCAATAAAGTTTATTTTAGCATACCGAACCCCTCAAAGCCTATTTCTAAGCTATGTAAAGGATATTTAGGGTATGTTTAACTTATGATCAAGTTCTGGAATGTTCGTTACTATACAAATCGATATAGTTTCACAGTTTGACACAATTAGTCACTGTGATCGAACAAACTTGATTTCAACACACCAAACCATCCAAAACTTATTTCTAAGTTATGCGGAGGTTATTTAAGGTATGTTAAGCCTATGTCACTATTCTGGAGTGTTTGTTGCGTTAAACTGACTGCGTTTACGCACCAGTTTGTGTATAACCTTCTAGAAAGCAATTTAAAGCTTGAAATCGGAATCGAATCAAATTGTAAAATCATCAAACACAATTACACACATAGTAACACCAAAACACATATAATAACACCAACGCACATTGTTTTATTGATAATTGACATTGTTTTACATTATACATCGATTACAGAGCACATTTGTCACAATTCCAAACACGGACACACACACACACACACACACACACATATATATATATATATTAAAAAACTAAAAAAAACTCATGCACCCACTCACTTTTTGTCTCTTCTTTCTCTTTTTAAACTGGTGGGGGTAGTTGTGAAGCATGACGGTGGCCATACTCGTTCGAAGGTGAAGGGTGCAATCAAAGAAATAAGGAGGCAGTAAGGGGTTCTAGCAACTGCATGAACGGTTTTGGTTTCGACCAGTTTCACAACGCTTTTTAAATTCCATTGAAGGGTTTTAATGGTCGTTCCTTTACCACATCACAAATTAGGATCAATCAGGCGATAGTAAAGCTCTCCATCAATCTAGGCGACAATGGTTATGGGGTTTTTAGACTAGATCTGGATCGATTGGGAGAGTAACAGTCGCATTGTTACACCTTGACTTTTGCGGAAGCGTGGGTTATTGGTGTGACTTCTTAATTCCATAGCATTCAATCATAACAATGCTAAATGATAAAACCAAAAGATGTTCATCCATTAATTAAGTTTAGAAAATACCACAACATACTTGTCTTGAAAACATCGACACCAAATTAAGTTACAAACCATGACATGTTCAACTGAGTTCATAAAGATTCCACAAAAGACTTTAAATAAAACCTGAGTTTAGAAACATGTATCCCGTCCAGGGGTAGGATACACCCCTTAAACTCAACAACCATGCACAACATCTTATTCACGATGCAGCTCGAAGACACATGCATACACCTGCCAGATCCACTAGTTCCCTGAAATACATGTAGTTTGAAAAATCAACAAAAGTTGAACGAGTTCATGTGTGTGTATATGTATGTATAAACCTTTGTAAACAGTATAAGTATAAATGTCTCGGTATGATAGCAAACAAGGAAAAGATCACCAATGGTTTGCAAGGCCACTGATATGTGTGACGGTGTATGGAGACTCAAACCTAGAAAAGTTACACCGGGCTTCCGGCTGGAAGACATAGTCACCACTATGGGCCACCCTGGCCTCATAGGTGTGGGCTTGCTACTCCCATATAGATCTATCACTCATGTCCCTCGGTCCTACAATGAGGATTGATGGTCCCAAGTATCCGCCTACCCTATCACATGATCTATGGTTCTTTCCTAGGCTAACCATACCAATTGTATCTGTATAAAGTCCTTTTGTAACATGTATTTCACCCCCGAAGTTAATAAACAAAAACAGTTTAAAGAAAAGGGGGACATGAACTCACTGTTTTGCGTCTTCAGAACTAGCAACAGAAATCTCCGCAGCAAACACGACTACCTACAGTGTACCAACGTCCATTAGACGAATGGGCCGTGCCTTGGCTTAGATTTTAACGTTTTGAGTTGCAAGTTACTGATGTTTCCCAATATTATTCCATGTTATAATCACTTGTTAAAATAATAGTTATTTTAACTTTAAATTATATTTAATTTTTGGAATAATCGTTAAACAATATTTCTGTAACACTATTTCTCAAGTATTTTTCTTCCCAAGGATGGGGGTATCTTATACATGTATCTTTGTAGTCTTGGATAATATATTTCCAAGTCTCACTTTAGAAAATATATCTAAACTTATTTTGTCCAAAATAGTGTATTGTCCAGAAAATATATATTTTTCCCAAAAACTATATATCTTCTAAATATACTAGGAAAATATATTTTAACTACCAAAAAATAATATATTTTCTCTTTGTCGAAAATATGATATACTTGGTAATATGTACAAAAATCATATTTTCACTTCCTTTGTATCCAAAATAATATTTACCCAAAATATATTTGTAAGAGTATTTCCCGGAATATTTCGTAAGTTATGTTTTTGCGTTCGGTTTCACAATATCAAGTGTGTAACTTATATTTCATTCCTTGTGATTTTTGGTATTTGTTAAGTTATATTATTTTACCCTAAAATAATATAATTATTCCACAAAGTATACAAATATTCACACAAGTGTCTTTAATATAAAATATATATTCTAAATATATATTTAACCACTTTTATTTACAAAAACCAACCTCCAATACTTGTATTTTTGTAACAAAATTTATGGCAAAGGTTTTATTGAAAACCATAGTTAAAATACACTAGTAAATATTTGTTAGAAAATATTTCTAAGTGTTTGCATTTTTAGAAAATTTTGCCATAGTTTCCTTTGAAAATGGAGGTGTCCATGCTATTTAGCATATCATTTTCTTTTCAAAATCAACACACAATGATCAACATTCAACCCTAAACAATATTACACTTACCAAGTGTAAAAACTATACAACTCCCATAACAACATGAACTTGATCTTTTCACAAAAACTTGTAGTAACATGGTAAAGTGTTTAGTGGGTTTAGTTATCCTCCAAAATATATTTACTTCTTGATAAACCTCATTCTTGGAAGTTTTAGATGTTTACAACTTGTAAACATGTTTTACAAAAATGTTTATTTATAACCTCTTCTTGTTTCTCTAGTATTTCTACACTTATTTCATCACCAAGATAGTGTAGGCTTAAGTAAAAACCATGATCTTTCAAAAATCTTATTTTGAACTTGGTTTTCTTGGAAAATCATTCATAGATCTTGGATCTACAAGTTTACTAGCTCACTTTGTTTATTATTTTACAAGAAATCTCTTTATTCATCAATTTCATGTTCATAGAAGAAGATGATCATCTTATGTTGTTACATAATCATCCTTCCACTTGCTAGATTATGTGTTTAATCACCATCTAGCAAGCTCCATGTAATGATCAATATCATAATCTCTAGTAAACAACAATCAAACATCATACATATACTAAACAACTTCATTCATACACTAATCAACATCATTTCATCCATATTTCATCATAAGATAAGCTTTATGTTCAAGATTCAAGTGTATGTCTTTTAGTGATCTTATGATTTTCAACATAACATATCTTTTAACCACTAAAAATAGAAGTAACAAAGGTTAAAAAGGATCTTACTACTAGCTTTAAGCTAGGGAAGAACAATGATGAAAATGGAGTGGATAAAAGCTTGCTATAGAGGTCCTTCAAGTTCTTCAAGCACCAAACCTTCTAATCTTGCGCCTTACACCATGAGATAACCTTGGAATGGATGAACTTGACTTGATGATGGTGGTGATGTATGGGTGGAGGTCGACCGAGAGCTTGGGGGGAAGGAGGAGAGTGAGAGGTGAAGTGGTGAGAAGATGAAGTTGTTTAGTGTTCTTATAACCACAAGGTCCTATTACCCAATGGATTACATATTCCCTCAAGTACATTCAAGATCTAATCACAATCTAAGCAAGATCCATGAGATTTAGGAAGATTGAGTGAGGATTTGGGGTGGGGCCACCTCTTTGGCCGTAGACAAGGAAGGGGGGGGGGGGGTTGGTTAAATGTAATTTGAAATGGTAAGTAGGTTAATTAGTTAGGGGTTAAGTGTAATGTCTAGTGTTTTATGTGTATCTTGCATTTTGTAGTATGTTAGGGTGTTCGGGAACCATAACTAGCTCAGAAAAAGAAAAACAATGCTTCTAGCCATTTTTTGGTATTCCGGGTAATGTCCGGTTATTCGGTTAGATGCCGGTTCGTTAAAGTGTCTAGTTATTCCGTTTAATGATTTTTAAGTTCCCTTTTGTGACACTTTTAATTCCTGACACTTAGGAAAGCATACATGACCATTTTGCCAATTTTCTGCATAATACAAGTATGTTAAAATGCTGAATTTTGCTGAAATATGCAGAATTCTATACTTTGGGTGAGTTTTAGGCACTTCCCGACACTTAAACTATCACCTAGTGATGCAGTTTTATGGTCCTTACTTCCCTACACTCCATACTAGTGTAGTACCTTGTCTCTAGCCCTTACGGGGTCTCAAAACACTGTCTGTCTATGTACTGACATTGTCAGCATGTTTCTGTCTTATCCGTTAACTGTGCTAACTGTGCTTTGCGCATCGTTTATATCACTAGAGTTTGTATGCAATAAATGATGTGACAATATGAAATGTGATGCACATGTATGTATGATACAGAAATCAGAAAGCAGTTTATATCATCAGATGTAATTAAGCACAGCATTAAGCATAAACCAATATTAATTAATTGTACGGATACCTGGATTTATGAGGGTTGTCACATTCTCCCCCTGTTAAGAAAATTTCGTCCCGAAATTTAAGTTCTGCTACTAGCTGCAGGGGAGTTGGGGAACAAGTGTGGGTATTTCGCCTTCATGCGATCCTCACTCTCCCAAGTGAACTCTGGCCTGTGTCGCGCATTCCAACGGACCTTGACGAGTTTGACACTACTCTGGGCGTCGTGTTAACTGTGACAACTCGTATTCCAGAACCTATCTTTGTGCTAAGTGTAGCATGTTCTGAACTTATGTAATGTATGTGAACTCGGTGTGATTGTCTGATATGTTGGATTAATAAATGTCTATGAGTTAATTGTTTGATATGTGCTATGTGTAATGTATGTATGTATATGAATGAGCCCAAACGCACAACACAACCTGATCGCACAAGCCCTGTTGGGCCGCACAACTTGTAATCGAACCAAAGGGGAGCCCATGTAAAGGGTTCGGCCCACTCCTACTATACGCATACATTGACCCTTTAGAGAGTTTTGTTTTTCATAACTTGCAAAACACTTTGCACACACAAACCCTAGCTCTCTTTCTCTCCTCTCAAACTCAACGGCAGCCACATCCTATCTCTCTCGAAGCTTTATAGTTCGGATCACCCTCATCCATCTCTAATCGATTAGTGTTTCATGTTATGTGTTCATATTCGGTTGATGATGATAATGATGTTTATATGATAATGTATTGTGATGTTAGTATGAATAATATGTGCTTGATTATGAATGAGTGTAATCGGCTCTATATGGGTTTGGATCCGATTGGTTTGGTTGTTAATACAAGTTGGATTTGTTGATGAATGGAAACCGAATGCTTGTAGTCGGCTGTGATATGTTTACGATTAGGATGATTCATTGTGTTGTTATCATAGGACGTGTGTTAGTAATCAAGAACAAGAATCATGTTATATGTTTAAGTGTTGATAAGTTATTGATTTTGATTAATTAGGGTTCATATAAACTTTGAGATAAAAGCCTTGATTGATCGAGAATTACATGAATGGGAACTGTTAATTTGGGTCAAACGAATTGATTTGGAATTGGTAATTGATGGCATGAAATTAGGAAATCATAACTGATCACACAAATTGGTCGGTCGCACAAGATCAGAATCGCACAATATCTGATCCGATCGAACAAGTTCCGATCGCACAAGACAGTCGCACAAGATTTGTGCAACTGTCAATACACTATGTACAATCGGTTCATGCAGGATCGCACAAGACCTTGTGGATCGCACAAGATTATGCCGATCGCACAAGGCCTTGGGCCACACACACAACAGTGGACCTCACTTATGCTGTTGGGCCTATTAGCCCAAAAACACAAACGCACAAGCCATCCGGATCGCACAAGTCGACCGGATCGCACAAGGTTTATTGGACCGCACAAGATCAACGTGTTGTATTATTGGGCTGTGTATCTATGTTGGGCCGGGGTATTTTATTGGGCTTCCAATTGAGTCGCACAAGTTGGGCATTGTGTGGACTTGACTGTTAAGTGATTTTGTGTTTGCCATGATCAATACGTGTTTGTAACCTGTTAACTTATATGTAAACATACGTGCTTTAGACCTGACTTGTATGGTAACCATGTTAGGACGTGGGTAGCCTCGACTAGCTCGATTGACCTTTCTGTGTATCTGCCGAGCAAACCAAGGTGAGTTCACACTCTCTACAAGGCATGGGATTCCCAGGGGTTGGGAATGGGATTGAATAACTACTCGTACAACCATTACTATTAAACTACTTACTACTGTCCTCGGATTGAAGGCACGTACGTAAAACCTACGTACAGTTATACTTACTACTGTCCTCGGACTGAAGGGCACGTACGTAAAACCTACGTACATGATCATAAGACCATCAACTCTATCAATTTAAGTCCCTCATTTATCGACTTAATCGCCGAGGCCTATGGCAAGCGGGTCGTTAGTTAATAGCGCTATTAGGTTTAACAAACCTCACACCGTGCCAGTCGGACGGGCGTGTACTAATGGACTATGGGCAAAGGGTTAATGCTGATAGACATTAACTTAGGGCACCTCTTACATTTCCGTTGCAGTCAATACGCGTGGTCTAATTACACATGGGAAGCCCCCACTAATCTTCGCAAACATGTCAGGATGACCGCGATACGAATTAATACGATACATGGTTTACAAAACAAACACACGATTTACGAAATGAATACTATAACCAAACAACCAACTGTGAACTCGCTCAACTATGTTGTTGATTCGTTGCTACATGCCTTGCAGGTCATTAGGTCTCATGGAGCTTGCACAGGGAGGAACGGTCGTTGTGGGATATGGCAGTGTGTGCCATGCTATAAACATTACTTTATTTCGTATTTAATACTTACAATGGGTTTTACAATTATGCTTCCGCTAAACACTTAACTATGCTTTGGTTTTGAACACCTTTCATATTGTTTGGTTGAATTATGTTTACTTACATGCTTGTTCAATATGATTGGTGGCTTGATCCTGTTCAGTCACGCCTCCAAGCGGTGATACTCCGCGTGTGGATTTTGGGGTTGTGACAGATTGGTATCAGAGCCATTGGTTATAGCGAACTTGGTTTTAATAAGGGAAAACGTTTTTGTTAAAACCAGACTATAACCTGTACAGTGCTCTACGATCCACAACGACGCTTCACTCCACGTGCAAGGCTCGACATTCTAGGTGATATGGTTTATGTTTTATTGCCTACTTGCTAGATTACGTAGAACTTTGCTTATTGTATGCTTAGATAAACGTAGTCACTGTTAATTGAAAACACGAGTGTGCTTACTCTCTTCTGTCATCACACTTTCGCGAACCTCTCTCACTCGTGTTTCTCTTGATATGAAGATCATGTCTGGATGCGTTAACATGACACAAGCCAAGTTGATGGCTCTGATTAACCAACAAGTTGCTGCGGCACTTGCAGCTGCTCAGGCAGGAGGTATACCCTGCCATCCTGACTCACTCTAGGATCTCTGGATCCTACTCTCATGAATCCAACCTTTGTGTTAAACTTTGTCCTTTCTTACTCTCACGACAGGTCAACCTGCACAGCCTCCTGTGTGCACCTTCAAAACTTTCATGGACTGTCGTCTTGGTACTTTCAGTGGCACTGAAGGGGCAGTTGGACTCCTCCACTGGTTTGAAAAGCTTGAATCTGTTTTTGAGATGTGTGAATGCCCTGAGGCTCGTAGGGTGAAGGATGCTACCGGTACCCTCGAGGGTATAGCGCTCACATGGTGGAACGCTCAGGTTCAAATGCTGGGGTTGGTTGCTGCTAACGCCACTCCATGGAACAACTTTAACGAAATGATCAAGGAAGAGTACTGCAATCATGATGAAATTCACAAACTGGAAGTCGAGTTCTTCAACCTCAAGATGACGGGGTCAGAAATTGAAGCATACACGAAAGGATCGAATGAGCTTGCTATTCTGTGTCCTACTATGGTGGATCCTCCCATCAAACGCATCGAACTATATCTTAAGGGTTTAGTGCCCGAGATTCAAAGTCATGTGACTTCAGCCAACCTAGCCACCATCCAGCAAGTTGTACAATTGGCTCATCGCCTCACTGATCAGGGGGTGGAGCAGAACAGGTTACCAAAGCGTATTAGTGCTACAACTACTTCTGAAACTCCCGACGAAAACAAACGTAAGTGGGATGGAACTTCAAGCAAAGGTTCAACTTCTGTTCAGTCTCAGTCTCAGCAGAGAAGAACTGATGACTACAAGAGCCTTGGTCAGCAATCTTCTGGTAGTCAAGGGCAGGGTGGATATCGAGGAAACCTTCCAAAGTGCAACAGTTGCAATAGATACCACAGTGGTCAGTGCAACAAGGGTCGTTGCCAGAGGTGTCTCAAGATGGGTCATGAAGCTAAGGATTGTAGGAGCTCACGACCTGCAAATCAGAACCAGCGACAACAACCACCAGCTCCACAAGACCAGCAGCAGCAACAGCGAGGCAACAGGGGATGCTATCAGTGTGGAGCTGAAGGTCACATCAAGAGAGATTGTCCCCAGCTGATTTAGAACCACAACAACAACAATAATAACAATCAGGGGAATGGAAACAACGGGGGTAACAACGGCAATGGTGCAAGGGGTCGGGTATTTGTTATTGGTCAAGGTGAAGCGAGGAATGATCCCAACGTGGTGATGGGTAAGTTCCTTCTCGACGAATTTTATGTTACAGTCTTATTTGATTCTGGTGCCGATACCAGCTACGTGTCTTTAAAAGTAAGCCAAATGCTTAAGCGTACCCCAACACTTTTGAACACCAAGCACACTGTAGAGTTAGCTAATGGTAAAAATTTAGAGGTCACACACGTAGTCAAGGATTGTAACCTTGTTCTTGCTGGTCATACTTTTTCAATCGACCTCCATCCTATCACTCTGGGTAGTTTCGACGTTGTCATAGGGATGGACTGGTTATCCCAACACCAAGCAGAGGTTCTTTGCAACGAGAAAATTGTTCATATTACTCGCCCAGGTGATGAACCTCTATTGATTCGTGGTGATAAGAGTTGTGCTGTTGTGAGCATCATCTCTTTCCTTAAGGCCCAGAAGTGTTTGTGTAAGGGCCACACTGCTATTCTGGCTCTCGTTACTGACACCTCGAAGAAAGAGAAGAAGATAGAAGATTTTCCGATTGTACGCGACTATCCTGAGGTATTCCCTGAGGAATTACCTGGTCTTCTGCCTCATCGCCAAGTCGAATTCCAAATCGAGCTAGCTCCTGGAGCAGCGCCCATAGCTCGTGCACTGAATCGCTTAGCTCCATCAGAGTTGGAAGAACTTTCTACGCAACTACAAGAACTCTTGGATAAGGGTTTTATTCGTCCTAGCTCTTCGCCCTGGGGAGTTCCAGTCTTGTTTGTGAAGAAGAAAGACGGTACTTTCAGAATGTGCATCGACTACCGTGAACTCAACAAGGTGACTGTGAAGAATCGCTATCCTCTTCCACGCATCGACGACCTATTCGACCAGCTGCAAGGGTCGAGCTACTATTCAAAGATTGATTTGAGATCAGGATATCACCAGCTGAGAGTCCGAGAAGAGGACGTCTCCAAAACAGCCTTTAGAACTCGATATGGACACTATGAGTTTTTGGTCATGCCTTTTGGGCTGACAAACGCACATGCGGTCTTCATGGATTTGATGAATAGAGTGTGCAAGCCTTACCTGGAAAAGTTCGTCATAGTTTTCATCGACGACATCCTGATCTATTCGAAGAGTCAGGAGGAACACGAGCAGCATCTACGACTCATTTTGGAATTCCTTCGAACAGAACAGCTGTACGCCAAGTTTTCAAAATGCGACTTCTGGCTTCGTGAAGTCCATTTCTTAGGCCATGTGGTGAACAAGGATGGGATTCATGTGGATCCATCTAAGGTAGACTCGATTAAGAACTGGCCTGCACCTCGTACACCAACGGAAATTCGCCAATTCTTGGGCTTCGCAGGTTACTACAGAAGATTCATCAAGGACTTCTCCAAGATTGCACAGCCCCTCACCTCACTAACGCAGAAAGGTGTTGTTTATCGATGGGGAAACGCACAGGAATTAGCATTTCAACACTTAAAGGATAGACTTTGCAGTGCACCTATCCTTTCATTGCCAGAGGGCACAGACGACTTTGTGGTTTACTGCGACGCATCCATTCAGGGTCTTGGTTGCGTATTGATGCAGCGGGATAAAGTTATAGCCTACGCCTCACGCCAACTTAAAGTTCATGAAAGGAACTACACTACACACGATCTAGAGCTGGGAGCTGTTGTTTTTGCGCTTAAGATATGGAGACACTACCTGTACTGTACCAAGTGCGCCATTTACACCGACCACAGGAGTCTCGAGCACATCTTCAAACAGAAGGAGTTGAATATGCGACAACGACGATGGGTCGAGCTACTGAATGACTACGAATGCTCGATCAGGTACCACCCGGGCAAAGCCAATGGTGTGGCTGACGCCCTCAGTCGAAAGGAGACTGCGCCTAAGCGCGTACGAGCTTTACAACTCACTATTCAATCTAGTCTTCCTGCACAGATACGAGACGCTCAGGTAGAAGCATTGAAACCAGAAAACATCAGGGCTGAAGCCCTACGCGGCTCAAGGCAACGATTGGAACATAAGGGAGACGGTGCCTACTACGTAACAGGACGCATTTGGGTCCCACTCTATGGCAACCTACGAGAGCTTGTGATGGATGAGGCACACAAGTCTCGCTACTCAGTACATCCTGGTTCGGATAAAATGTACCACGATATCAGAACTACGTATTGGTGGCCTAGCATGAAAGCTAACATAGCAACTTACGTTAGCAAGTGCTTGACTTGTGCGAGAGTCAAGACGGAATATCAGAAACCCTCAGGCCTACTCCAACAACCAGAGATACCACAACGGAAATGGGAGCAAATTTCCATGGATTTTGTTACTGGCCTGCCTAGATCTCAACGTGGTAACGATACTATTTGGGTGATCGTGGATCGACTCACAAAGTCTGCTCACTTCTTGGCTATCAAAGAAACATACAAGTTCTCCACTCTAGCAGACGTATACCTTAGGGAAGTTGTCTCGAGGCACGGGGTGCCCACCTCTATTATCTCGGATCGTGATGCACGTTTTACTTCAGAACTGTGGCAAGCAATGCACAAGTCCTTTGGCTCACGTTTGGATATGAGCACAGCTTATCACCCGCAAACGGATGGGCAGTCTGAACGCACCATCCAGACCCTTGAAGACATGCTTAGGGCATGTGTAATTGACTTTTGGCAACGGCTGGGAAAAGCATCTGCCACTTGTGGAATTTTCGTACAATAATAGCTACCACACCAACATTAAAGTTGCTCCGTTTGAGGCATTGTACAGGCGTAAATGTCGGTCACCTCTTTGTTGGGCAGAGGTGGGGGATAGTCAGATCACTGGTCCAGAACTTGTGGTAGACACAACAGAAAGGATCGCTCAGATACGACAACGCATGGCGGCAGCTCGTGACCGCCAGAAAATCTACGCCGATAAGGGCAGGAAACCACTCAAGCTCCAGGTTGGGGAGCGAGTGCTACTCAAAGTTTCACCATGGAAGGGTGTGGTTCGTTTTGGTAAACGAGGCAAACTTAACCCACGATACGTCGGACCTTTCGAAGTCATAGAGAAAATAGGCAAGGTGGCCTACAAACAGAACTTACCAGCAGAACTCAGTGCAGTTCACAATGTCTTCCACGTGTCGAATCTGAAGAAGTGTCTGTCAGATGAGACCCTCATAGTTACTTTGAAGGAGCTCACTATCGACGAGCAGTTACGATTCGTCGAGGAACCAGTTGAAATCACGGACCGGGATGTTAAGGTCCTCAAGCGCACTAGAATACCTCTCGTTCGAGTTCGTTGGAACTCACGTCGCGGCCCAGAGTTCACCTGGGAACGCGAAGATCAAATGAAACAAAAGTATCCCCAACTATTCGCAACCAGTACAACCACTACTGAGTGAGTACGTGCTAAATTTCGGGACGAAATTTCTTTCAACTTGGGGATAATGTGACAACTCGTATTCCAGAACCTATCTTTGTGCTAAGTGTAGCATGTTCTAAACTTATGTAATGTATGTGAACTCGGTGTGATTGTCTGATATGTTGGATTAATAAATGTCTACGAGTTAATTGTTTGATATGTGCTATGTGTAATGTATGTATGTATATGAATGAGCCCAAACGCACAACACAACCTGATCGCACAAGCCCTGTTGGGCTGCACAACTTGTAATCGAACCAAAGGGGAGCCCATGTAAAGGGTTCGGCCCACTCCTACTATACGCATACATTGACCCTTTAGAGAGTTTTGTTTCTCATAACTTGCAAAACACTTTGCACACACAAACCCTAGCTCTCTTTCTCTCCTCTCAAACTCGACGGCAGCCACATCCTATCTCTCTTGAAGCTTTATAGTTCGGATCACCCTCATCCATCTCTAATCGGTTAGTGTTTCATGTTATGTGTTCATATTCGGATGATGATGATGATGTTTATATGATAATGTATTGTGATGTTAGTATGAATAATATGTGCTTGATTATGAATGAGTGTAATCGGCTCTATATGGGTTTGGATCCGATTGGTTTGGTTGTTAATACAAGTTGGATTTGTTGATGAATGGAAACCGAATGCTTGTAGTCGGCTGTGATATGTTTACGATTAGGATGATTCATTGTGCTGTTATCATAGGACGTGTGTTAGTAATCAAGAACAAGAATCATGTTATATGTTTAAGAGTTGATAAGTTATTGATTTTGAATAATTAGGGTTCATATAAAATTTGAGATAAAAGCCTTGATTGATAGAGAATTGCATGAATGGGAGCTGTTAATTTGGGTCAAACGAATTGATTTGGAATTGGTAATTGATGGCATGAAATTAGGAAATCATAACTGACCACACAAATTGGTCGGTCGCACAAGATTAGAATCGCACAATATCTGATCTGATCGAACAAGTTCCGATCGCACAAGACAGTCGCACAAGATTTGTGCAACTGTCAATACACTATGTACAATCGGTTCATGCATGATCGCACAAGACCTTGTGGATCGCACAAGATTGTGCCGATCGCACAAGGCCTTGGGCCACGCACACAACAGTGGACCTCACTTATGCTGTTGGGCCTATTAGCCCAAAAACACAAATGCACAAGCCATCCGGATCGCACAAGTCGACCGGATCGCACAAGGTTTATTGGACCGCACAAGATCAACGTGTTGTATTATTGGGCTGTGTATCTATGTTGGGCCGGGGTATTTTATTGGGCTTCCAATTGAGTCGCACAAGTTGGGCATTGTGTGGACTTGACTGTTAAGTGATTTTGTGTTTGCCATGATCAATATGTGTTTGTAACCTGTTAACTTACATGTAAACAAACGTGCTTTAGACCTGACTTGTATGGTAACCATGTTAGGACGTGGTTAGCCTCGACTAGCTCGATTGACCTTTCTGTGTATCTGCCGAGCAAACCAAGGTGAGTTCACACTCTCTACAAGGCATGGGATTCCCAGGGGTTGGGAATGGGATTGAATAACTACTCGTACAACCAATACTATTAAACTACTTACTACTGTCCTCGGATTGAAGGGCACGTACGTAAAACCTACGTACAATTATACTTACTACTGTCCTCGGACTGAAGGGCACGTACGTAAAACCTACGTACACAATCATAAGACCATCAACTCTATCAATTTAAGTCCCTCATTTATCGACTTAATCGCCGAGGCCTATGGCAAGCGGGTCGTTAGTTAATAGCGCTATTAGGTTTAATAAACCTCACACCGTGCCAGTCGGACGGGCGTGTACTAATGGACTATGGGCAAAGGGTTAATGCTGATAGACATTAACTTAGGGCACCTCTTACATTTTCGTAGTAGTCGATACGCGTGGTCTAATTACACATGGGAAGCCCCCACTAATCTTCGCAAACATGTCAGGATGACCACGATACGAATTAATACGATACATGGTTTACAAAACGAACACACGATTTACGAAATGAATACTATAACCAAACAACCAACTGTGAACTCGCTCAACTTTGTTGTTGATTCGTTGCTACATGCCTTGCAGGTCATTAGGTACTCATGGAGCTTGCACAGGGAGGAACGGTCGTTGTGGGATATGGCAGTGTGTGCCATGCTATAAACATTACTTTATTTCGTATTTAATACTTACAATGGGTTTTACAATTATGCTTCCGCTAAACACATAACTATGCTTTGGTTTTGAACACCTTTCATATTGTTTGGTTGAATTATGTTTACTTACATGCTTGTTCAATATGATTGGTGGCTTGATCCTGGTCAGTCACGCCTCCAAGCGGTGATACTCCGCGTGTGGATTTTGGGGGTGTGACATTAACCTTCCAATCAGTAACCTCAACAGGTTCTTCAGTAAAGTGGAGTGTGTCGTCAATATGAACTTCGTCTGCAGGAATGACAACCGTTTCTTGTGTTGGACTCTTTTTCAGATTAGATACATGAAATGTATCATGAACGCCATTCAGTTATGCGGGTAAATCCAACTTGTATGCTACGAGACCAATCCGTTCCAGGATTCTAAACAGTCCAATGTATCAAGGGTTCAGCTTCCCACGCTTCCCAAAGCGTGCTACCCCCTTCCAGGGTGAGACCTACAACAGAACCATATCTCCCACTTAAAACTCCAAAGGTTTCCTCCTTTGGTTTGCATTGCTCTTTTGTCTGTCACGAGCCACCTTGATGCGCTCTCGAATCTGAAAGATCTTGTCTGTCGTCTCCTGAACCAGTTCGGGACCAACAAGCTGTCTATCACCCGCATCTGCCCAGCATAATGGAGATCGACACTTGCGTCTGTAGAGAGCTTCGAATGGTGCAGCTTGAATACTCGTATGATAGTTGTTGTTGTATGAGAATTCAACCAATGGTAGGTGTGTGTCCCAACTGCCACCTAAATCCACAACGCAAGCTCGTAACATATCTTCCAGCATTTGAATCGTTCGTTCACTCTGGCCGTCTTTTTGTGGGTGAAATGCAGTACTCAAATTTAACTGAGAACCAAAAGATTCTTGGAAGGATTGCCAAATCCTTGACACAAACCTTCCATCTCTATCAGAGATAATCAAGAGAGGCACTCCATGACGTGCTACAATCTCTCTCAGGTATAGCTCAGCAAGCTTGCTAGTGATGTCTTTCTCCTTGATGGGCAAAAAGTGTGCAAATTTGGTCAGATGGTCCACGATTACCCAAATCGTATCGTGACCTCTGGGTGTCCTTGGCAATTTCGTTATAAAGTCCATTGAAATCTGTTCCCATTTCCACATAGGTATTTCGGGTTGTTGCAGAAGACCTGAAGGCTTCTGATATTCGGCCTTTACCTTGGCACAAGTCAAACATTTGCCAACATACGTTGCGACATCGCCTTTCAATCTTGGCCACCAATAGAAATCCTTTAAGTCCTGGAACATCTTGTCCGATCCTGGATGGATCGAGTACCTTGATTTGTGTGCTTCATCGAAAATCACGTCTTTAAGACCGCCAAAGAGGGGAACCCAAATTCTTCCCAAGAAACACACTGTTCCATCCTCCTTGGGCACCAACTGTTTCTCCATCCCACGGAGATATTCATTCACAAGATTCTCCTTCTTGAGAGCTTCCCTCTGCGCCGCACGAATGCGCAACAAGAGGTTCGTTTGTAAAATCATTTCCAAGGCCCTAACCCTTATGGGCTTGATTCTTTCCTTTCGACTTAAGGCATCGGCAACCACATTCACCTTCCCTGGGTGATACTTAATTTCACAATCATAGTCATTCAACAGCTCCACCCATCAGCGCTGTCTCATGTTAAGCTCTTTCTGGTCGAAAATGTGTTGTAGGCTCTTGTGATCAGTGAAGATTGTGCATCGCGTGCCATACAAATAATGTCGCCAGATCTTTAATGCAAATACCACTGTGCCTAACTCCAAGTCGTGCGTAGTGTAATTCTTCTCATGGACCTTCAATTGGCGTGAAGCGTAAGCTATGACTTTCTGTCGCTGCATCAACACACAGCCCAAACCTTAACGCGAGGCGTCGCAATATACCACGAAGTCTTCAGTGCCTTCGGGTAGTGACAAGATGGGTGCGTCACAAAGCTTGTTCTTTAATAACTGAAATGCTTCTTCTTGGTTGTCTCCCCATTCATACTTTTTGTCTTTCTGTGTAAGGGAGGTCAATGGTTAAGCGATTTTCGAAAAATCCTCAATAAATCTGCGGTAATATCCTGCCAAACCTAGGAACTGACGGATCTCGGTTGGCGTTTTCGGGGCACTTTGAGAACTTAGCGTACAACTTCTCTTTCTTAAGCAGCTCTAAAATAGCTCTTAGGTGTTGCTCGTGCTCGTCCTTCGTCTTTGAATAGATCAAAATATCGTCAATAAACACAATCACAAACTTATCGAGATACGGCTTGCAAACTCTATTCATTAAATCCATGAATACTGCTGGCGCGTTTGTCAACCCAAACGGCATTACTAGGAACTCGTAGCGTCCTGAAGGCAGTCTTTGGTATGCTTTCCTCTTGTATTCGCAACTGGTGATAACCTGATCGAAGATCGATCTTTGAGTAGAAACTAGAACCTTGTAGTTGATCGAACAGGTCATCAATCCTTGGCAAAGGATATCTATTCTTGATAGTCAACTAATTCAGCTCGCGGTAGTCGATACACATGCGGAAACTACCATCTTTCTTCTTGACAAACAGCACTGGAGCTCCCCAAGGCGAGAAGCTTGGTCTGATAAATCCCTTGTCTAAAAGTTCCTGAAGTTGAGATGACTATTCATGCATCTCTAAAGGCGCAAGTCGATAAGGTGCTTTAGCCACAGGCACAACGCCTGGAACTAAGTCAATGTGGAACTCGACTTGTCGCTGTGGCGGAAATCCTGGCAAGTCTTCGGGGAAGACTTCAGGATATTCCTTCACGACTGGAATGACTTCTAGCTTTGGCTCAGCGGCTTCTTTATCCACAATGTGTGCCAAGAAGGCGACACATCCTTTCTGCAAACACTTTCGAGCCTTCAAACAACTGATGTTCCTCAAAGGCGTATCGTGTTTCTCTCCATGTACCACAATTGTTTCTCCATTCGCCATTGGAATGCGAATGACCTTTTCGTGACATACAATCTCTGCTCGGTTGCTTGACAACCAATCCATCCCCACTACCACGTCGAAGCTTCCCAACTCGACTGGTAGCAGATCCAGTGTGAACTCGTGCTCCCCAAGCTCTATTACGCAACCCCTAATAACTTCACTTGCTTCTACTAGCTTCCCATTAGCTAGTTCTATCAAATATGGAATGTCTAACTTACTGGCTACCAACCCAAGCATTTTCTTTAATTCTAGCGATACAAAACTATAATCAGCACCGATATCAAACAGTACAGATGCGAAGCGTTGATTGATAGGGAACGTACCAGTAACTACATTTGGATCTTGGCGAGCTTCTCTCGCTCCGATGTTGAATACTCTTCCATGTGCTTGATTGAGCTTTGGGCACTCTCTCTTGAAATGCCCCACGTCTCCACAATTAAAACAACCTGGTCCTCGACCATTACCGTTCCCATTACCGCCTTGATTGTTATTCACCCCACGGTTTCCACTCCCAGCTTGATTCGCAAAATTACCACGATTTCTGTTACCGCCATTTCCTCCCTGAGGGTGGTTTCCGTATCCATTACCTCCACGGTTGTTGTTACCAAAACCCCTTTGGCCACCACGACCAGTACCAACCCAGCATGTTTCTTTCGAGTGACCAACTCTTCCACAAGATTCACATTTTCCAGCTCGGCATCGTCTATTGTGATTCAATTGACACGCCTCACATTTGGGCAAGATGCCCATATACCCTTTTCCTCTGTTTTCAGCACCAGTTTTGGCCCTAGCTGGTGCGTTTGCCTCTTCCTTCTTGTTTGCACTGCTGGTTCCTTTCTTAGATTTTGAGAACTTCCTTTTGTTCTCGCCCGATGACTAAACATGAGTCTCTTTCTTCTTCTGATCTGGAATTGAGAACTTGTTTAACCTGATGGCTTCTTCAGTTAACGCTACACTCAGATCGATAGCCTCTGTGATCGTAGCAGGCTTCGATGTTGTCACCATACTCATAATATGAGGCGCCAACCCCCAAATGAAACGCTCAACGCACTTGAATTCCGGAGTAACCATATATGGTACCACGTGAGATAGATCGTGAAATCTCTGCACATATTCGGTGATCTTCGGGCCGTCCATCTTGAGGTTCGAGAATTCAGTTTCTAACTTTTGGATTTTGGCCCTGGAGCAGTATTTCTTTCGCATGAGTTCCTTTAATTCATTCCAAGTGAAAGCGTAAGCGGCTGCCTCTCCCAGAGTTTGGAATTGGAGATTCCACCATGAAAGCGCTCCTTCTAAGAATAATCCAGAGATGTAGGTTACTTGGTGTTCTGGAGCACATTTACTCATCCTCAGCACGGAATCAGTCTTCTCCGTCCATCTGACAAAGGCCACAACACCCCCGGTGCCGTCGAAATTCAGCGGTTTACAGTCTAAGAACTGCTTATAGGTACAACCTGTACAAGTAACGTTATTTACAGAAAGCATTAGCGAACGCACACAGACTATCCAAATGTAACGTAATGTGTCTCAAGCGACTTGAACATTACCATGAGGTGGGTTGTTCCTCGAGGTACCCCCGCTAGTTTCAGCGCGTGAAGCCTCGTAATCTGCTATCGCTCGAGAAATCCGTTCTTGTAACTCAGCCTCAGTAGTGGGCAAGCGAACGTCTCTTCGTGGAGGCATCTTCTAAGAGAAGATTGTATTGGTCAGGTCTTTATGTATATAAGTATGTAATAATATTTATCAACACAAGCAAGCATATAACATCCCATGTCATAATTCAAACAAGTAATTCAACAATGTATGTAATGAGAATGTTGTGATTGAGCTATCATATATCAAGACCACAAGTACAGTTTACAAGTTTCACAATTGTATCATACATCAAAAGAGACAAAGGGTCACATCACCCTTGTCCAAATCGTCTACCAACTACAATAATCGAAAGCCAAAAGTCAAAGTGTGGTCTCCTAAAAGGCTGTGCAATCTGGCTCAATAGCTGCACTCTCATCAAAAGTATGCAATAGAACCAAAAACCTCTAAGCTGATGGTGGAGGAGGAGGAGGTGGAGGAATGAAAAGCAAACGGCACACACCCGCTAAGTCCTCCTCGAGAGCATGAACAAGATGTAACAAACAGCTAATCTGCTGCTCCATAGTAAGGAATCGGATGTTAAAATCGGGGTAAGGAAATAGTAGAGCAGGTGGGATAGCAAACTGTGATGGACCAGTACAGGGTGGAGGACGCGGGATCCTCTCTAGCTCTTTGACCCTGCGACTCAACATATCATGTTGGAGCTGTGGCGATAAAAGTATATCATTCCTCGTGTATCCAATGTGGAAGGGATAGTATGGATCAGTAACAGGCATCGTGTTGGGCGAAAACTACATCAGTGGCTCGCCCGATGGTGTAGAAACAAAAGGAGCAGTATGTGTAGCAGGTGCAAACGGTGGTATGAAAGGAAAGGGTACTGACACAGGTGGTATATGACCGGGCTGCTGACTCAATGGTCCTTCCCTAGGACGGGGAGGAGGGATATCTTGTAAAAATGTGACTGGTAAATCTGTGCGGTGTATGTCTGACACATGTGGGTGAAACTAAGCGATATCAATGGGTGCATGTGTGGGTGCAGGTTGGGGAGTAACGGGTCTAACAAAAGGTGGAAAGCCGTCATCGTCCTTAATCCACCCATTGCGGGTGTGTGCATATCTGGGGTCAACCTGGGCTGCAAAAGGAGCGTGGTCTGCGGGTGCAGGTAGAGAGTCAGGAAAAGGTGGAACAACAACTGGTATGTCAACGTGATCGTGCTCCGGCATAAGATCATGAGCAGGTATAGGCTCAGGTGCAATCTCAGGCTCTGGGTCAGCTGGAGCAAGCTCATGATCAGCGGGTACATCAAGGAGCTGATCATCAGGAAAAACAGGTGCCTCAAAAGGCTGCTCGTCAGGGACAAACTTAAACTCATGGTCGGGATCAAAGTCATGTGGAAAGACAGGGCCCAACTCATCATTAAACTCAAAATCATGATCATCGTCATGGGGAACATCAGGTGCAACAGATGTCGCTGTGTCAGAATCAGTGTCAGTGGGATAACGCTGTAATCCCAGTGCATGAAGAGTAGAAGATGACACAGACTCAAACGAATCGGGACCAGACAGGTCAGATAAAATCTTCACAATAGGAACCTCGACAGGTGGAATAGCAATGGCATCGACAACTGGAATCTCATCAAAAGGAATAGCAACATCATCCGGGGCACCCTAAGGGGGACCCTCGATAAAGAGATCGACGTCATCGTCAGACATCGTGTCAAGAGGCAGATCCTCAACAGGAAATGCAGCAAGAGGAAAAGGAGCAGGGATCTAAATAAGAGGTAGATCCCCATCAGGAAGACCATCAGCTAGTGGCAAATCATCTCCAAAATCTGGTAAGGCGAAGGGCTGAAAGTCATCGTCGTCGCTACTCGTGGTGTCAGATGTTAAAACCTCGTCCTCTGGGATGATCTCGTCATCCGATACTATGGCTATAGGGTCTATGGTGTCTGATACTCCACTCTCAGAGGAAGATGACATGGTGTCTGTAATCAACACAACCACAACATATGCACATATATCAATAATCATCAAATAAACATGTATGCAGTAACAATGTAAGCATGTATGCATTCCTAGTCTTCCCAAGACTATCCCACTCAGCCTCTCAGACTAAACCTCCCAGTTTCCCAAACTGAACTACCCAGCCTCTCAGGCTAAACCTCCCAGTTTCCCAAACTGAACTACCTAGCCTCTCAGGCTAAGCCTACCAGTCTCTCAGACTGAACTACCCAGCCTCTCAGGCTAAACCTCCTAGTCTCTCAGACTGCCCCTACTAGTCTATCAGACTACCCAGTCTCTCAGGCTGAACTACCCAGTTAGTCTCTCAGACCAACTTCCCAGTCTCTCAGACTGACTACCCAGCTAGTCTCTCAGACTAACTCCCCAGTCTCTCAGACTGAACCCCCAGTCTCTCAGACTGAACCCTCAGTCTCTCAGACTGAATTCCCCAATCTCTCAGGCTAAATCCTCAGTCTCTCAGACTGAATTTATAAACGAATTCTTTGAAATGTATTTTGTGTCTTTTATTTGTAAAAATGTTTGTTTCCTGGATCTCGACATTTTTTGTATGCAATGAAAACACGTTTGTGAAAACATTTTGTGAGAGCCCTAATGATCATAGTCTAGACTCGAGAAAGAATCCTAGTTCGCTACGACCGATGCTCTGATACCAAGCTGTCAAACCCTGACTTTTGCGGAAGTGTGGGTTATTGGTGTGACTTCTTAATACCATAGCGTTCAATCATAACAATGCTAAATGATAAAATCATAAGATGTTCATCCATTAATTAAGTTTAGAAAATACCACAACATACTTGTCTTGAAAACATCGACACCAAATTAAGTTACAAACCATGACATGTTCAACTGAGTTCAGAAAGACTCCACAAAAGACTTTAAATAAAACCTGAGTTTAGAAACATGTATCCCGTCTAGGGGTAGGATGCACCCCCTAAACTCAACAACCGTGGACAACATCTTATTCACGACGCAGCTCGAAGACACATGCATACACCTGCCAGATCCACTAGTTCCCTGAAATACATGTAGTTTGAAAAATCAACAAAAGTTGAGCGAGTTCATGTGTGTGTATAAGTATGTATAAACCTTTGTAAACAGTATAAGTATAAATGTCCCGGTATGATAGCAAACAAGGAAAAGATAACCAATGGTTTACAAGGCCACTGATATGTGTGACGGTGTAGGGAGACTCAAACCTAGCAAAGTTGCACCGGGCTTCCAGCTGGAAGACATAGTCACCACTATGGGCCACCCTGGCCTCATGGTTGTGGGCTCGCTACACCCAAATAGATCTATCACTCATGTCCCTCGGTCCTACAACGAGGATTGATGGTCCTAAGTATCCGCCTACCCTATCACATGATCTATGGTACTTTCCTAGGCTAACCATACCAATTGTATCTGTATAAAGTCCTTTTGTAACATGTATTTCACCCCCGAAGTTAATAAACAAAAACAGTTTAAAGAAAAGGGGGACATGAACTCACTGTATTGCGTCTTCAGAACTAGCAACTCAAATCTCCACAGCAAACACGACTACCTACAGTGTACTAACGTCCATTAGACGAATGGGCCGTGCCTTGGCTTAGAGTTTAACGTTTTGAGTTGCGTTACTGATGTTTCCCAATATTATTCCATGTTATAATCACTTGTTAAGTTAATAGTTATTTTAACTTTAAATTATATTTAATTTTTGGAATAATTGTTAAACAATATTTCTGTAACACTATTTCTCAAGTATTTTCCTTCCCAATGATGGGGGTATCTTATACATGTATCTTTGTAGTTTTGGATTACATATTTCCAAGTCTCACTTTAGAAAATATATCTAAATTTATTTTGTCCAAAATAGTGTATTGTCCAGAAAATATATATTTTTCCCAAAAACTATATATCTTCTAAATATACTAGGAAAATATATTTTAACTTCCCAAAAATAATATATTTTCTCTTTGTCAAAAATATGGTATACTTGGTAATATGTACAAAACTCATATTTTCACTTCCTTTGTATCCAAAATAATATTTACCAAAAATATATTTGTAAGAGTATTTCCCGGAATATTTCGTAAGTTACGTTTTTGTGTTCGGTTTCACAATATCAAGTATGTAACTTATATTTCATTCCTTGTGATTTTTGGTATTTGTTAAGTTATATTATTTTACCCTAAAATAATATAACTATTCCACAAAGTATACAAATATTCACACAAGTGTCTTTAATATAAAATATATATTTAACCACTTTTATTTACAATAACCAACCTCCAATACTTGTATTTTGGTAACAAAATTTATGGCAAAGTTTTTAATGAAAACCATAGTTAAAATACACTAGTAAATATTTGTTAGAAAATATTTCTAAGTGTTTGCATTTTTAGAAAATTTTGCCATAGTTTCCTTTGAAAATGGAGGTGTCCATGCTATTTAGCATATCATTTTAATTTCAAAATCAACACACAATGATCAACATTCAACCCTAAACAATATTACACTTACCAAGTGTAAAAACTATACAACTCCCATAACAATATGAACTTGATCTTTTCATAAAAACTTATAGCAACATGGTAAAGTGTTTAGTGGGTTTAGTTATCCTCCAAAATATATTTACTTCTTGATAAACCTCATTCTTGGAAGTTTTATATGTTTACAACTTGTAAACATGTTTTACAAAAATGTTTATTTATAACCTCTTCTTGTTTCTCTAGTATTTCTACACTTATTTCATCACCAAGATAGTGTAGGTTTAAGTAAAAACCATGAGCTTTCAAAAATCATATTTTGAACTTGGTTTTCTTGGAAAATCATTCATAGATCTTGGATCTACAAGTTTACTAACTTACTTTGTTTATTATTTTACAAGAAATCTCTTTATTCATCAAGTTCATGTTCATACAAGAAGATGATCATATTATGTTGTTACATAATCATCCTTCCACTTGCTAGATTATGTGTTTAATCACTATCTAGCAAGCTCCATGTAATGATCAATATCATAATCATAATCTCTAGTAAACAACAATCAAACATCATACTTATACTAAACAACATCATTCATACACTAATCAACATCATTTCATCCATATTTCATCATAAGATAAGCTTTATGTTCAAGATTCAAGTGTATGTCTTTTAGTGATCTTATGATTTTCAACATAACATATCTTTTAACCACTAAAAATAGAAGTAACAAAGGTTAAAAAGGATCTTACTACTAGCTTTAAGCTAGGGAAGAACAATGATGAAAATGGAGTGGATAAAAGCTTCCTATAGAGGTCCTTCAAGTTCTTCAAGCACCAAACCTTCAAATCTTGCACCTTACACCTTGAGATAACCTTGGAATGGATGAACTTGACTTGATGATGGTGGTGGTGTGTGGGAGGAGGTCGACCGAGAGCTTGGGGGGAAGGAGGAGAGTGAGAGGTGAAGTGGTGAGAATATGAAGTTGTTTAGTGTTTTTATAACCACAAGATCCTATTACCCAATGGATTACATGTTCCCTCAAGTACATTCAAGATCTAATCACAATCTAAGCAAGATCCATGAGATTTAGGAAGATTGAGTGAGGATTTGGGGTGGGGCCACCTCTTGGGCCGTAGACAAGGAAGGGGGGGGTTAAATGTAATTTGAAATGGTAAGTAGGTTAATTAGTTAGGGGTTAAGTGTAATGTCTAGTGTTTTATGTGTATCTTGCATTTTGTAGTATGTTAGGGTGTTCGGGAACCATAACTAGCTCAGAAAAAGTAAAACAATGCTTCTAGCAATATTTTGGTGTTCCGGGTAATGTACAGTTATTCGGTTAGATACCGGTTCGTTAAAGTGTCTAGTTATTCCGTTTAATGATTTTTAAGTACCCTTTTGTGACACTTTTAATTCTCGACACTTAGGAAAGCATACAGGACCATTTTGCAAATTTTCTGCATAATACAAGTATGTTAAAATGCTGAATTTTGCTGAAATATGCAGAATTCTATACTTTGGGTGAGTTTTAGGCACTTCCCGGCACTTAAACTATCACCTAGTGACGCAGTTTTATGGTCCTTACTTCCCTACACTGGATACTAGTGTAGTACCTTGTCTCTGGCCCTTACAGGGTCTCAAAACACTCTCTGTCTATGTACTGAGATTGTCAGCATGTTTCTGTCTTATCCGTTAACTGTGCTAACTGTGCTTTGAGCAACGTTTATGTCACTAGAGTTTGTATGCATTAAATGATGTGACAATATGAAATGTGATGCACATGTATGTATGATACAGAAATCAGAAAGCAGTTTATATCATCAGATGTAATTAAGCACAATCATTAAGCATAAACCAATATTAATTAATTGTACGGATACCTTGATTTATGAGGGTTGTCACACGCATAGGAGGCTAAGTAGGTGAAACCGATGGTAGGGTTATCGTACGATGTCAAGTGCAGTTGTAACACCCCAACCGATGGCAGAAACATCAGAGTGAGACAAAGATAGATTGCTCATCACACAAAACGCTAATTGTGACAGTAGAATTAAAAATAAATTGATTTCATTCATAACAAGTGTTACAATACATGGAACTTGAAATACAACATATTCAATACAAGGAAAACAATTCAACAACAAGTACAAAAAGAGATACAATATATTAAAATCTAAGACGTCTATGTGGGTATCTAGGCATCATCGCTATTTTGGTTTCATAGCATCGTTATCATCAACCTGTAACATGTTTAAAATAAAGTGTCAATGCAAAAGCATTGGCGAGTACACATGTTTTCATACATAGCATAACAAGATAAGTTTAATCAATTCCACATGGCAAACTTCGTTAAATAAGATAAACATTAAACTGGCATATGATAAACTAGTTAAACCAAAAATGAAACGCAATAAGCTCTTAACATAATCCAAAGTTCACAAGGCGGTGCGTTAATCCTATAGCGCTATATATGTTAAGGATAGGCTCGTAGGAAGTTAATGATAAGTCTAACATAAAACGTTCAAACCCAGATTTAAAGTATCAATGTATGCATGCATGTATAAGGAATGTTTGTGCATAAGAAATAAAGTATGTGTAAGTTCATAGTTTAACATGTTACACCCCGAAAGGTGGTAAACGAAAAGGGGACTCAAGTATACTCACAAAATTGCTAGGTCTTCCACTTATCCAAGTGTTGACGAGTGAATAAGATTAGGAGGTTGAATGTATTCGGATTGGAGTTCAAGGTATGATTACATTTGTGACACCCCGAACGCGTAAAACAACAAACCACGGCGGAAACGTCGGGGAGTGGAGCGACATAATTATTGTTTCATAACACATGGAATATAAAGTTTGGTTTTATTTACTAGATTTATTACATCGTCTTGAAATTTACAAAGATACATAACATAAGTTAAACTATTCTTGCTTCTTTTATGTCACTAAGGCCCATGTCCGCCTAAGTGTATCCTGATCAATCTCATGCATTAGCTCCTGAAACACTTGTGAAAATAGGTACGTCAGCATAAAAATGCTAGTGAGATACATAGGTTTTGTTGATAAAGGATTCATGACTTGTAGTTAAAAGAAGTGTTTAGCAAAAAGTAGTCATGAACCTTGTAAAATGTTTTCATTTATAAAATCATATGAAAATCGAATTGAAAATCAGATGATAATAAAAGAATAATGCATGGTTAAATAATTAACCAAGTAGAAATGAATTTGTGCAAAACATGTTATTTGTAAAACAATGTCTTGTAAAAATGTGTTATTTGTATAAAAATGTATCATGTCTTTGTTTCTATCAAAGTGGTTTAGACAACGCTACGATACGTAATATCATAAAAGCACTTATATATAAGAAGTACCAGTGGCGTATCCACCATTCTTTTATCATATTACACACGTTTCGTTATTTAGATCACTTATCATAAAACCATCAAAAATTGTCATGTTTAAACCAATGTCAATGTCATGTATAAACAATGTATAATGTCTAAATGTCATGTGTAAACCATGTCTTGTATAATCAAATGTCTTGTTTGGTGAATACAAAGTATATACTCAAACCATAGGTGTAATGTAAATGTATAATCAAATGTCATGTACAAAACAATGTCTTTGAATAAACCATAGTTTAAAATCAAAAGTTATGTTTTGCAAAATTAATGCTTTATGGATACAAACATTTATGCAGTAATGTTTATCGCATACATTCAAGCCTTACGACTGTCGGACAAACCCTTAACAAGTTAAAGGTTTATCAATTAGGTATATCGGATTCTGTCATTCCCTACTTCCAAACAAACCTAGGAAGTCGGGAACGAGATTTGTCAAGTCCTATGGTACCACTACTTACTACCGAGCGGCGCGATCAATGTTAATGAACGTATTTTTGTCCCGTTAAACATACCAAATGTCATACCAAATGTAATCATGTCATGTAAAAATCATGTATTAAGTATGCTAAGTAAACATACAAAGTAGAAATTTTCATGTAAATCAATGTGCCCATATGCCGAGTAAACATATGTAGCAGAAATGTCATGTAAATCAATGTGCCCATATGCTGAGTAAACATATGTAGTAGAAATGTAATGTATGAAATCAATGTGCTAGCATGCTCAGTCAACATACATAGCAAATGTCATGTACTATATGTGTACTAGATGAACATAGCAAGTATATGTCATGAAAGCATGAAAGCATGAAAGTAACAATTAGGCACATGTGTATCACCCTAAAATATTTGAAAACGGTAAAAGAGGGGACTATGTACTCACTTGAACTTGCTTAGTAGTCTTGGAATTAAGACCAAATAAAGCTCGTAGGATCACAGAAATCAATCGGCACCTAATATAGGTGACTATGTTAATAAACCGAACCTAAATCGGGAGATAGGATAGAATGAGGTCTCGTAAACCAAATGAGTATTGGAACTCATATGATATGGTTTAACAAGTCCTACATTCTAAGAGGGAACCTATCCTAAGTGCTTATGACCTGTTATGACTCGTTAAGGTAGTTTACGCTACTTTAACGTGTCGTTCACGCAAAAGCGCGTTCGGATTGACTAACTAGTCCTATGACAAGAATTATATGCCCTAACATGCTTAATAACATTGCATAATCAGTTTAAGTGTCAAAAATTAAGTTACATATGCTTAAATTCAAATTATGCATGAAAAGGGTATTTTGGTCATTTTCCTAAGGCATATAAACTACCTATCATACAACTAATTAAACTAAGTGACCATAAGGTATAGTCTCGGAAGGTTATTCCCTATACGACTATGGTCACAATATATGTTTGGTTGGATCCTAACAATCGACCAAACGGGTCGGGTTCGAAAGTCTAAGAGGTTGTTTAGACCTCTTGACTTACGAACCTAATCAAGCACTAAACTAAAAGTGAGGAGTTAAACATGTTAAAACATGTTTAACTAAGTTAGAAAACTGATTTGATATCAAAACAAAGTGTTTTGATACCCGAAAATAGTTTCTTTGCAAAATGCACATAACCGTGCATTTTGACCGAAATTTTGACTCGTCACTACGACTAATTAACGTGGTAATCAGTAGGTATAGTCACAAGGGGCTATAACCATCGTGATTACGCTCACGTTGCAAAGTTCAATTGAACTTTGACTTGACCAAGTCATGGTCAAAGCAGAAAGTCAAACACTATTTGACTTTCTTGCTTGAAATACATAACCAAGGATGAAAGACACTTACAAAGGGTCCAAGCTTGGAATAAGAACATGAAAACTCAGGTATGAGGCCTTCAACAAGTGTGAGAGCCTCAAGTTAGAGCAGATGGGAAGAAGAAGAGAAAATGAGCAAGTTGGAGTTGTGAAATTGGCTTGCTATTTATAGGAAATCAAATGCCATAAGATCATGCCATGTGTTTTTGTGCTGCCCAAGGCACAATCTTGGCCATACACTTGCTAGAACCTGATTAAAACCAGCCCACAAGTTGAAGAACCATGATCAAAACCCAAGTTCAGCAGCTGTTTTGAAGAAACTAGTTTTTGCTGATTTGGGAGTGGCTTACAGACCACAAGCAAGTCCATAAGGTCCGTATGGACCCTTGTTGCTGGCAGTAACTTTCAGAAATTGACAGTTTTGGTCCCTAAGCTTGTTTTGTCACGTTTTGGCACTTCTAACACCTGTCAAACCCATTTTCAAGATCCATGATGAAGTTAAAGCCTATTTAACTTGGATTATACTAAAAAATGTCACGGATGTTGGTTCGTTTGGCTGTAAGGTTGCGTTGTTCGGTTAATTACGACAGAAATCGTAACGAACGCGTGTACCACCCAAATTGCGAATAGGATGAAGTTTTTGCATTCCTATCACTAAAGTAAAATATTTTAGTGATTACAAAAATTTTTGGATGTCCGGATATGGTCAGAACGTATGATATGCGCGTAAATGCAAACTTACGCAGTTTTTGACGCTTTTAGTCCCTGTGATCAATTAAGCGTATTTTCGCACACCGAACCCCTCAAAACTTATTTCTAAGCTATGTTAAGGGTATTTCAGGTATGTTTAGCTTATGATCATGTTCCAGATTGTACGTTGCTATACGAATCGGCAGACTTTGGCAGTTTGACGCAATTAGTCCCTGTAGTCGAATAAACTTGTTTTTTGCCATACCAAATCCTTCAAAACTTATTTCTAAGTTATGTAAAGGTTATTTAAGGTATGTTAAGCTTATGTTGATATTCCGGAGTGTATGTCGTGTTAAACTGATTAAGTTTACGCATCAGTTTGCGTATAACTTTCCAGAATACGTTTAAGAGTTTAAAATCGAACAAAATCATAATGTGCAAAAATGTCAAACATAAATAAACAAATATTGGGATCAAAACACATTGTTTTATTGATAATTGAGCTATTCGGAGTTGTACTATGATTACACAAGCACAGATGTCACAGTCTCCCCTACTTTAGGAAATTTCGTCCCGAAATTTATTTATAGGAAACTTGTGAGAATAGATGTGGATATTTTGCCTTCATTTGACCTTCACATTCCCAAGTAAATTCTGGACTACGTTTAGATTTCCGGCGAACTTTGACAATTGGTATATGTGTGCGTTTGAGCTTCTTGACTTCACGGTCCATTATTTCCACAAGCTTCTCGACAAAGTGCATCGTGTCATCAACACGAATTTCATCAAGTGGTATGTGGAGGTTTTCATCAGCTAAACACTTTTTAAGATTGGACATGTGGAAGGTTGGATGAACATTTCCAAGTTCAGGAGGTAACTCAAGTTTGTAGGCTACTTTTCCGATTCTTTCAACGATCTTGAGTGGTCCAACATATTTTGGTGCAAGTTTTCCTTTCTTTCCAAATATAATTACACCTTTCCAAGGGGAAACCTTGAGTAAGACGCGATCACCGACTTGAAATTCCAAGGGCTTGCGTCGTCTATCCGCGTAACTCTTTTGACGGCTTCTAGCTGTCTGAAGGTTATCGCGAACTTTCTTGACCTTATCTGTAGTCTCTAGAATGAGTACGGGTCCCGTAAGCTGAGCTTCACCTATCTCATTCCAGTAGACCTGTGAACGACATTTTCGACCGTATAAATCTTCGAACGGAGCCATGTTGATGCTAGAGTGATAACTATTTTCGTAGGAGAATTCAATCAACGGCAGATACGAATCCCAACTACCACCAAAATCGATCACACAAGCTCTAAGCATATCCTCCAGTGTCTGGATTGTTCTTTTAGATTGACCATCTGTTTGCGGATGATAAGCTGTGCTCAAATTAAGTTGGGTTCCCATAGCGGATTGCATGGTTCTCCAAAAGTGAGACGAGAATTGAGCATCTCTGTCAGATATAATGTTCAAAGGAACACCATGTCAGGATACATTCTCATCCATATAGATTTTAGCAAGTTTGTCAGCTGATAGATCCTCACGGATCGACAAGAAATGTGCTAACTTTGTAAGATGATCAACAACTACCCAAATGGCGTCATGACCTCTTTTTGTGCGTTGGTAGCTTGGCAGTGAGATCCATAGCAATGTTTTCCCATTTCCAAACCGGAATCTCTGGTTGCTCCAATAATCCCGAGGGATGTTAATGTTCTGCCTTAACCTGAAAACAAGTAAGGCATTTGGATACGTATATGGCAATGTCTTTCTTCATACCCGACCACTAATACTAGGTTCGAAGATCCTTATACATTTTGTCTGCACCAGGATGAATAGAATAACGAGACTTGTGAGACTCATCCATTAACAAGGTGCGAAGATTGTCTTGACTTGGGACCCACAAACGGTCCATGAAATAATAAATCCCATTATTCTTTAGTTCAAGCTCAGGCTTAATATGATATGGTAATTCCTTACCCATCAAGTCTTATGTAACACAAGTATGTTGAGCTTGAGAAATGCGGGTTTGAATATCAGATCGAACTTGAACATGGTGAAGCTTGACATGTTCCTTACAACTCAATGCATCAGCCACGACATTCACCTTACAAGGATGGTAGCGAATTTCGCAGTCATAGTGGTTTAGAAGTTCTACCCAACGTCGTTGCCTCATATTAAGTTCTTTCTGATTGAAAATATGCTGGAGACTTTTGTGGTTAGTGAAAACAACACATTTTGTACCGTACAGGTAGTGTCTCCAGATTTTGAGTGAAAAAACTACTGCACCTAACTCAAGATCATGAGTCATGTAGTTCTTCTCGTGTATCTTTAACTACCTTGATGCATAAGCTATGACTTTGTTCCTCTGCATAAGAACATAGCCAAGGCCTAAGTTGGATGCATCACAATATACGATAAAATCATGGTTGCCCTCAGGTAAAGATAGAATAGGTGCATCACAGAGTCTCTGTCTCAAGGTCTGAAAAGCTTCTTCCTGTTTGGATCCCCACTCAAAAGGTTTATTCTTCTAAGTTAAATCAGTGATAGGAACCGCAATCTTGGAGAAGTTTTCAATAAAACGGCGGTAATAACCCGCAAGACCAAGAAATGAACGAACTTCGGTAGGAGTGGTAGGTGTATCCCAATCCTTAATCGCACTGATTTTGGCAGGATCTACATATATACCTTGCTCGTTAACAATATGTCCCAAAAATAGAACTTCCTTAAGCCAAAATTCATACTTGGAGAATTTGGCGAAAAGTTGTTCTTTCTTTAGGAGTTATATTGTAAGACGGAGATGTTGTTCATGATCAGCTCGTGTCTTTGAATAAATCAAGATGTTGTCAATGAAAACAATGATGAACTTGTCCAAATAAGGCTTACAGACCCTATTCATCATGTCTATGAAAACAACAGGAGCATTAGTTAAACCGATTGGCATAACAGTAAACTCATAATGACCATATCTTGTGCGAAAAGCTGTCTTAGGAATATCTTCCTCGAGTACACTAAGCTGATGATACCTGGAACGTAGATCAATCCTTGAAAAATAAGTAGCACCCTGTAGCTGATCAAAGAGATCATCAATGCGATGTAGGGGATATCGATTCTTGATGGTGAGTTTATTGAGCTCACGATAATCGATACACATCCTGAAAGATCCATCATTTTTCTTTACAAATAAAACGGGAGCACCCCATGGTGAACAACTCGGACGGATGAATCCTTTGTCAGAAAGTTCTTGAAGTTGTTTAGACAATTCTTGCATCTCAGACGGTGCAAGGCGATACAAAGATTTAGCAATAGGATTAGCACCAGGTACAAGATCAATACGGAACTCAACATAGTTCTTTCGTAGGTATTTTTGAGCTTGAGCACACGACATGAGTTTGAGACTGCTAACAGGTTTCTCACCACGAACTTCTAAGATCTCACCAGTCGAAAGCGGCATACGGATAATCTTCTCAAAACAAACTACCTCTGCGTGGTACTTGGCTAACCAATCCATTCCCACTATAACATCAAAGCTTCCAAGTTGCATTGGTGTGAGGTCGATAGGAAAAAGATGGTTATTAAGGTTCAACTGGCAATTTCGAAGGACATAATCGAGTACAATGGGTTCACCACTAGCTACTTCTACTGTCAAAGGCTTTCTTAGTTTTGTTCTAATCATGGAAAGCAATTGTTCAAAAGATAAAGACACAAAACTCTTATCGGCACCCGAATTAAAAAGAACAGAAGCAGGCTGATTGTTAACAAAGAACATACCATTCAACACCTCGTTGTCTGCATACGCCTCGTTAGGATTCATGTTGAAGATTCATCCACGAGCCTGCGCCTGATTTGCATTAGCCAACCTCGGGCATTGATTTCTGTAGTGGGTCAGATCCCCACAATTGTAGCAAGAACCAGGCGGGTAGTGAGGTCGTGCAGCTTGTGCTGGTTGTTGAGCAGGCTGTTGTGCAGGGTTTTGAGCTACCTGATTTTGGTTAGGAGCAAAGCGACAAGTGTTGGCAAGATGACCCGATTTCCCAAAATTGGTACAAAAACAGCACTGAACCTACGGTTGATGGTGGCTATTACATCCGTTGCACAAAGGTGCATTACCAGCATATTGTTTCTTGGTAGGTGGTTGTGCGGGTTGGTTAGGAGCAGCTTGGTTTGCCTGCGCTGTAATAGTGAAATTCTTGGAAGCCTTGCGCTTCCTAGACTTCCTCGAAGACTCATCTTTCTTACCCTTTTGTTTCTCACTCTTGTCGGACGATTTCTTATCACCCTTCCTGTGGAGTTTACCCTTCCTGATCTGAGATTCAGTCAGGGTTGCAGCTAACTCAATGGCCTGACGAACGGTGGTAGGGTTGCTACCAGCAACGATATCTTGCACAGGGTCAGGTAAACCAACGACATACATTTCAATGGCTTTATCCAGCGGGGTAACCATTGTGGGACATAGTAAACTCAACTCCTCATATCTGTCGGTATAAGCCCGGTGTTCGCCACTGTCTTGTTTCAAATCATTGAATTCCCTTTCCAAAGCCCTGAGTTCATGACGGGGACAGAATTCCCTCATCATTAGAGCCCTATGCTCTTCCCATGTCTGACCCAAAGAAACATCAGCCCCTCGATCTCTCATTAACCCATTCCACCAGGTAAGAGCCCTCTTTTGAAACACACTAGAAGCAAATTCGACTTTACGATTATTAGGAAACTGAACATGGCAAAAGGTACTCTCAAGACTCTCAAACCACTGTAGGAGCCCAGTTGCTCCCTCAGAACCACTAAACTTGAGCGGTTTAGCCGAATTGAACTGTTTAAAGTTTCACGGAGCAGGTGCATTATTGTTATTGTTGTTGGCTTGGTTAATTTGAGTGATGAGATTTAGGAGCATAGCAGCCATCTGTTGTGCTATGATAGCCGCCAGTTCGGCGTTAGGTTGTTGTGCGTCTCATCGAGGAGGCATTCTAAAAGAGGAAAACATGGGAGAAAACGAGTGAGATGATATGATGAGAGAAATGAGATGCCATTGGATAAAAATGAGATGTTACAAATATCGACAGAAAGTAAGGATGGTGGTCATTTGTTCGTTACCTCCAAACAAACAAACGACACACAGTGACTAATCAAAGTAAATGGGTCATAATAATGTATCACGAAGACATGCTTTAGCCTATAAGTGGACACTCACCCCAAAAGTTCACAGGTAAGAGTGACTGGTCTGATTATGTGGATTTTGAAAATTTAGAACGCATTAGCAAAAAAAAATGAATTATCCAAAGGGTGGGTGATTATTTTCAAAATCATTTTGGAAATTTGTGTTCTTGTTTTGGTAATCACCTAAAGATAGGTGACGTTTATTGTTTTAAGATCTAAACACAAGATAACCTGTGTTAGGGTCCTAGAAAGGTTATAGTCTAGGTCAAAGCATTACTAATAACCTAATTCCCTATAACCATGAGCTCTGATACCAACTCCTCTGTCACACCCCGACCGCGTAAAACAACAAACCGCGGCGGAAACGTCGGGGAGTGGAGTGACAAAATTATTGTTTCATAACACATGGAATATAAAGTTTGGTTTTATTTATTAGATTTATTACATCGTCTTGAAATTTACAGAAAACATAACATAAGTTAAACTATTCTTGCTTCTTTTGTGTCACTAAGGCCCATGTCCGCCTAAGTGTATCCTGATCAATCTCATGCATTAGCTCCTGAAACACATGTGAAAATAGGTACGTCAGCCTAAAAATGCTTGAGAGATACATAGGTTTTGTTGATAAAGGATTCATGACTTGTAGTTAAAAGAAGTGTTTAGCAAAAATTAGTCATGAACCTTGTAAAATGTTTTCTTTTATAAAATCATATGAAAATTGAATTGAAAATCAGATGATAATAATAAAAGAATAATGCATGGTTAAATAAATAACCAAGTAGAAATGAATTTGTGCAAAACATGTTATTTGTAGAACAATGTCTTGTAAAAATGTGTTATTTGTATAAAAATGTATTATGTCTTTGTTTCTGTCGAAGTGGTTTAGACAACGCTACGATATGTAATATCATAAAAGCACTTATATATAGGAAGTACCAGCGGCGTATCCACCATGTTTTTATCATATTACACACGTTTCGTTATTTAGATCACTTATCATAAAACCATCAAAAATTGTCATGTTTAAACCAATGTCAATGTCATGTATAAACAATGTATAATGTCTAAATGTCATGTGTAAACCATGTCTTGTATAATCAAATGTCTTGTATGGTGAATACAAAGTATATACTCAAACCATAGGTATAATGTAAATGTATAATCAAATGTCGTGTACAAAAGAATGTCTTTGAATAAACCATAGTTTAAAATCAAAAGTTATGTTTTGCAAAATCAATGCTTTATGGATACAAACATTTATGCAGTAATGTTTATCGCATACATTCAAGCCTTGTGACTGTCGGACAAACCCTTAACAAGTTATATCGGATTCTGTCATTCCCTACTTCCAAACAAACCTAGGAAGTTGGGAATGGGATTTGTCAAGTCCTACGGTACCACTACATACTACCGAGCGGCGTGGTCAATGTTAATGAACGTATTTTTTGTCCCGTTAAACATACCATATGTCATACCAAATGTAAGTATGTCATGTAAAAATCATGTATTAAGTATGCTAAGTAAACATACAAAGTAGAAATGTTCATGTAAATCAATGTGCCCATATGCTGAGAAAACATATGTAGCAGAAATGTCATGTATGAAATCAATGTGCTAGCATGCTCAGTCAACATACATAGCAAATGGAAATTTGAAATCATGTACTATATGTGTACTAGTTGAACATAGCAAGTATATGTCATGAAAGCATGAAAGTAACAATTAGGCACATGTGTATCACCCCAAAATATTTGAAAACGGTAAAAGAGGGGACTATATACTCACTTGAGCTTGCTTAGTAGTCTTGGAATTAAGACCAAATAAAGCTCGTAGGATCACAGAAATCAATCGCCACCTAATGTCACACCCGACCGCGTAAAAAATGAAACCGCGGTGAAAACGTCGGGGAGTGTTGTGGCAGAATTATTGTCTCAAAACACATGATAATTAAAGTTAAGTTTTACAAGCTTAAATTATTGCATTGTCTTTGTTCAAACAAAACACATAACATAAAAGATGATAACTTTCTTGATTTTAGATTGCTTAGGCCCAAGTTGCCCTAAGTGTAGCTCACTGACATCAAACAATCGCTCCTGAAGCATATGTGAAATTAAATACGTCAGCATAAAAATGCCTGTGAGTAACATAGGCTTAGTGTTGAAGATTCAAGACATTGAATGTTAAAAGAAATGTTTAACGAAAAGTAGTCATGAACCTTATAAAAATGTATTCTTTTATAAAATCATATGAAAATCAAATGATATAAAAGAATGATGTATGGTTAAGTAAATAACCAAATGAAAATAATATGTATAAAATATGTCAATGTCATGTATAACCAATGTCTAATATCAAATGTCCAGTATAAAACATGTCTTGTATGGCAAATAAATAGTATTTACTCAAGCCAAATGCAAAATGTCGTGTATAACAAATGTCTTATGTAATCAAATGTCATGTACAAAACAAAGTCTTTGAATAAACCAAAGGTTAAAACAAAAGTTATGTTTTGAAAACCATTGCTTTTATTGATATAAACATTTATGTGGCTTGTCTATTGCATACACTCAAGCCTTGAGACTATCGGATAAACCCTTATCAGGATCAAGGTTTATAAAAAAAAAATGTATTCAGATTCTGTCATTCCCCTAACGAAATACCTAGAAAGCGGGAACGGGATTTGTCAAGTCCTATAGCGCTATTACATACTACCGAGCGACGTGATCAGCGTTAATGAATGTACTGCTCTGTTCAACATACCAAATGTCTTTTTCAATGTAAGCATGTCATGAAAATGTCTTTGTAAAACCATGAAATAGGCATACGAAGTCAATATGCCAAGTAAATGTTTTTGAAACCAATTGTTAGGTATACTAAGTCAATATACCATAAAAATGTCTTTGAAATAATGTATTATATGTAATATGTAAAAAAAATGTATAATGTCATGAAAACGGAAAGTGATGTTATGCACATATGCTTCACCCCAAAACATTTGAAAACGTAAAATAGGGGAACTATGTACTCACCTTTGGGTGCATTTTTATATGTTAACACAATCCATCAAATTGTTTACTCGTCCTAAATTAAATTAGAACGATTTAATAATCAAAAACTCACAAAAATACCTAAGTTTCTCCGATACTTAGAATTTTCACATAACTTCGAGATTTTCTAAAAAAGTTATTATTTTTTATTATATTGGTGTATTTATATATATATATATATATGAGTTCATATATATTTTAAAACTTTGCGACTTGAACGATTTTATTGGTGACCCTCATCATGTTATAAGCAATATATCTATGATTTGCGCGTCATAATATATATACTAAAATTGTTGGGATTGAACCCTGCCAGAGGAACATATAATGAAATCCAAAACCGGATCATGACAGTGGATTCACAATAAGTAGCAGTTTACACTAAGTCTTCTCCCTTGAAAGTGATTATAACATCTGATGGTCTTACATCCACTGCCCGGATACAACTGCTACTGTTCTTCTAACTACTGATGAAGCCAGAAGACTACTAAGAACTAAGCACTGCTGGTACAATCTACTGATGACAAAGCGCTGCCCAATCAAGGACTGATCCACCTTGAGGAAAGCACTGACATAAAGAGAGAGCAGTAGTTTAGTATATCATCTGTTTCATGTATAGTCAGTAGTTAAGATTAGCAGTGTTTGTATAAGAACAGTAGATACATGTTGTTAGGTTGTTAGACGTCGCTTTCATGGTGACGTCAGCTGAGATGCCTTAGCGGTTTGGATTGTCTATAAATGGAACAGTACTCTGTACTGTTACATTTGATCGTTTTGAGTGAGTTCTTCTCCTCAATTCAATCCTTTCATCTTGTGCAACCAACCACTGAAGTATCAGGCTGAGGGGGAGTTTATTTATAAGCACGTTTGTAATCATTTGATTTACTTTGTAATCTTTCGACTGATGCAATTCATGTGTTTATCAAATCTATTTCTCTTTATGATTGTGTTTACAAAGTTTGTTATTCATTTCCGCTGCACTTTACATTGTTTTCATATTCATTGATTGTTAAATTTATACAAACAAACACTCTCATAAGAGCCTCCGATCCTAACAATTGGTATCAGAGCCTGGACAGTCAAATTCGATCTAACAATCAATTTGACATAATAGTTCGGCTGATAATTCATTGATACTAAGGTTGGGTGCATTTAGTTGAAAAACAGAGTACTGAGTAAACCATGCTCAAAGTGGTTATTTAAAAACTCTGTAAATCAACCAAGATGTCATATGACACACAAATCTCACACAACAAGTGATTTCATGCACAAGACACTCATGGTTTTTAGATCTGAAAACATATATGTTAAAACTATGGGATTATTTCTTATTTTCAAAATTGATTTCAACTGTTGCTATGAAATCTGTGATGTCGCTGTGTTAGATGACAAAGTTGACCCTCAGATTAACAAAAGCCTATGTTCATAAAAACATTAGTGTTTTTGCTAACGTATAAAGAGGGAAATCAAATCTTTAGTCATTAGATCTTATGTGTTGAAAACAGGTTGAGATCCTCAAAAGGAACAAATCAACTCTGTTAAAATACATCAAGGAGTCAAGATAGTCCGTATCTTATGTAATGAGAGATTGGTCAAAATTTGGCTAAACCACTTAAAACATTACTGCAAAATGATTCTGGATTAAGTATTCCTTCAATAAACACCTCCTAGTAAGTATTTCATTACTTATGAATGGGAAGGGTAAAAAGGGAAGAAGAAAATTCACAAAAACTCAGAAGTGTGTTTTATCTCAAAACTTTTGAAGTCAGAAGAAAAGAGTATAAACATAAAACACTCTAGAGTCAAAAGTTGGGGTAAAAATGGTCATCAAAGCAACTGTGTGCAGTCATTGGTTCAGGAAAATGTTCAGGTAACCATGGTATTTCCAGTGAATAAGCTTTCAAAAGAGGACTAGACAAACTTTTCTAAATAATCACGTAGAAACAAAGTCTATAACAGGATTTTGAAAAACTCATGTGAACATGTGTCCTCATTTCTGTTGTCAATCAATCAACAAGAAAGTGGTACCAAACAGTGGACAAAATGCAGTTAAAATTCATACCACTGTCTTCAACCACTGACCATTCTCATAAACTTGAGCATGAGATGATTATGTGCTTTATTATTGTTTTACCAGGTTCTTTTGGTGCTGTTTTTAGAAAATCCTTTAATTATTTTTTTTCCTAAAAAGGATTTTCTCGAATAATTTTTTTTTGGAATGATATATTTTGAACTTTTACTGGTTTTTTGATAGTAAAAGTTTCAATCTCCTGTCAGGATAGATAACCTTTATTTTTGTTGGTTAAATTATCCTCAAGCAGATCAAAAGAAAATGGTATAGTTGTCAAGGTCATGACAATCTCAAGTTTGTTCTTACTTTATAAAAAGGATTGATTGTCAACAGATCTTAAAATACTTGGGCACTCATGTTTTAATTCAAATATTATAACAAGGATGAGTTTCCTTGGTAAAAAGTCTACATCATCTGGGGTACTAAACCACTGTCAGAAATTTGAAAAAGCTTCAAAATGTGCAAATGACTTGTGGTAAAACCTTGAATGAAAATTCCTGTAAAAGTTGTTGATATAATGTTTTTTTCAAATCATCTCCATTATTTTACCTCTAACCACTGTCTTGTTCAAGCATCTTTTTACTAAATATTGTCCACTGCTGAAAGTCAGCCACTGATCCTTCATTTTTCTTGGCAAGCACTGATGCTCAAAATCAGTGTCTTATCCACTGATAGTAAAAATCATCCACTGATGTCACATTATTACCGTTGTAACTACTGATGCTTGGTACAACAGTGGCTCTCAAAACAACTGTTCTCCATTCTTAATCCATATCATCAGAGGTTGACACGTGGTCAGTTTTTAGCCATCAGATCTTAATAACCGCTGCCACATCAGCGATCATTTTTTTTTAATAAAACCCTGATCAAAACCCCCAAACAGAGTTTACACTGTCGAATTGAATTCTAAAATTCTATTCTCAAAGCTGTTTCTAACCCTTCGTCCTAAATCATTCTCTATTCTTCCGCATCAAAATGACGAAATCAAAAGAAAAATCAAATTCAAAATCACCATCATCTTCCAAAGAGGTCGCTGAAACGGCCATTGAATCCGTTGAAATACCATACAAATCTCCTCATAACTATGTGGGTTTATTCACAAAACCCACAAACAACCACACCTTCGATTCCATCATTGACACCTTATCTGAATCAAAGTACAAAACTTTGATAACAGCAGACGCTCCCATTTACCTGCAGACCCACAGAGAGTTTTGGAAAAAGGCGACGCTTGAAAAACAAGACGATAAAGTCATAGCCATTAACTCCTCAATACAGGGTAAAGTGATTCAAATCACTCCACAGTCAATCTCAGAAGTCTTTAAACTCAATGATCAGAATGGTAAAACTTCCTTTGACAAAACCGAGTTGAAAACTGACTTTTTGAAAAGAGGGTATGCAGAACAATCAAAGGTAGATACCTTACAAAAAGGTTATTTTCCGTCTGCACCAAGATTTTTATTCCACACACTTTTGATGTGTGTTTCAAATAAAACAACAGCGTTTAACGAAATACCATTGGAGATTCAATGCCTGGGCTATGCTATTTTAAATAATAAAGATTACAATTACTCCCAGGAAATCTTCAATGACTTGGTCAAAAACGTTGATAGCAAAGCATTTTTACTTTTTCCAAGATTTTTAAGCTACTATTTTAAACAAAAATTTGAAAAAGAAAATGAAAATTTGCTGAAACAAGGTGTTTATTTTCAAATAAAAAGTTTAACATCAGAAACATTCACTAGAATGTTGGCACCAATAAAAACAAAAGCAGAGGTGTCTGAGCAGAATTTAGCAGTTACCACTGCTCCTCAGACATCTGCTGCTGAGCCCACTGCTCCAGGTGATCATAGCAGCACTACCACTGCTTTGAAACCCACACCTGCCACTACCAAAAAGACCAAAAAGGAAACATCCAGAAAACCCCCCAAACCCAAAACAAAGGCAACTCTAGAAGATGAGATCCCAGAGCAAATGCCAGTGACAACACAAATGTCACCACAAACCACTGCTGCTACTTCCTCACAGCAGTTGGTAGAAAGATCTCCACCATTGCCTAAAACTCCTCCTGCATCCTCACAAAAGGATCAGGTTGTAAGCACAGGGACCCCACAATATCAAGCTCTGGACCCAATCGGATCCATCTTCCTCAGTCCTGATCCCAAGGACATGTCTCTTTCAACTCCCATACCCTCACCAATAATATTACCACAATCCATGCTACCTTTGTTGCATGCAGTTGTTATAGCTCAGACACAAACCAGTTCCTCTCAATCATTCATCAAAGAGAGTACACTCCAACAAGTGACTGGGTCTGATGCTTATACCTCTGCTATCCCAGCAACAACTGAGGAGGTTACACCCCCTGAGTTACAAGTAACTCTCGGTGGTAGTTCAAGTGGAGCAGCAACTACAATTGATGGATCAACAGATCTTCATTTGGACAGTTGTTTCATCAGTAAGACTCCCTTAAAGGCAATTTCTTCTATAGCACCGTCGGTAACCACCAGTGAGTTAGTTCTAACCACTGGTACCATCAAAGGTTTATCAAGTGCTGAAGAAAGAAGTCCCCAGTACCAAGAACAAGGGGCATCAATGGGTGATTTTTGGGACTCAGTTCCTAAGTCGCACATTGATACAACCACTGCTGGTGGGGATTCAGACAATCCCATTAAAGTGGGCGATGATTCAAAGTATCAAGAATTGACGGGCAGAGTTGAAAAACTCAAAACATCAGTTGCTGAGATAAAGGATATAGTGCAGCAGCTGCTAAAAGCTCAAAAAGCACAATCCACTGCTGCTCCAGCTCAAGCATCTGCACAACCTGCACCTGCTGCAAATGAGCTGTGGAATATTTTCCAGCCCTTACTTGAAAAACAAAAACAGATGGCTGATCAACAGCATGAAATACATGTTAAAATGCTGACAAACATGGTGGAGTCAAGATTTAAAGATACTCAAGCAGACATCAAAGCTATCAAGGCTCATCTCCAAAGCACATCTGTAAAAGTTCCCTCTACCATCCTTTTTATGGATAACCCCCTTGCAGATAATGCCAAAAAGGGGGAGAATATCAAACAGTTGAAGAAAAAGGGAATTGAAGATGGTCTGTATGTTGTATCAGAACAAGGAAAACAGCCATCAAAATCCTCAAAAGATTTAAAATCTCAAACTTCCATCCAAACAGCTGATACAACAGTAGTTACAAAAAACGCTAGCAGTAGCCAAACAGCTGTCATCTCATCAGCACACACAACTTCACCACACACCACCAAAACCACTGCCATACCACCATTACCTCCTGTCATAAAATAGAAGACAACAGATGTTACAACATCTGTTGTAATGACAACAGCGGTTGAAGCACCAGTTGTTTCAACAGCTGTTAGTCAACCACAAACTACTGAGCCACCTAAGACATCATCAGCCTCTCCTACAATAAAAAGGAGAAGGATTTTCATACCTGATGATTCACCACCACCATCACCACCATCAAAAATTACCTCACCACCTTCAAACCCTGCTCAAAAGCAGAAGACATCTACTGACACATCAGTAGTTGTAATGACAACAGAGGTTGAAACACCAGTTGTTTCAACAGCTGTGTGTCAACCATCCACAACTGCTCTTATCATTCCTGCATCACAACTAAAATCCTCTTCATCTGTAAAGCTCCAGAAAAGAAAAAGAGAAACAACTCAAGTCACTGATGAGAAATATGATGTTGTTGCCGCGAAATATTCACTGGAACTAGATGCTGTGAAAAATGAGATGAGACAATTTTACACGGAGGAAGATCCTTCAAATAGAAGATTCCCTTCCCTCATTGGCTTCATAGTTCCAGAAAACATGGATGAATATCTTGAATTAAAAGCAAGGCAGGCAAGGATTAGAGCTAAACTTGAATGCAAAGATGAAGGTGATGAAGCCATTGCAGAAAGAATGGTACTCTTGCTCACAAAGGTCAAGCTAATGGAAGACTTTGCACAAGATCTAAGCAAAGAAAAGGCAGATCAACGAAAAGCAATAAGAAAAGAGTATCTTGCATACATAATGAAAGAAAAATTCTATTCAGGTGATGAAAAGCAGTTTGAAGAATGGCCAATAATTGCTTTAAAGCATGAAGCTAACATGATTGAAAGGATTAAAAATGATCCAAGTAAGAAGAAGACAGCTCCAAATTGGAATAAGTACAAAAGGCTAATTGCTGATCTTACTTCTGAATACAAAAAGAAAAAGCAGGAACTGATAGATGCTAAAGTGGATACTGCTGAAGCCATAGCAAAATGGACAAAGCAGTATACCGATGAGGCTTATGAACGGCTGAAGAAAAGAAAGATAACAGTCTTAGGCATTTCTAAAAGGCCAGACTACAACAAGATAGAACAACAGCTGGATGCTCTCAAAACACTGATCACATCAAAAGTTGACCCGAGTCTTGTGATAAACCAAGAAAAAGGGAAACTGCTGACCAGTGAAGAAGAAAAAGAAAAGGAAGCTGAGTACTTCACAGAATCCATCAAAAAAATGGGTCTAAAAGAAGATAGTTCAGTGAGCCTTCAAAACCTTTTCAAAAAGGTACTAACCAAGCCTGCATCAACAGACATTTCAGCAGATATCTCAGACAGTGAGCTTGATCAACAAAAGATACAAGAGCAAATTGACGAAGAAATTGCAGAAGATATAGCTGCAGCAAATAAAGTCATAGAAGAAGCTTTCAAAAGAATGTATGAAGTTAAAAATACTGCTTTACAATTTTTCTCAAGGCCAAAATCTCAAAGCTCATCAGAAAATAAATCTCTCCCAAGAAACCCATTGGGTTCAAAAGTACTAAAGTGGATGTCTGATCAAAAGACACACGTATTGACTCTGGTCAGATCCAATGGCGAAGTGAAGTACATATCAAGGAAAGAAGCACTAGGCCTTGGTGTTGAAGATTTGCAGGATCTCCTTGAACTTTCACTGTGTAGGGATGAGGATGACTCAAGTTCCAAAGACTTTGAAGCAGAATTCAAAAGAAAAGCTAAGGAACTTCTGATGAGAAATAAAGATCCAGAATAATGAAGGGTTTTGGCATTATCTGTTCCAGGGGGAGATTGTTGGGATTGAACCTTGCCAGAGGAACAGATAATGAAAGCCAAAACTGGATCATGACAGTGGATTCACAATAAGCAGCAGTTTACACTAAGTTTTCTCCCTTGAAAGTGATTATAACATCTGATGGTCTTACATCCACTGCCCGGATAGAAATGTTGTTGTTCTTCTAACTACTAATGAAGCCAGAAGACTACTGAGAACTAAGCACTGCTGGTACAATCTACTGATGACAAAGCACTGCCCAATCAAGGACTGATCAACCTTGAGGAAAGCACTGACATAAAGAGAGAGCAGTAGTTTAGTATATCATCTGTTTCATGTATAGTCAGTAGTTAAGATTAGCAGTGTTTGTATAAGAACAGTAGATACAGGTTGTTAGGCTGTTAGACGTCGCTTTCATGGTGACGTCAGCTGAGATGCCTCAGCGGTTTGGATTGTCTATAAATGGAACAGTACTCTGTACTGTTACATTTGATTGTTTTTAGTGAGTTCTTCTCCTCAATTCAATCCTTTCATCTTGTGCAACCAACCACTGAAGTATCAGGCTGAGGGGGAGTTTATTTGTAAGCACGTTTGTAATCATTTGATTTACTTTGTAATCCTTCGACTGATGCAATTCATGTGTTTATCAAATCTATTTCTCTTTATGATTGTGTTTATAAAGTTTGTTATTCATTTCCGCTGCACTTTACATTGTTTTCATATTCATTGATTGTTAAATTTATACAAACAAACACTCTCATAAGAGCCTCCGATCCTAACAAAAATGTAACACACTAATAATAGCGTAATACATATAATCTTGTCAAGTATTAACATGTCATCATACACATATTATAAAACACATAACACACTGTAACACATAAAATTTACCCATGAATAACCCATTAGAGTGTATGTTGAAAAACACGTATTTTAGCGATTTGGTAACGTTTTTGGGCGCCGGAAGTCACGTATGACAAACCAAACACCAAGTAAACTTAATATAAGTTAAAATACTTATTTTTATCTCAAAAATATCAGTTTACTTACTGATCTAAAACAGTTTTATAAAAATCCTCTGAAAAGCCGATTTTTGACCGTTTTACCGCATAGTTTTGCATTAAACGTTACCCTAACCATCCCAAATCGAAACGACTTGATATTTTAACATAACCCATGTTATTTACTGATTAAAATATTGGTTATACTCATGATACTGCAGGTCTCACATAAAGCACATAAATCATGCAAATTTCACATATTTTACCACTTTTTAAGCTATATGTACAACATGCAAAGCTATCAACCCTATGACAAAGTTTCATGCCAATATAATATACCAAATAATGTTATTTTTAGTGTTTATAATCTGTTCTAAAACATTTTTGTCATACAATCATTTTTTATCATTTCTTGAGCTTTAAATCAACATGTATTCTTATGTACAAGTGTCCTAAGCACACTATCACATCACCATCATCTCATATGAATTTAAATGCATCAAATATGTAATTTATTCATGTTTATTTACTGATAGATTTGAACATTCATCATTCATCAAACACTTGCATTTTAACTATCATTCAAGAACAAGCAAAAACTTAAAAATTCTCAAATATATCTAATAAATTTTTGGCCATTTACATGTCAAAATAGTAACATTATTTCAAGTTATAACTCATGATTCAATCACTCCTTTATATCTCTAACATATTTGAACATAGTCTTGTTCATGCAAGCAAACATCTTAAACAAGTATTTATCAAAAATATCAAACTCAAATCCCATACACACGCATATATATATATATATATATATATATACGGTTATACACACACATATATATATATATATCACCATTTTTATTTTGTATCAAGACCCATTTCTTTTTAGATTTCAAGTTTGTGAAAAATTCCAAGATTCAAGAGAAACTTCAAATCATCAAGAACAACCAAGAATCAAGAGTATGATTTAAACATACACTTTATACCTTCAAGATTCAAGTAAGTTGTTGATGAGATTTTGATGATATGGAGCATGAAATCACTTGAAAACACCTTGGAAACTCCTTTGGATCTTCACACCAACTTGAAATTAGCTTGGAATGGAGCTTGATCTTCAAGAACAAAGTTGCAAAAATGAAGATGGGAGTGGTGGTGGGTGCTTAAGGTTTTGGGAGAGAGAGAGAGTGAGGATTTGGAGTGTTGAGTGATCTTGTGAAGATATGAAGAAGATATATAATAGATATGGAAGATATAAGAAAGAAAGAAAGAAGGCATGCATTACACTTGTCCAAACAATCTAGCAAAGATCAAATAGAATAAGAATCAAGATCTTGGAGATATGGGTGATCTTGGTGGGTCCTTGTGACCGTGAAAAGCAAAGGGGGGGTGGTTAAATGTAATTCTTGAATGGTAAATTAGATAAAAACATATATTTAACTGGATACCGGGTATTTTATCTAGCGTTTAAATCCCGGTTTATGGCGTTCTAAATTATTTTTATTATTCTATAAAAATAAACTCGCCAAAATATTACTGAAATAAATTTCAGTTGCCGAGACTGGCTGCTTTGTCTGCGTTTTGCAGTAGAAGCACTGTGTTACGCAGTAACACGCGGTACGCGCTTAAACTTTGAAAAATAACATTTTTAAGCATTTTAATTTATTTTTCAACACGAACCTGATTAAAAATAAAATTTTAATCATAACAGAATATTTTTAGGATTTAAATATTATCCGGGCGGTCACCAACGTTCGTTTCGCAGTTTTGTCGCAAATAGTTCTAAAGTTCGAATAAACATATTTTTGCCATACGGAATCCTTCGAAACTTATTTCTAAGTTATGTAAAGGGTATTTAGGGTATGTTTGGCTTATGTCACAGTTCCGGAGTGTACGTCGCATTCAACTGATTATGTTTACGTAACGGTTTATGATTTCACTTCAAGGACAGGTTTGAGAGTTCGGAATTGACCAATGATTGAAAACGTACTAATGTCACAAATAATTAAACAAATATTGAAATTAAAACACCATATTTTATTAAATACAAAGTTGTTTGGAATAGTACAAAGATTAAAATACACAGATGTAACAGTTTCCCCTACTTTTGGAAATTTCGTCCCGAAATTTAATTAGAGGAAACTTGTGGGAAAAGATGTGGATATTTCGCCTTCATTTGATCCTCTCGTTCCCAAGTAAACTTGGGGCCATGTTTGGATTCCCAGCGAACTTTGACTATCCGTATGCGCTTGCGCTTGAGTTTCTTTACTTCACGGTCCAATATTTCCACATGTTTCTCGACGAAGTGCATCGTGTTATCGACACGAATTTCATCAAGGGGGATGTGGAGGTTTTCATCAACCAAACACTTTCTCAGATTGGACACGTGGAAAGTTGGATGAACATTTCCAAGTTCAGGAGGCAACTCAAGTCTGTAGGCTACTTTTCCGATTCTTTCGACGATCTTGAATGGTCCAACATAACGTGGTGCAAGTTTTCCTTTCTTCCCAAATCTGATTACACCTTTCCAAGGAGATACCTTGAGTAGGACGAGATCACTGACTTGGAATTCCAAAGGCTTGCATCGTCTATCCGCGTAACTCTTTTGAGGGCTTCTAGCTGTTAAGACGTTGTCGCGAATTTTCTTGACTTTGTCTGTAGTCTCTAGAATGATTTCTGGTCCAGTGAGCTGAGCTTCACCAATCTCATTCTAGCAGACCGGCGAACGACATTTTCGACTGTATAAAGCTTCGAAAGGAGCCATGTTGATGCTAGAGTGATAACTATTATTGTAGGAGAATTCGATCAATGGAAGATGTGAATCCCAACTACCACCAAAATCGATCACACAAGCTCTAAGCATATCCTCCAATGTCTGGATTGTTCTTTCAGATTGTCCATCCATTTGAGGATGATAAGCTGTACTCAAATTGAGTTGGGTTCCCATAGCAGATTGCATGGTTCTCCAAAATTGAGATGAGAATCGAGCATCTCGGTCTGATATGATGTTCAAAGGAACACCATGTCGGGATACAATCTCATCTACATAGATCTTGGCAAGCTTATCAGTAGATAAATCCTCACAGATTGGTAAGAAGTGCTCTGATTTTGTCAAACGATCAAATACTACCCAAATGGCATCATGTCCTCTATTAGTGCGCGGTAACTTGGTAATGAGATCCATGGAAATGTTTTCCCATTTCCAAACCGGTATCTCTGGTTGTTTCAATAATCCAGAGGGATGTTGATGTTTTGCCTTAACCTTCAGACAAGTAAGGCATTTTGATACGTATAAGGCAATGTCTTTCTTCATTCCCGGCCACCAGTACTGGGTTCGAAGGTCCTTATACATTTTGTCTGCACCGGGATGAATAGAATAACGAGACTTATGAGCTTCATCCATCAACAAGGTGCGGAGATTGTCTATACTTGGGACCCACAAACGGCCCATGAAATAGAATATCCCAAAGTCTCTCAATTCAAGCTCAGGTTTAATGTGACACGGTAATTCTTTACCCATCAAGCCTTGTGTAACAGAAGTATGTTGAGCTTGAAAGATACGGGTTTGAAAATCAGTTCGAACTCTAACACAATGAAGCTTGACTCTTTCTTTTTGACTTAACGCATCGGCTACAACATTCGCCTTTCTAGGAAGGTAGCGAATCTCGCAGTCGTAGTCGTTTAGAAGTTCTACCCAACGTCGTTGCCTCATGTTTAGTTCCTTCTGATTGAAGATGTGTTGGAGACTTTTGTGGTCTGTGAAAACTACACATTTTATTCCGTAAAGGTAGTGTCTCCAAATCTTGAGAGCAAAAACCACAGCGCCCAACTCAAGATCATGAGTCGTGTAGTTTTTCTCATGGATTTTCAATTGTCTTGACGCGTAGGCTATGACTTTGTTCCTTTGCATGAGAACACAACCAAGGCCTAGATTTGATGCGTCACAATATACGACAAAGTCGTCGTTTCCCTCAGGTAAAGATAACACAGGAGCATCGCAGAGTTTATGTTTCAAGGTCTGAAAAGCTTCTTCTTGTTTGGGTCCCCACTCAAAAGGTTTATTCTTTTGAGTTAAGGCTGTGAGAGGAACCGCAATCTTGGAGAAGTTTGCAATAAAGCGGCGGTAATAACCCGCGAGACCCAGAAATGAACGAACCTCGGTAGGAGCAGTTAGTGTATTCCAATCCTTAATCGCACTGATTTTGGCGGGATCTACATGTATACCTTGTTCGTTAACAATATGTCCCAAAAATTGAACTTCCTTAAGCCAAAATTCACACTTGGAGAATTTAGCGAAAAGTTGTTCCTTCTTTAGGAGTTCCATTGTTAGACGGAGATGTTGTTCATGGTTAGCTCGTGTCTTGGAATTAATCAAGATGTCATCAATGAAGACGATGATGAACTTATCTAAATAAGGCTTACAAACCCTGTTCATTAAGTGCATGAAGACGGCAGGAGCATTCGTTAAACCGAAAGGCATAACAGTAAACTCATAGTGGCCGTATCGTGTGCGAAAAGCAGTCTTGGGAATATCTTCTTCGGATACGCGAAGCTGATGATACCCAGAACGTAGATCAATCTTCGAAAAGCAGGTAGCACCCTGAAGCTTATCAAAGAGATCATCAATGCGAGGTAAGGGATATCGATTTTTTATGGTGAGTTTGTTAAGCTCACGGTAATCGATATACATTCGGAAAGATCCATCCTTCTTCTTTACAAAAAGAACAGGCGCGCCCCAAGGGGAAAAGCTCGGACGAATAAATCCTTTGTCTGATAACTCCTGCAGCTGCTTCGACAACTCTTGCATCTCAGACGGTGCAAGACGGTATGGAGATTTAGCAATCGGGTTAGCACCAGGTACAAGGTCAATACGGAACTCGATTTGACGCGCGAGGGGTAAACCAGGTAAGTCTTCAGGAAAAATCTCGGGATAATCCCGAACGACGGGGATGTCTTGAACAGTCTTACCCTTGTCTTTCTCCTCTATGACACGTGCTAAGAAAGCCACATAATTCTTTCGTATATACCTTTTGGCTTGGGTGCTTGTCATCAATTTAAGGCCACTAGCGGGTTTCTCTCCACGAACCTCTAATACTTGACCAGACGAAAGAGGCACTCGAACAATCTTGTCAAAACAAACCACTTCTACATGGTATTTGGTCAACCTATCCATCCCTACTATAACGTCGAAACTCCCAAGTTGCATTGGCGTGAGGTAAATGGGAAAGAGATGATCATTAAGGTTCAACTGGCAATTTCGAATGACGGAATCAAGTACAAGGGATTCACCACTGGCTAACTCTAATGTCAAGGGTTTTCCTAGTTTTGTTCTAGGCTTTGCAAGCAAAGGTTCAAAAGCTAGGGATACAAAACTCTTGTCGGCACCCGAATAAAAAAGAATAGAAGCAAGTTGGTTGTTAACATAGAACATACCGTTCACCACCTCATTGTCGGCACGCGCTTCATTGGCATTGATGTTGTATACTCGTCCACGAGCCGGGTTCGCATTAGCCAACTTCGGGCACTTGTTCCTGTAGTGAGTCAGATCTCCACAATTGTAGCAAGACCCAGGCTGAAAAGGAGGTCGTGCAGGATTTGTTGGCTGTTGGGCAGGGTTTTGTGCCGCTTGATTCAGAGCAGGAGGAGAGCGACATGTGTTAGCCAAATGGCCATATTTTCCACAGTTGTTGCAAAGACGACACTGAAGATGTGGCTGATGATGACAATTGCACTTGTTACAAAGAGGTGCAGTACCAATATACTGTTTCTTAGCAGGTGGTTGTGGTGGCTGGTTCTGAGTGTTCTGGTTGGGTTGTGCAGTAACCACAAAGTTTTGGGAAGCCTTACGCTTCCTAGATTTCTTCGAGGTTTCAGCTTTCTTTCCCTTCTTCTTCTCTATCTTGTCAGATGGTTTCTTGTCACCCATGCGGTGGAGTTTACCCTTCTTGACTTGAGATTCAGTCAAAGTTGCAGCTAGCTCAATAGCTTGTCTAACCGTGGTAGGGTTGCTGCCAGTGACAATATCCTGAACGGGATCAGGAAGGCCATCTATGTACTTCTCAATCGCCTTGTCCAAAGGCGTGACCATTGTGGGACACAGCAGACTCAGTTCTTCATATCGGTCTGTGTAGGCACGGTGCTCTCCACTATCTTTCTTAAGATCATGGAATTCGTTTTCCAGTGCCCTCTGTTCATGACGAGGACAAAACTCCTTCATCATAAGTGCTTGAAGTTCTTCCTAAGTTTGAGCCATTTCCACGTCAGCACCCTTGTCTCTCATCACACCATTCCACCATGTAAGCGCCCTTTTTCTGAAACACACTTGACGCGAACTCAACCTTTCGCTCATTCGGGCATTGAACGTGACGAAACGTACTTTCGAGACTCTCGAACCACTATAGGAGCCCAGTTGCTCCTTCTGACCTAGAAAATTGAAGCGGTTCAGCCGAATTAAAAGTCTTAAAGTTGCACGGAATAGGTGCGTTGTTGTTGTTGTTTGCTTGGTTTAACTGAATTACTAGGTTCGGGAGTATAGTAGCAATTTGCTGAGCGATCAAGGCTGCCATTGCGGCGTCTTGAGTTTGATCACGACGAGGAGGCATCTAAAAGAAAAGGAACACAAGGAAATGTGTGAGATTGACATAAGAGAATCAGAAGGAGTGTTGAAAATATCGACAAAACAAAGGAAGGTGGTCATTTGTTCGTTACTTAAAACAAACAAACTACACAGTGACTAATCAAAGTAATTAGGTCTACATAATGCATAATGAAGACATGCTTTAGCCAATAAGTGGACACTCACCCCAAGAGTTCCCAGGTAAGAGTGACTGGTCCGATTATGTGGATTTGTACGAACACTCTAGCCTTCGACAGAAAACTCAGGGTACAGGCAACCACCCTTCCAGATTGCACGTGTTCACGTTATTAAGACCGAAACTTTGACGAGATTTGAAAACTTTAAAGGCGTAAAGCCTAAAAACAAATCATCTTAGGATAGATGATTGATTTTCAAATGGAATTGAGATTTGTGTACCTGTTTTAGTAATCACCTAAGGATAGGTGATGGTATTGTTTTAAGATCTAAACACAAGGTAACTTGTGTTAGGGTCCTAGAAGGGTTATAGTCTAGGTCAAAATTTTACTAATAACCTAATTCCCTATAACCATGAGCTCTGATACCAACTCTTCTGTCACACCCCGACCGCGTAAAACAACAAACCACGGCGGAAACATCGGGGAGTCGTGTGGCAGAATTATTGTCTCAAAACACATGATAATTAAAGTTAAGTTTTACAAGCTTAAATTATTACATTGTCTTTGTTCAAACAAAACACATAACATAAAAGACGATAACTTTCTTGATTTTAGATTGCTAAGGTCCAAGTTGCCCTAAGTGTAGCTCGCTGACATCAAACAATCGCTCCTGAAACATATGTGAAAGTAAATACGTCAGCAGAAAAATGCATGTGAGTAACATAGGCTTAGTGTTGAAGATTCATGACTTTGAATGTTAAAAGAAATGTTTAACGAACAGTAGTCATGAACCTTATAAAAATGTCTTCTTTTATAAAATCATATGAAAATCAAATGATATAAAAGAATGATGTATGGTTAAGTAAATAACCAAATGAAAATAATATGTATAAAATATGTCAATGTCATGTATAACCAATGTCAAATATCAAATTTCCAGTATAAACCATGTCTTGTATGGCGAATAAATAGTATTTACTCAAGCCAAATGCATAATGTCATGTATAAAAAATGTCTTATGTAAACAATTGTCATGTACAAAACAAAGTCTTTGAATAAACCAAAGTTTAAAAAAAAGTTATGTTTTGAAAACCATTGCTTTTATTGATATAAACATTTATGTGGTTTGTCAATCGCATACACTCAAGCCTTGAGACTGTCGGATAAACCCTTATCAGGATCAAGGTTTATAAAAAAAATTGTATTCGGATTCTGTCATTCCCCTAACGAAATACCTAGAAAGCGGGAACGGGATTTGTCAAGTCCTATAGCGCTATTACATACTACCGAGCGACGTGATCAATGTTAATGAATGTAATGCTCTGTTCAACATACCAAATGTCTTTTTCAATGTAAGCATGTCATAAAAATGTCTTTGTAAACCATAAAATAGACATACTAAGTCAATATGCCAAGTAAATGTTTTTGAAACCAATTGTTAGGTATACTAAGTCAATATACCATAAAAATGTGTTTGAAATAATGTAATATATGTAATATGTAACAAAAATTTATAATGTCATGAAAACGGAAAGTAATATTATGTACATATGCTTCACCCCAAAACATTTGAAAACGTAAAATAGGGGAACTATGTACTCGCCTTTGGGTGCGTTTTTATATGTTAACACAATCCCTCAAATTTTTTACTCGTCCTAAATTAAATAAGAACGATTTAATAATCAAAAACTCACAAAAATACCTAAGTTTCTCCGATACTTAGAATTTTCACATAACTTCGAGATTTTCTAAAAAAGTTATTATTTTTTATTATATTGGTGTATTTATATATATATGTATATGAGTTCATATATATTTTAAAACTTTGCGACTTGAAGGATTTTATTGGTGACCCTCATCATGTTATAAGCAATACATCTATGATTTGCGCGTCGTAATATATATACTAAAATGTAACATACTAATAATAGCGTAATACACATAATCTTGTCAAGTATTAACATGTCATCATACACATATTATAAAACACATAACACATTGTAACACATAAAATTTACCCATGAATAACCCATTATAGTGTATGTTGAAAAACACGTATTTTAGCGATTCGGTAACGTTTTTGGGCGCCGGAAGTCACGTATGACTAACCAAACACCAAGTAAACTTAATATAAGTTAAAATACTTATTTTTATCTCAAAAATATTAGTTTACTTACTGATCTAAAACAGTTTTATAAAAATCCTCCGAAAAGCCGATTTTGACCGTTTTACCGCATAGTTTTGCATTAAACGTTACCCTAACCATCCCAAATCGAAACGAATTGATATTTTAACATAACCCATGTTATTTACTGAATAAAATAGTGGTTATACTCATGATAGTGCAGGTCTCACATAAAGCACATAAATCATGCAAATTTCACATATTTTACCACTTTTTAAGCTATATGTACAACATTCAAAGCTATCAAACCTATGACAAAGTTTCATGCCAATAAAATATACCAAATAATGTTATTTTTAGTGTTTATAATCTGTTCTAAAACATTTTTGTCATACAATCATTTTTTTATCATTTCTTGAGCTTTAAATCAACATGTATTCTTATGTACAAGTGTCCTAAGCACACTATCACATCACCATCATCTCATATGAATTTAAATGCATCAAATATGTAATTTATTCATGTTTATTTACTGATTTATTTGAACATTCATCATATCATACTCAAATCATCAAACACATGCATTTTAACTATCATTCAAGAACAAGCAACAACTTAAAAATTCTCAAATATGTCTAATAAATTTTTGGCCATTTACATGTCAAAATAGTAACATTATTTCAAGTTATAACTCATGATTCAATCACTCCTTTATATCTCTAACATATTTGAACATAGTCTTGTTCATGCAAGCAAACATCTTAAACAAGTATTTATCAAAAAAATCAAACTCAAATCCCATACACACACATATATATACGGTTATACACACACATATATATATCACCATTTTTATTTTGTATAAAGACCCATTTCTTTTTAGATTTCAAGTTTGTGAAAAATTCCAAGATTCAAGAGAAACTTCAAATCATCAAGAACAACCAAGAATCAAGAGTATGATTTAAACATAAACTTTATACCTTCAAGATTCAAGTAAGTTGTTGATGAGATTTTGATGATATGGAGCTTGAAATCACTTGAAAACACCTTGGAAACTCCTTTGGATCTTCACACCAACTTATAATTAGCTTGGAATGGAGCTTGATCTTCAAGAACAAAGTTGTAAAAATGAAGATGGGAGTGGTGGTGGGTGCTTACGGTTTTGGGAGAGAGAGAGAGAGTAAGGATTTGGAGTGTTGAGTGATCTTGTGAAGATATGAAGAAGATATATAATAGATATGTAAGATATAAGAAAGAAGGCATGCATTACACTTGTCCAAACAATCTAGCAAAGATCAAATAGAATAAGAATCAAGATCTTGGAGATATGGGTGATCTTGGTGGGACCTTGTGACCGTGAAAAGCAGGGGGGGGGGTTAAATGTAATTCTTGAATGGTAAATTAGATAAAAACATGTATTTAACTGGATACCAGGTATTTTATCTAGCGTTTAAATCCCGGTTTATAGCGTTCTAAATTATTCTTATTATTCTATAAAAATAAACTCGCCAAAATATTACTGAAATAAGTTTCAGTTGCCGAGACTGGCTTCTTTGTCTGCGTTTTGCAGTAGAAGCATTGTGTTACGCAGTAACACGCGGTACGCGCTTAAACTTTGAAAAATAACGTTTTTAGGCATTTTAATTTATTTTTCACGACGAACCTGATTAAAAATAAAATTTTAATCATAACAGAATATTTTTAGGATTTAAATATTATCCGGGCGGTCACCAACGTTCGTTTCGCAGTTTTGTCGCAAATAGTTCTAAAGTTCGAATAAACATGTTTTTGCCATACCGAATCCTTCGAAACTTACTTATAAGTTATGTAAAGGGTATTTAGGGTATGTTTGGCTTATGTCACAGTTCTGGAGTGTACGTCGCGTTAAACTGATTATGTTTACGTAACGGTTTATAATTTCACTTCCAGGACATGTTTGAGAGTTCGGAATTGAACAATGATTGAAAACTTACTAATGTCACAAATAATTAAACAAATATTGAAATTAAAACACCATATTTTATTAAATACAAAGTTGTTTGGAACAGTACAAAGATTAAAATACACAGATGTCACACCTAATATAGGTAACTATGTTAATAAACCGAACCTAAATCGGGAAATAGGATAGAATGAGGTCTCGTAAACCAAATGAGTATTGGAACTCATATAATATGGTTTAACAAGGCCTACATTCTAAGATGGAACCTATCCTAAGTGCTTATGACCTGTTACGACTCGTTAAGGTAGTTTACGCTACTTTAACGTGTCGTTCGCGCAAAAGCGCGTTCGGATGGCCTAACTAGTCCTATGACAAGTATTATATGCCCTAACATGCTTAATAACATTGCATAATCAGTTTAAGTGTCAAAAATTAAGTTACATATGCTTAAATTCAAATTATGCATGAAAAGGGTATTTTGGTCATTTTCCTAAGGCATATAAACTACCTATCATACAACTAATTAAACTAAGTGACCATAAGGTATAACCTCGGAAGGTTATTCCCTATGCAACTATGGTCAAAATATATGTTTGGTCGGATCCTAACAATCGACCAAAAGGGTCGGGTTTGAAAGTCTAAGCGGTTGTTTAGACTGCTTGACTTACAACCCTAATCAAACACTAAACTCAAAGTGACGAGTTAAACATGTTAAAACATGTTTAACTAAGTTAGAAAACTAATTTGATATCAAAACAAAGTGTTTTGATACCAAAAAATAATTTCATTGCAAAATGCACATAACCGTGCATTTTGACGGAAACTTTGACTCGTCACTACGACTAATCAACGTGGTAATCAGTAGGTATAGTCACAAGGGGCTATAACCATCATGATTACGCTCACGTTGCAAAGTTCAATTGAAATTTGACTTGACCAAGTCATGGTCAAAGCAGAAAGTCAAACACTTTTTGACTTTCTTGCTTGAAATACATAACCAAGCATGAAAGAAACTTACAAAGGGTCCAAGCTTGGAATAAGAACAAGAAAACTCAAGTATGAGGCCTTCAACAAGTGTGAGAGCCTCAACTTAGAGCAAATGGGAAGAAGAAGAGCAAATGAGCAAGTTGGAGTTGTGAAATTGGCTTGTTATTTATAGGAAACCAAATGCCATAAGATCATGCCATGTGTTTTTGTGTTGCCCAAGGCACAATCTTGACCATACACATGCTAGAACCTGATTAAAACCAGCCCACAAGTTGAAGAAACCATGATCAAAACCTAAGTTCAGCAGCTGTTTTGAAGAAACTGGTTTTTGCTGATCTGGGAGTGGCTTACGGACCACAAGCAAGTCCATACGGTCCGTATGGACCCTGAGCTTGTTTTGTCGCGTTTTGGCACTTCTAACACCCGTCAAACCCATTTTCAACCTCCATGGTGAAGTTAAAGTATATTTAACTTGAATTATATGCAAAAATGTCACGGATGTTGGTTGATTTGGCTGTACGGTTGCGTTGTTCGGTTAATTACGACAGAAATCGTTATGAACGTGTGTACGACCCAAATTGCGAAACGGATGAAGTTTTTGCATTCCTATCAGTAAAGCTCTATATTTTAGTGATTACAAAATATTTTGGATGTCCGGATATGGTCAGAACATAAGATATGCGCGTAAATGCAAACTTACTCAGTTTTTGACGCTTTTAGTCCCTGTGATCAATTAAGCGTATTTTCACACACCGAACCCCTCAAAACTTATTTCTAAGCTATGTTAAGGGTATTTTAGGTATGTTTAGCTTATGATCATGTTTCGGATTGTACGTTGCTATACGAATCAGCAGACTTTTGCAGTTTGACGCAATTAGTCCCTGTAGTCGAATAAACTTGTTTTTGCCATACCAAATCCTTCAAAACTTATTTCTAAGTTATGTAAAGGTTATTTAAGGTATATTAAGCTTATGTTGATATTCTGGTGTGTATGTCGCGTTAAACTGGTTACGTTTACGCATCAGTTTGCGTATAACTTTCCAGAATACGTTTAAGAGTTTAAAATCGAACAAAATCATAATGTGCAAAAATGTCAAACATAAATTGTCACACCCCCAAAATACCACCTAGGGAATGTCCCTGCTAGGTGTGTGACGTACCAACAACGAGCCACTAATTACATTGAACACATACAAGTTTATAAATAAAATCCTCAATTATTAATGAAAATACCATCAACAAGTTTAGATGAAAACCAACATGTTCAGCGGAAGCAATTAATAAACCAAAGTTAATCTATTTCGAAACTAATGTATAGTAACAATAATTCAATCACATGAATCCTTCCAGTCGACCCATGACTACTCCAGCTACTCCAAACAGCAAGTTCCAATTCCAAAACATCTAAAGACCTGCGAGCATTCAACAAGTGTATCAGACAATGCTGGTGAGTTCACAGCTTTTCGAAAACGTTAGTTACCAAGTGTTTATTCCAGTTCATTAACAAATCCAAAAGTAATATTGATAATATCTCGATACTGAACAAGACGGCTCCTGATGTATGTTTTGCCCGTTCCCCAGTGCTCCTATCAAAGCACTGGGCATGACTGGGTCATTAGTTCACACCCGTCCTCTCCGGTACGGGGTGAGGGTGCCAAACCTAAGTAGCGCTACTAACCAATACCCCGTAACCTCCCCGGTAACAAAAGATGGGACTTAAGAGTGATAGGGTGAGATTATTATCCAATATTCCAGTTTTACCCAAAAGACTTATCCCTCCCCGGGATTCCCACTGACTGTCCCAACCACCGGGACGCATGCTCAAGAGTAGTGAACTCACCTTTGGTTTGCTCGGTAGGATTATCTACCAGTCTACCAGTTAATCAAGTACGTCCTAAAGGAGTTACCGATATCAGTCAGTTTTACGTGCATATGAACCACAATTTTCATATTCAAGTAATTCATGTATTCATTGATCACATAAAACACATTTACTGTACATGTAACGCATGCATGTAATTAAAGTCATGGTAGTTAATCCATTCTCATAGTGCCATCGAATACTCGCTTAACATGTAGTAGCTCAAACAAACTCCATACATAGATACACAATTTACTTGCATACACTACAAGTCCACATATTAAGCATATGCGGCCCAATGATGTAATCAGGCCCCTTACACTTCTAGCCGAGGATGCGGCCCAGTTGGCCCGAGGCCCGACATGTAAGACCCAAGCCCAAACCTGTCCCGGCCCGCACCCTAATACAAATTTCTAGTTAACTAACAATCAGTGAGTGTGTGTGTATAGTGGGTTAATGAGTGTGGCCTCAAAACAGCCCAAATGATCTGTTATTGACTGATGTTATCCGGCCCAAATGATAAGTCCTAGTAGCCCAGCCCGCATTAATTGTGTGGCGGCCCACAAACACAAACAACCCCATTTATCAACTTTATTCGTCATTAACTAGCAATACCCTAATCATCTTAACAATCAGTACATGACATCCGAATCTCAAAGACATCAAATATCAACTATTATGTCAAGATTATTCATGAATTCCATTGTTACATAATATCGAGTTTACGTACAGCAAGTCTAGGGCATCATTGAGTCGTTTATGATTACATAAACACCAAGATTACTTCAATCATATATACGAAATCACTAGTACCAAATTACATATACCAAAGAAACTAATCACGTCACAAGATCAGTCATATAAAACACAAAATCATATCCAAACTTAAGTCACGATCAATGCACAGATTCGTCTAACACAAATCATATTAGACTATCACCCAAGTTCTAAGTCATAGAAAAGCATGCGTAAACAAGAACTACAAATATATATATATGAACGGACAATATTGGAATTACTAACCTTGAGATCAGGTGTCCTAAGAAGATGCTGACGCGATTAATGGAGGGCTTCAAATGGGAATAAGGAGACTATCGTCGGGTCTTGAGGGAAAAGAATCAGTATTTAGGGTTAGCTTATGTGATAATTATGATATCTATAATGTCCATGCACCCCTTATCCGAACCTAAGAGCCTCTACTACTACTGGGTCTGACCTTGGGCTAATTATAAAGAAACTGGGCCAGCTCACAAGTGAATTAAATGAAAGGATTTCAAGTGGAGAGTCTATGGTCCCTGGCCCAATTGTGAGTGTGTCGAGATGAGCATTTATAGCCCAATAACTATTGTGTGTGCTAGACCACATATGCGATGTATACAGCCCAAATACGTGGCCCAGATACACACTAACATATTCCCATCCGCTTTACGTTAAGCAAGTTCATTACAGTTACGAGTGTTTACTCATTTTTATCATTGCCAGGAATATGAAAGAGAAATAACAAGAAACAGGATCAAGTGACTAAAAGGCACTGACCTTGAAAGTTCGGGTTATCACATCATCCCCAACTTGAAAATTTCGTCCCGAAATTTGACAACTAATCACAGATAAGTGAAGTGATAAATTAAGATTGCTGCAGATTTTCCTCAGGTGCCACATCATCCCCAACTTGAAGAGGAATTTCATCCCGAAATTCACCAGTGGTACCCGAATTAGATTGGTCAACAGGAAAAAGTTGAGGATACTTGAGCTTCATCTGATCTTCGCGCTCCCACGTGAACTCCGGTCCACGTCTTGAGTTTTACACTTGTGCCTCCACGGCCATCAAACAAATACCAAATCAATGAAATATTGTATTTCATACTTGGAATTCGTATAAATATGTGTATCATTTTCACATATCAATTCTCGTTCGATTTCGAGCTCTAAATCGCTTTCTAGAGAGTTATACGTGAACCGATGCGTAAACGTAATCAGTTTAATGCGACAAACACTCCATAATAGTGACATAGGATTAACATACATTAAATAACCCTTACCTAACTTAGAAATAAGTTTTGGAAGGTTTGGTGTGCCGAAATCAAGTTTATTCGCTTATAGGGACTAAATTCGACAAACTGCCAAAGTATGCCGATTCATACTGTAACCAATATTCCGGAACTTGATCATAAGTTAAATATGCCCTAAATATCCTTTACATAGCTTAGAAATAGGTTTAAGGTGTTTGGTGCGCAAAAATAAACTTCTTGGTCATTCAGGGACTAAAAGCGTCAAAAAGCGCATATCTTACGTTCTGAATACATCCGGACATCCAAAAATTTATGTAATCATTAAAATATTTTATTTTAGTGATTGGCATGATAAAATTCCATTCGTCGCGTAATTTGGATCGTTTTTCGCATTCGTTCGTGTTTCGTCGTAATTAACCGAACAACGCAACCGTACGACCAAACGAACCGACATCCAAGATATTTTTTAGCATGTTTCATGTTCCCTATACTTTAACTTCATTTTAGAGCCTTGAAATGGGATTAACGGGGCTTAAACGTGTCAAAAATGCATCAAAAACCATGTTTTGCACATTTAGGGACCAAAATTGACAATCTGCCATAGTTATCTTAGGAAGGGACCAAAGTTGAAAATCTGATTTCCAGCTTGTTCCAGCTGTTCTCCTCATTTGTACGTGGTTTTAATGAAACTAGGGGCTTGTTTTGGGGTACCCATGGTATTCTAAAACCATGGGCACACATGTAAGGTCCAGATCGAAGCTCGGTTTTCGATGAACGATCTAACGGTCTTGGTTTTCCTATAAATACCCCCACCCTCTTGCTTCAAAACTCACACTTTGATCTGATTTGGCTCTCTAAGTTGAAGTTATACACTTCATACCTGAGAGTAATCGGATCAAAACTCCATAGCTTGGACCCATTGTAAGTCCTCTTTCGTTCTTTTATGCGTTTTAGCGTGAAAGTCAAACATTGTTTGACTTTCAGCTTTGACCAGTTTATGGTCAACACGAAGTTCGTTTGAACTTCGTAACATGAGCGTAATCACGATGGTTCTAGTCCCTTGTGACTATACCTACTGATTACCACGTTATTTAGGCATAGTGGCGAGTCGTAGTTTCGGCCAAAATGCGTATTCTTGCGTGTTTGGTAACCAAACTACTTTTAGGTATCAAGACTGTTTGTTTTGATACCAAACCTGTTTTCTAAATTCATTAAACATGTTTTAACATGTTTTAGCTTGTCACTTTAGGTTTAGTTCTTATATAGGGTCGTAACATGTTTTAACATGTTTTAACATGTTTTAGACTTTCGAACCCGACCCGGTTGGTCGATCATTAGGATCCGACCAAACACATTAGGTGACCATAGTTGTATAGGGAATAACCTTCCAAGGTTATACCTTATGGTCACGTCGTTTAGTTAGTTGTATGATAGGTAGTTTATATGCCTTAGGAAAACTACCAAAATGCCTTTTTTACGCCAAAATTTATTTTAAGCATATGTTACATAATTTTTGATATCTAAACTGATTTGGCAACAATATTAGACATGATAAGGTGTGACACCTGTGTCACTTCAACCATCAAACAAATACCAAACCAGTTAAATATTGTATTTCATTCTTGGTATTTGTAAAAATATGTGTATCGTTTGCACATATCAATTCTTGTTCGATTTCAAGCTTTAAATCGCTTTCTGGAAGGTTATACGCGCACTGATGCGTAAATATAATCAGTTTAATGCAACAAACGCTTTGGAATAGTGAAATAGGCTTAACATACCTTAAATAACCTTCACATAACTTAGAAATAAGTTTTGGATGGTTTGGTATGTTGAAATCAAGTTTGTTCGATCGTAGGGACTAATTGTGTCAAACTACGAAACTATACCGACTTGTATCGTAACGAACATTCCGGAACTTGATCGTAAGTTAAACATACCTTAAATATCCTTTACATAGCTTAGAAATAGGCTTTGTGGGGTTCGGTATGCTAAAATAAACTTTATTAATCAATAGGGACTAAAAGCGTCAAAAAGTGCACAAGTTTGCATTTTCGCGCATATCTTACGTTCTGAATGTATCCGGACATCCAAAAATTTATGTAAGCATTAAAATATTCTATTTTACTGTTTGGCATAATAAAAATCCATTCGTCGCTTGATTTGGATTATTTTTGCGTTCGTTACGACTCCCGTCGTAATTAACCGAACAACGCAACCGTACGACCAAACAAACCGACATCCGAGATATTTTTGAACATGTTTTGAGTTCCCTATACTTTAACTTCATTTTAGAGCCTTGAAATGAGGTTAACGGGGCTTAAACGTGTCAAAAGTGAGCCGAAATGCAAGTTTCTGAAGTGTAGGGACCATTTTGTCATTTATGGAAACTTAGCCTACACGGGCCGCGTAAGGTTTAGCTCTATCTTACGCAGGCCACCTGAGTCACCCAGATCAGCAAAAACTAATTTTCCAGCTATTAACAGCTGTTGCACCTGATTATTCCACTTGCAAATGGTTTTTTTTGCAACACCATGGACTCATTCTAGGGGTTCTAATGGTTTTGGAAAACAATGGGCCCAAGTGGAGGGTCTAGATCGAAGCTCGGTTTTCGATAAACGATCCTAACGGTGGTCCATTTCCTATAAATACCCACCCTCACTTCCTCCCAAAGCACACTTGATCTGATTTTTGGCTCTCTAAGTTGAAGTTTATGCTTCATACCTGAGAGTAAATCGGGTCAAGAGCTTGCGGGGACCTTTTGTAAGTATTCTTTCGTTCTTTTCATTCGTTTGTATCGTTAAAGTCAAATTGCATTTGACTTTCTGCATTGACCAGTTTATGGTCAATGCGAAGTTCGTTTGAACTTCATAACGTGAGTGTAATCACCATGGTTATAGTCCCTAGTGACTATACCTACTGATTACCACGTTATGTAGGTGTAGTGACGAGTCGTAGTTTCGGTCAAAATGCGTGTTCGTATTTTGTAACCAAACTACTTTTAGGTATCAAAACCGTTTGTTTTGATACCAAACCTGTTTTCTAATTTAACTAAACATGTTTCGACATGTTTAGCTCGTCACTTTTAAGATTACTGCTTGTGTAGAGTCGTAAGTCAAGCGGACTAAACACCCACTTAGACTTACGAACTAGACCCGTTTGGTCGATCATTAGGATCCGACCAAACATGTTTAGTGACCATAGTTGTATAGGGAATAACCTTCCGAAGTTATACCTTATGGTCACTTCGTTTAAGTAGTTGTATGATAGGTAGTTTATATGCCTTACAAAAATTTCCAAAATACCCTTTTTATGCATAATTGATATTTAAGCATATGTAACCCAAACTTTTATCACTTAACTGATTATGCAACATCATTAAACATATTTAGGCATATAATACTTGTCATAGGACTAGTTAGGCGGTCCGAACGCGTTTTACGCGAACGACGCGTTAAAGTAGCATAGGCTACCTAAACGGGTCGGGATGGGTCGTAAGCACTAAGGATAGGTTTCATTTTAGTATGTAGGCCTTGTTAAACCATATCATATGAGTTCCCACGCTAATTTGGTTCACGAGACCTCATACTATCCGATCTCCCGATTTAGGTCCGGTTATTTATGTAGTTACCTATATTAGGTTCTGTTTGATTCCGTGCTCCCTCTAGCTTGCTTGTTAGTTGTTCAAGACTTCTAAGCACTCCCAAGTGAGTACATAGTCCCCTCTTTTACTGTTTTCAAATGTTTTGGGGTGAAATATGTGTACCTATTTGTTATGTTCTTGTTTTCAAAAGTATAATTGATTATACATATTAGTACTTATCTTTTTACAAACTGAATGATTATTTATGGTCTAAATTCAAATTTTCTAAAAGAAAATAAAATTAATTGTTGGATAGTACTTAATTTTGTTCTCCAGACCGGTTGGTAGTATGATATAGCGCTATAGGATTTGACACCCCATTCTTGTTGTCATGGAATGTCTGAAACCAATTTGTTTCTCCATCCAAATAGGGATTGCCTTTGTGGTATCCCTATAGTCTCAAAGGTGTATTTTAATGCACTAGGTCTGAATGAATTCTTAAATCTCATTATTTTTGTATATTTTGATATGCTCTCATATGTGATAATGTACAAAACCAACATATATTTTGTTAAAATCCAAAACATAGTTTAATATGTTATTTTCAAAACCAAAGCATAGTTTAATATGTTATTTATAAATACAAAGTATACTTTTGATATACTACTGAAAATTATTATTTTTAACAACTAAAGTATATTTAATATACTATTTGTTAACGATTGGGTTTTGGTTAGTGTTTAGATAACGGGACGGGTGTAATGTGATGAAAACATGGTAGATACGGCGCTGGTACTTCTTATATATAAGTGTTTTCATCTCATTACATACCGTGGCGTTATTTAGTACACTTGGGTTAACAATTTTGGAACTAAAATATATTTTAATATATTACTTATTCGACTTTCTTAAAACCAAAGTATATTTTTATATATACTATGAACCCTTTTATCAAAATATTGTTTTTCAAACAATATATATATATATATATATATAAAAACTCATTTTTACTTAATTATTTATTTATACATCTTTCTTTTGTATCATCTGCTTTCTTATCGATTTTTATATGATTTACAAAACAAAAACATTTTACAAGGATCATGACTAACTTTTCTTAAACAAAAATTTTCTTTAAACTTATAAGTCATGAATCCTAAATCAATAAAACCTATGTATCTCACAGGCATTTTTATGCTGACGTACCTATTTTTACATATGTTTCAGGTGCTGCTTTGTGATGATTGTTGATACATGCTACACTTAGGATGGACTCGTGCCTTAGCGACTTTAAAACTTGAAAGATAATATTTGTATTTATCTGATTTGTAATAGAACACAAACTTCAATGATTCAACAAAACAAAATTATTTAATCCATGGTTGTGAAACAATGATTCTGTTACAACACTCCCCGACGTTTCCGCCACGTTTTGTTGTTTTACGTGGTCGGGGTGTGACAGAAAAGTTTGTATCAGAGCCAATGGTTATAGGGAATTAGGTTATTAGTAATGCTTTGACCTAGACTATAACCTTCCTAGGACCCTAACACAAGTTATCTTGTGTTTAGTTTTAAAACAATACCGTCACTTATCCTTAGGTGACAACCTCAATAAAAACACAAATTTCAATCCAGCTTTGAAAACTAATCATCTGTTCTAGGATGATTGATTATAAGGTTTTGAACCCTCTAAGTTTTCAAAATCTCATCAAAGTTGGGTCTAAATAATGTGAACACGTGCAAACTGGAAGGGTGGGTGCTTGTACCCTGAGCTTTCTATCTACGGCTAGAGTGTTCGTACAAATCTGCAGTATCGGACCAGTCACTCTTACCTGGGAACTCTTGGGGTAAGTGTCCACTTATAGGCGAGCATGTCTTCGCGATACATTATTTTTGACCCATTTACTTTGATTAATCACTGTGTGTCGTTGTTGCTTTGTAGTGACAAACAAATGACCACCATCTTTGCTTTCATCAATTTTGTTTCATCTCATTCTTTCCGTCTAATCCTCTCTCTTGTTTTCCTTCCTGTTTCCCCTTTTAGAATGCCTCCTCGACGCGAAAATCCGCTCCCAAATGCCGAAATGGCACATATTATGGCACAACATATGGCTGCTGTACTCCCCGATATTATTGCTCAAGTGAATCAAGCCAACAATAACCAGAATGCTCCATGCAATTTCAAAAGCTTCAATTCAGCTAACCCACTCAAGTTTAGTGGTTCTGAGGGAGCAACTGGGCTCCTACAGTGGTTCGAGAGCATTGAAAGTACGTTTCGTCACGTTCAGTGTCCTGAAAATCGGAAAGTCGAGTTTGCTTCCAGTGTGTTTCAAAAGAGGGCTCTTACATGGTGGAACGGAGTTATGAGGGACCGTGGTGCTGAGGTGGCATTAGCACAGACTTGGGCTGAGCTTAGAGCTCTTATGATGAAGGAGTTTTGTCCTCGTCATGAATTGAGAGCTTTAGAGAGGGAATTTGATGACCTAAAACAAGACAGTGGTGAACATCGAGCCTATATGGACCGATATGAGGAGTTGAGCCTGCTATGTCCTGCTATGGTTACGCCTGTGGATAAGGCGATCGAGAAATACATTGATGGTCTTCCTAACCTAGTTCTGGATATTGTCACTGGCAGCAACCCTACTACTGTCAGACAAGCCATCGAATTGTCTGCCACCCAAGACCATCCGACAAGATTTCTCAAGTTGAACCGAAGGAAAAACAGGCTGAGGTATCCAACAAAAACAAGCCTAAAGCCTCCCAAAACTGCGCCATAACTGCTCAAGACAAACAGGTTGCACCAAACAAGCCAGCACAACCTCGCAAAAGGCAAAATTATGTTGGTACCGCACCCTTGTGCAATAAATGCAACTGTCATCATCTGGAGCAAGAGCAATGTCACAAATGTACCCACTGTGGGCGGTTGGGACATTTGATCAATATTTGCCGTTATGCAAATCAAGCTGCTGCAAACCCTGCTGCTGTTCAAGCACGGTTCCCACCGGGGTCATGTTATAACTGTGGTGACCTTACTCACTACAGAAACAATTGCCCAAGACTTGTTAACATACCTCCAGCGCATGGACGGGCGTTTAACATCAATGAGGCAAACGTGAACAATGATGCAGCAATGAACAATTAGTGTTTTGTTATTTCCTCTGGTTGTTATCTTTTGATGTTTAAAGACAATTCGGTTGTTTTATAAATAAAGTTGTTTGCTTCAATTTTTATTTTGCAAAACTGATACGATTGTGTGAATGTTTGATACAACCTTACGATTGTGTGAATGTTTGATACAACCTTGCCCAAGACTTGTAGTTTTGTCATTTTTAGGATCACTTGTGATCTCCCCAAGAATCTTAAACGCTCGTTTCTTTTAAGAAACAAAGCCAAATTCCTGTTAAAGATCATTCTATCTCCATAGATAGATTCTTGAAAATGATTAAAGTGACAAACGGAATCCACGGATTGGATTCCTGGTATGCTTTAAATATCCATGTCCAAAGATAACAAATTAAAGATTAAGTTAATTAATTATGTGCTTATGTGTTTGCTTATATGTTTTGTGTTTTATGTGATCCATCCAAATCCTCGTAGAATCTTCCATATCTCATATGAGGGATTCATAGTAGGATATCCAAAGGTACTATCTTAAATCCTTAATGGACTTCAACATTGTAGTTGTCACACCCCCAAAATCCACCTGCGGAATACCACCGCTTAGAGGCGTGACTGACCAGGATCTAGCCACCAATTATACTGAGCATTGATTAAAAGTAAAGATGTTCACTAACCACAATAGTTAGTAAACACTATAGTTCGAAGTTTTAAAAGTTTAAGTTCAAATAACAGTTTAAGCAAACAACGGAAGCATAAACCAAACAGTTTCAAAACAAGGTTCATAGTTCAAGATTATTTAAAACCCACACACGGGCTAAACGACCACCACACATTCCCAAGCTGCAAGCTCCTGAGTCACTGGGTACCTGCAAAGCATGCAGTAGGGTATCAACAAAAATGTTGGCGAGTTCACGAGTTATCCAGTTATTAATTACCAAAAACTTGTTTCACCAGTTAATTTATCCGTTTATACATGCGATGGGGAGCTACCCCATAGGTAAGCGACTAAACTGTTTTTCCAATACCGAATACTTACTTAACCGTACGTTTCCGTAGTGCCCCGTTTGTCAATGTTCTATCATCATTGACGGTTTACCAGAGTTCATTAGTTCACTCCCGTTCCCAGTAACAAGGGTCGGTGTGAGGCTGGTTACACCTAAATAGCGCTATTAACTAATAACCCGTTCGCCAGGCCCCGGCGACTAATCGGTATTAAATGGTAGGGACTTAAGTGATAGAGTTTCGTTTAGTGTTGCTTGTTGCATTCCGTATAAACCGTAATTAACCAAGAGTTCCCAGTAACAAGGGAAGTAAGTAAGTTTGTTCCCAGTAACAAGGGAAGAAAAGTAAGTTTCTATCCCTCACAAGGGGATAGTGTTGTTTATAGTTCCGTTTCCCAATCCACCGGGAATGCATGCTTTAAGTTGTGAACTCACCTTGGGTTGCTCGGCAGACCGTTTACTTGGTCAAGTATGTTGGTCACCACGTCCTAACATGGTTACCAGTATAGGTCAGGTTTGGGTACAAAGAAGTCACGTATATTGTACACGTATCTAACACATAGCATACATATCACATAAAGTTATTGGGCCAGTTCTATCACATGTTCAATAACACATAATCCATTTAAACAGTAACAAACATGAACAGTTCATTCAATTCGGACCAATAACGTAGACAAGTAGCCCAGACGAGACAAGGTGGTCTCGACTCAAGAACACGCGGTCTCGAGTCGCAACAGGGAGGTCTCGAGTCGTGGGCTTCTGGTCTCGAGTAGTGCAGGTATGAGTCGCAACCTCAGGGATCTCGAGTCCAGTCTCGAGTCGCAATCGGAAGATCTCGAGTCGAGACCTTGATGGTCTCGAGTCCCTGAAGTCTGTTTTGAGTTGCTTGGACATGGTCTCGAGTCGCAATCACTACAGTCTCGATTTGTAACTCAATGGTCTCGAGTCGAGACCGGAGGTTTCGACTTGCACACCTGATGACCGAAACCTTCTAGAATTTGTCCAATTGTACTATCCAATAGGATTTCATGTTCATGATCCTATGTACTATCCAATGGTAATGCACAAACATGTTTCTTTGTCTACCATTAATCAGAAATGGATCAAACAACAAGTTTTTCAAATATTCATGGCACCTTCAACTCATATTCAAAGTTGTTCATCATATGTTCAAGCTATTCATCATGCATATTCATTCAAAAATCGGACCCAATAATATGTTATCCTAGAATCCACGCTTGCAACTTTGGAAGTATTTTCAGCAAACATTTACCATCATTATTACATAAATCGTGATTGCATCATATAACACCCTAGTCATGTACCAAACCTCATTAAACAACCTTAACACATCATTTTTCTATCATACTTCTACCAAACCGTTTACATGTCATCATGAAGGAACATTGTTAATCATTTAAATCAAGTAAAACATACTACTCATATCATCAAGCAAACCTTCATCATAAATCAACAACAACTTTTATGTATTTAATTAAAAGAGACACTAACCGGCTAGATTCAAGGTGTGAGAGTATGAAGAAGTCGATGAATAAGCTTCAAAACGAGATCCCAAGCTTGAATCGTTGTTCTTGGTTTGAGTCCGAGAGCTTGGTTTGCTTATCCTTGATCCGAGACAAGAGGAGAGGGTGGTGTTGCTAGGGTTTGAGTGAGAGAGAGGGTGGATGAAGTGAGAGAGAGTGTGGGAGAATGATGGAAATGTCAAAATGAGAGAAGGTTGGCTTGGGCATGGGTTTTATACCCGTTCTAAGGTCGGTACACCCTAATGGGTTCCGAATGGGTTCAAGTGCACACGGCCCAACCGTTTAATGTTCACTCGAGACCGAGTGGTCTCGAGTCGGGTTCATGGTCTCGGCTTACTATATATATATATATATATAACTATGTATATCATACTTACACATTGTCAACACATAACTTAGCACGAGGATCACATAGCATATCAAGATCAACACCATATTTTTCATTTAATAATATATACACGCAAGTTCAATACAAGGTGGTTGCTCGGGAAAACCCAGAGTGTCACATTATCCCCAAGTTTTAAGAACTTTCGTCCCGAAAGTTAAGGCAGCCACTGACAAGCTGGTGAGAACGTTTCAACGGGGTGTCACATCATCCCCCCGTTAGTTTGGAATTTTGTCCCGAAATTCGGTTGTAGCTTCAGTACTGGGGGTTTCATTAGGGAACAACTGGGGATACTTGCGCTTCATCTGGTCTTCCCGCTCCCAGGTAAACTCTGGGCCACGTCGCGAGTTCCAACGAACTCGTACGAGAGGTATCTGGCTACGTTTGAGGGTTTTGATTTCTCGATCCGTGATCTCAATCGGTTCCTCAGTAAAGTGTAGCTGTTCGTCAATAGTAAGTTCCTTGAAAGGAATGATGAGTGTTTCATCTGACAGACACTTCTTCAGATTAGACACGTGGAAGACGTTGTGCACAGCACTTAGTTCTTCAGGCAGATTCAATCTGTAAGCGACCTTACCAATCTTTTCGGTAATTTCGAATGGTCCGACATATCGCGGATTAAGCTTGCCCCGTTTTCCAAAACGAACCACACCCTTCCAGGGTGAGACTTTGAGTAGAGCCCGGTCGCCAACCTGGAACTCTAGCGGTTTCCTATCCTTATCAGCGTAGCTCTTCTGACAGTCACGAGCTGCCGCCATGCGTTGCCTAATCTGGGCAATCTTTTCTGTAGTGTCTACCACAAGTTCTGGGCCTGTGATCTGGCTGTCACCAACCTCCGCCCAGCAGAGAGGCGATCGGCATTTACGACCGTACAATGCCTCAAAGGGTAGGTGCTTCTCCCTATTCTTGCCAAAATCGATCACACATGCCCTAAGCATGTCTTCGAGGGTTTGGATGGTGCGTTCAGATTGCCCATCCGTTTGCGGATGATAAGCGGTGCTCATGTCTAATCGTGAGCAAAAAGATTTGTGCATAGCTTGCCACAATTCAGAAGTAAAACGCGTGTCTCGATCGGAAATAATAGAGGTTGGCACTCCGTGCTTCGAAACCACTTCCTCTAAGTATACCTCAGCTAAGGTAGAGAACTTGTCTGTTTCTTTAATAGCCAAAAAGTGGGCAGATTTAGTTAGTCGATCTACTATCACCCAAATGGTGTCATTTCCGCGTTGAGACCTAGGCAAGCCAGTAACAAAATCCATGGAAATTTGCTCCCATTTCCACTGCAGGATCTCTGGTTGTTGGAGTAGTCCCGATGGTTTCTGATACTCAGCCTTGACTCTTGCACAGGTCAAACATTTTCTGACATAGGTTGCTATGTGGGCTTTCATGCTAGGCCACCAGTACGTGGTTTTTAAATCGTGATACATCTTATCCGAACCAGGATGTACTGAGTAACGGGTCTTATGGGCTTCATCCATTACAAGCTCGCGCAGATTCCCATAAAGTGGGACACATATACGCCCGTTTACGTAGTAAGCACCATCTTCTTTTTGTTCTAGCCGTTTCCTTGATCCTCGCAGGGACTCAGGCCTGACGTTCTTGGCTTTCAATGCTTCATCCTGAGCGCTTCGGATTTGCTTAGGGAGGTTCGAGTGGATGGTGAGCTGTAAGGCACGAACACGCTTAGGTTTGGTTTCCTTCCTGCTGAGGGCATCTGCTACCACATTAGCCTTGCCTGGATGATATTTAATCGCACACTCGTAGTCATTTAGGAGTTCGACCCATCGGCGTTGCCGCATATTCAACTCCTTTTGTTCCATTATGTGTTGGAGACTCTTGTGATCAGTGTAAATCGTGCACTTGGTACCGTATAAATAATGTCTCCAAATCTTGAGCGCGAAAACCACAGCTCCGAATTCTAAGTCGTGTGTCGTGTAGTTCCGTTCATGGATCTTGAGCTGTCGCGAAGCGTAAGCAATAACCTTCTCGCGTTGCATCAACACGCAACCAAGTCCTTGAATAGAAGCGTCGCAGTAAACAACGAAGTCGTCGATACCTTCAGGTAAGGAAAGAATAGGAGCACTACAGAGGTTCTCCTTTAGTTCCTGGAAGGCAGATTCCTGCGCATCATTCCACTTATAAGCAACACCCTTCTGAGTGAGGGTCGTAAGTGGTTGAGCGACCTTAGAGAACCCCTTGATAAATCTTCGATAGTATCCTGCCAATCCCAAGAATTGGCGAACTTCGGTCGGAGTCTTAGGTATAGGCCAATTCTTAATGGACTCGATCTTAGCGGGGTCGACATGAATCCCATCCTGATTGACTATGTGCCCAAGGAAATGGACTTCTCTAAGCCAGAAATCACATTTCGAGAATTTGGCGTACAGTTGCTCATTACGAAGGAGTTCGAGAATAAGTCGCAGGTGTTGTTCATGCTCCTCTTGACTTTTTGAGTAGATAAGGATGTCGTTAATAAACACAATTACGAACTTGTCGAGGTAGGGTTTGCACACTCGGTTCATGAGATCCATGAAGATCGCAGGTGCGTTGGTCATTCCGAAAGGCATAACAAGGAATTCGTAGTGGCCATAGCGGGTTCTGAAAGCCGTCTTAGAGACGTCCTCATCGCGGACTCTCAGCTGGTGATAACCCGATCGCAGATCGATCTTGGAATAATAGCTCGACCCTTGCAGCTGGTCGAACAGGTCGTCGATACAGGGAAGTGAATAACGGTTCTTGATGGTAACCTTGTTCAGTTTGTGGTAATCAATGCACATTCAGAATGTGCCATCCTTCTTTTTGACAAAGAGCACTGGGGCTCCCCAGGGTGATGAGCTAGGACAGATAAAACCTTTGTCCAAAAGTTCTTGTAGTTGAGTAGAAAGTTCCTTGAGTTCTGCGGGAGCTAGACGATAAGGTGCACGAGCTATAGGTGCTGCTCCGGGAGCTAGCTCGATTTGAAATTCGACCTGACAGTGAGGAGGGAGTCCAGGTAGTTCTTCCGGAAATACCTCCGGATAGTCGCGTACAATTGGAAAATCTTCAATCCTGCTTTCCTTTTTCTGCGTGTCGGCAATTAGTTCTAAGATAGCGGTGTGCCCCTTTCGTAAACACTTCTGGGCTTTTAAGAATCAAATGATGCCTGTGACTTCTCCGCTTTTGTCGCCTTGGATGATAAGGGGTTTGCCAGGAGGACGGGGAATACGAACGGCTTTCTCTTGGCAGAGGATTTCAGCTCGGTGCTTGGATAACCAATCCATACCAATGACGACATCAAAGCTTCCGAGAATGATGGGGAAGAGGTCGATACGGAAGGTCTGACCAGACAATTCTAGTTTGCAGTTACGAATAATGTGTGACGCCTCGAGGTTTCTACCATTAGCTAATTCAACGATGTGCTTAGAGCTTAGCGGCGTAAGAGTGGACTTAAGCTTCTTACTAATACGTAGGGATACATAACTAGCATCTGCTCCGGAATCAAATAAGATGGAAACATAACGGTCATTAAGTAGGAACTTACCCGCCACCACGTTGGGGTCGTTCCTTGCTTCAGCAGCCCCAATCACGAATGCCCTTGCATTGTTTCCAGCTCCCTGGTTGTTGTCGTTGTTTCTAGCACCTCGATTATTGTTGTTGCGATTCTGGTTCAGCTGAGGGCAATCCTTTCGCATGTGCCCTATTGCCCCACATTTGTAGCATTCACGATTGTTTCCTTGCTGCTGCTGTTGCTGCGGTTGATGCTGATTCTGCCTAGCTGGGAATTGGCTCCTGCAGTCTTTGGCTTCATGGCCCGTCTTGTTGCATCACTGACATTGACTTCTGCCACATGGCCCACTGTGGTGTCGGTTACATTTGTTACACTTGGGGTGGTTTCCTCGATAGCCACCCTGTTGCTGAGGGCCCTTGTTGCTTTCAGTCTTCCTTTGTTGAACTGGGGCCTGAGTGGGGTTAGCATCCTTACCCTGACTTCCATCCGACTTTCGTTTGTTATCGCTAGAAGTTCCAGCAGTAGCACTGATCCTCTTGGGCAACTTGCCCTCCTCCACAGCCTGATTGGTGAGTTTGTGAGCAAGACGGACCACGGGCTGTATGGTGTTGAAGTTGGTTGAGGTTACATGGCTCCGGATTTCTGGGACCAAACCTTTGATGTACAATTCGATCCTTCGATACATAGGTCAGGACATGTTTGGGCAAAGTGCAGCATAGTCGTTGGACTGCTTGGTGTAGGTCTCAATCTCTGATCCAACCATCTTGAGCTCATAGTATTCGTTTTCGAGTTTATGGATGTCATCCCTGTGACAATACTCCTCTTTGATCATATCTTTGAAATCTTCCCACGCAGTAGCATTAGCAGTTTCCAGACCAAGCATCTGAATCTGCGCCTTCCACCATGATAGTGCGTTTCCTTAAAGCGTACCAGTCGCGAACTTTACCCAGTTAGCAGGGGGACACTCGCAGACAGCAAAGACAGCTTCGGCCTTCTCAATCCAGTGCAGATGGCCTATGGCACCCTCAGTGCCGTTGAAAGGGAGAGGCTTGCCATCCATGAAGGTTTTGAAAGTACAAACACGTGGCTGCGCAGGCGCTTGCTGACCTGTTGTGAGAAGCGAAGCGAATAGGCTTAGAGGTGAAAAGACGATGCGGGGGTAGGATCTAAACATCCTAAAGTAACGAGTTTACCTCCAGGGCGAGCTGCGAAAGCTGCAGCCACCGTGTTGAGCAAGTTAGTGAATTGAGCCTGAGTCATGTTAACGTTTCCTCTTCCGCGTCCACTCATTGTCTTCATAGCCAGAAAACACAGTATGCGTGTGGTGTCGTAACGTAGCGAGAAAGAGGTACAAGAGGGATACGTATCTATCTAATTAGGCACACTAGTATGTATAGTAGTGCAATCAACGTAAAGTAAACAAGCAAGTAAACACAAGTCCGAGCTATGAGGTCTAATAAGCTGAGTCTTGCCCTTGGAGTGTAGTGTCGTCACGAGTCACGGGTTATAGTCTGGTTTTTCTCAAAAAGACTTTCTTTTTAAAACCGAGTTCACTATAACCAATGACTCTGATACCAATCTGTCACACCCCCAAAATCCACCTGCGGAATACCACCGCTTGGAGGCGTGACTGACCAGGATCTAGCCACCAATTATACTGAGCATTGATTAAAAGTAAAGATGTTCACTAACCACAATAGTTAGTAAACACCATAGTTCGAAGTTTTAAAAGTTTAAGTTCAAATAACAGTTTAAGCAAACAGCGGAAGCATAAACCAAACAGTTTCAAAACAAGGTTCATAGTTCAAGATTATTTAAAACCCACACACGGGCTAAACGACCACTACACATTCCAAAGCTGCAAGCTCCTGAGTCACTGGGTACCTGCAAAGCATGCAGTAGGGTATCAACAAAAATGTTGGCGAGTTCACGAGTTGTCCAGTTTTTAATTACCAGAAACTTGTTTCACCAGTTAATTTATCCGTTTATACATGCGATAGGGAGCTACCCCATAGGTAAGCGACTAAACTGTTTTTCCAATACCGAATACTTACTTAACCGTACGTTTCCGTAGTGCCCCGTTTGTCAATGTTCTATCATCATTGACGGTTTGCCAGAGTTCATTAGTTCACTCCCGTTCCCAGTAACAAGGGTCGGTGTGAGGCTGGTTACACCTAAATAGCGCTATTAACTAATAACCCGTTCGCCAGGCCCCGGCGACTAATCGGTATTAAATGGTAGGGACTTAAGTGATAGAGTTTCGTTTAGTGTTGCTCGTTGCATTCCGTATAAACCGTATTTAACCAAGAGTTCCCAGTAACAAGGGAAGTAAGTAAGTTTGTTCCCAGTAACAAGGGAAGAAAAGTAAGTTTGTATCCCTCACAAGGGGATAGTGTTGTTTTTAGTTCCGTTTCCCAATCCACCGGGAATGCATGCTTTAAGTTGTGAACTCACCTTGGGTTGCTCGGCAGACCATTTACTTGGTCAAGTATGTTGGTCACCACGTCCTAACATGGTTACCAGTATAGGTCAGGTTTGGGTACAAAAAAGTCACGTATATTCTACACGTATCTAACACATAGCATACATATCACATAAAGTTATTGGGCCAGTTCTATCACATGTTCAATAACACATAATCCATTTAAACAGTAACAAACATGAACAGTTCATTCAATTCGGCCCAATAACGTAGACAAGTAGCCCAGACGGGACAAGGTGGTCTCGACTCGAGAACACGCGGTCTCGAGTCGCAACAGGGAGGTCTCGAGTCGTGGGCTTCTGGTCTCGAGTAGTGCAGGTATGAGTCGCAACCTCAGGGATCTCGAGTCCAGTCTCGAGTCGCAATCGGAAGATCTCGAGTCGAGACCTTGATGGTCTCGAGTCCCTGAAGTCTGTTTTGAGTTGCTTGGACATGGTCTCGAGTCGCAATCACTACAGTCTCGATTTGTAACTCAATGGTCTCGAGTCGAGACCGGAGGTTTCGACTTGCACACCTGATGACCGAAACCTTCTAGAATTTGTCCAATTGTACTATCCAATAGGATTTCATGTTCATGATCCTATGTACTATCCAATGGTAATGCACAAACATGTTTCTTTGTCTACCATTAATCAGAAATGGATCAAACAACAAGTTTTTCAAATATTCATGGCACCTTCAACTCATATTCAAAGTTGTTCATCATATGTTCAAGCTATTCATCATGCATATTCATTCAAAAATCGGACCCAATAATATGTTATCCTAGAATCCACGCTTGCAACTTTGGAAGTATTTTCAGCAAACATTTACCATCATTATTACATAAATCGTGATTGCATCATATAACACCCTAGTCATGTACCAAACCTCATTAAACAACCTTAACACATCATTTTTCTATCATACTTCTACCAAACTGTTTACATGTCATCATGAAGGAACATTGTTAATCATTTAAATCAAG